>OZ020274.1:5111016-5193483 GCA_963971205.1 Aethes cnicana | reverse complement strand
GACAGAGAGGGCTGACCTGATTAAAAACAATTATTTATTAATGCCATGTTCCGTAATCCCATGTCCCCTATGCTCCCTTATCCCATACGCCCTGTCCGCCTCCCCTTTCGAGATCGGCAACGCATGGTGACGCCTCTGGTGTTTCAAATGTCTATAGGCGGCGGTGACCAATTACCACCAGGTGGGCCGTCTGCCTGTCTGTCAGTCTTTTTACATAAAAAACATTTTTAGCACCAAATAAATGAGTGGCGACTAGCTTCCTGTCTCGCCGCAAACGTGCTAGTAGCTAGGCGGCATGCCAGTACCGGCACTCCCGGGAACGAACCTGTGGCCCGGGGTCGAGCGACTTGATGACCTCCTTGGCCTTCTCGACGCAGCGCTTGTACTTGTCCTCGGTGGCGACTAGCTCAGCCTCTCTCGCCGCCAACGCCTCTTGCAGTTTGGCGGCGCGCCGTCTTTCCTCCGCCACCGCTGCTTGTAACTCTTCCACTTGTAATGCTGAAAAAAATTGAGCATAAATTATGGAACATTTAGGATTATACCACAGAATATTTAATAGTACTACATACAGAATGGCCACGGAATCACCCGCCTGAATCTAGCCTGCGCGCAACTCGCGCCCAACTCGCCCGTCATTTGTTTCATCCGGAGATGGAGAGTGAATCATTGGGCTGCGTAGTGGTACACACATATTTACAAGTGTACCGACGTCCTCGCACGCAAACATTGACACTTCATTCGAATTGTGTTCGAAATCGTGCTTTTATAGGCCGTGTCCGCCGTGTGCTATACCTCAGAGTCAAGCGCAAAAGCCAACCAATTTTTTTAGGTTTACTCAATGTTACCAAGCGTTAACCACTTTTCACACACTACCACAGAGAAGTGATATCATTTTTAATAGATAAGTCAAGATTACAGACCGTTTGAAATACTAATTGGGTAATTTGGAAACGTATGTAAAGAAATAATATGACTTATGGGCATGGGAAGAAACTGCCTTCAACGTTAAAGGAACACGTCACGAAGCAACTTGTTCGGCGATGCGATTCAAAAATGTTTATCCTCCATACAAACTGCGCTCATGCGTAGACCATCCCCTCTAGGGCTCTATTGTTATGTGATCTGACAATAGAATACTCCTTATTATGGAGTGTGGAATGTGTCTTGGTAAGGAGCGCAATCTTATATGGCGAAACAGTTGAAAACGTGTCCAGCGGATTTGATAAGCAACAAAACAAAACACACTCTCCTCACAACCTTTTTCGCTGCGTTTCTGCCTCAGCAGCGCGATCTGAAGGCGCTACTGCAGACTATCCGCCTAGGTGGCTTGACTGGAGTGACGACCGCAGCGCCCCCAACCTACCCGATTTTGTGTCCACCTTTGGAACTATAAAGATTGCGCTTCTTTACTTCATCCCTCCATATTCCTTATGCAGTAGCATAGACAAAACCTAGAATGGCAACCTTCATACAAATCAGCTTACGCCTGAAATAAGTGTTAAATGCGATAATAGATGTCGCTGCCTGGGTAGCCTGTATGAAAATTTGAACTCCATGAGCAACGTCTAGACGGCGCCTCAAATCATCTTACAGGATATGTAGTGAATTTTAAAGCGCCCCCTGGATATTGCTCATAATACAGAGCATTTTCGATGTACGCCGCAATGTAAGGAGATTAACAGTCTATATAATTTATTTCTGTCTGTAAGTAGTTACATTTCCGCTGGCTATCTTCGATGGCGGAAGCGAGTCGTGGGTGCGGCGACTCCATCGCAGCCTCCAGCTGCATGATCCGCTGGTTAGCTTCTCTATTCAAGGCGCGTTGTTTCTCCATTCGCGCCGCGTAGTCTTCCAGCAACGCCTAGCAACAAATGACCTCATTATTTATTTTATTTTATTAAGGTTTATGTTGAGAACCAAACATCCAACATATATTTATGAAATACAACTCAAATTCGAGTAAAAGTGTCTGCGCAAATTAACATATCCGCGGTAAGTCTCGGAGTTCTTTATAAAGAACATAATTTAAAATTATTTACAACTTTATAGCCATCCCAAAATTCAAATAACGAGGATGTACACAGGCTAAAATTGGCTGTGTTATCTATTTAATTCCATACTTTTCCTATTTTTCCGAGGAGTATTTAGAGGTATTGCTGTATTATGTCTGTTCACATCAAATCAATTTGCTAGTAAAGCTATGTCCTGATTGCGCAAAACAGTTTGCGAGCTGACTGATTGCGAAGTTTTGGAAGCTTATAATCAAATTAGCACTAGAGGACTTTAGCCTTTCTTATGGTCTAACTAGTTCTAGCTTGCATGGTCTAAGAAAGCAAGGTCTGCTACTCCGGATCGTGACACCGGTACGTCACAAACAAAAATGGAGGAAATCTTTTCTGCCTTTATAATGCAAAATAAATTATTTGCGCATTACAATTGTCATTTACTTGGTTAAGCACACAAAATGGGACTAGTTAAAATCGAATGAACGTAATAATTTCATGAAACACTCACAGGATACATGGGAGGCGGGGATTATTTTAATACACCACTTGCAACACTAAGTGGTGAATGACGTTTCGGTGTCACCCACGCTACTACAAAATTCCGGAGTAGCATACCTGGCGAAGTATATTATTGTATCATGGTTGAGTGGAGATTTTTGCCCAGCACCGAGATAGGATGTTCTGATGACTTGCATATTTCATCAGCTCACACGATGCGTGCTGTATACAAAAATGTAAATCCACAACCCTAGTATAGTATTATCATACCTGCACAGAAGCCTGGTCCGCCTGCGCGCCTTGGTTCTGCCGCAACAGTTTGTTCTCGTGCTCGAGTCTTATGAGTCTCTCTTTTAATTCATTGGGTATTAGCTCTCTGGACACGTTGTCTTCGCTAGCTCCTGGAATAATGTATCATATTATAAGCATCTTGGGGCTTTAGCTATTGGCATACCCCTAAACTTTACGTGGGCAGGTTCAAAAATAAAAAAAACATTACACGTTGTCAGACCTATCGAAAAGGACATACTTAGAGTACCTTTCATCATGAAAAATTCTGTCAACGCGGGGAGAAAAAAACAGTATTAGCACAAAAGTTAATTAAAAAAAACAAAAAACCCGACTGCGTAAAAACTAAAAAGAAAAAAACAAGACTACTTAGTTCAGTAGTAGCTAGGATTATGTTAAGTAATTGATTGCTATTGAGGAATCTAAAGATGCCTACTATCGGGACCCATTATTTGTAACATTTTAACCTAGATTTTAAATGGGTCCCGACTGTAGGCATCTTTAGATTCCTCAATAGCAATCAATTACTTAACATAATCCTAGCTACTACTGAACTAAGTAGTCTTGTTTTTTTCTTTTTAGTTTTTACGCAGTCGGGTTTTTTGTTTTTTTTAATTAACTTTTTTATTTTATTATTTTTAGTTAGGGATTAAAATACCGTAAATTCCGCAATCTTGTCATTTCATGGAGAGAGTTGCTATCGTGGGGATTATTAAGTAGCTTGCGATGATCTAAATTACTGATTATTAATCCCTCTAGAGACCTAACCCGGCTCAAAACGCTACATAAGCCTGAACCTATTAAAATTCTTCAAGTCAACCGATAGATGGCGCTACTGGTACTACATAAGAGTATTAGGTAGCTATTTTATTTATTTACGAGCGCTGAGTACTGACTAGTGTACCTAATTGGTACCTATAATCAATTAGGTTATATTTCACTGTATCACACACACTATTGACACTTTAAATGTAATAACGAAACTAAAAGTCTTCAAGTCAACGGATAGATGACGCTACTGGTACACTACATTGCACATACGTACGTACTTGATTGAAGTTTGAGATTTATGAAAAACATTATTATTAAGTATTTTATAGTCGTCGTGACCTGCTTGAAGACTCGTTGGTCTAGATTATTTCCTGTGTTGCTAATTCGAACGGATGTACTACTGGGTGGATAGGTAGGTACCTACTTTACGTGGTTAGTAAAGGAACTTTGAATCGTTATAAATCATAAACGGTTCTTTTGTCTGAAAAATGGTCAAAGAAACCTAATAATGATTTTTAAATACCTATTCAACGATACCTCACATGCCATAGTTGGTTGACTTTTATTTTTTTATTTTGTACAATATGGCGTCTGGTAGCCGCCATTTTGAATTTTGATAAATTTCATATCTTCAGTGACACTCGCGCAATTCAGACGAATCGATTGACGTATGATTCATTAAAATCGACCCACGCGTTTGATCTCTAGTGTGCCACAAAGGAACAAACATACATACATACATACATACATACATACATAGACAGGTAAACACATAACCCTCCTTTGCGGTGCGCAGTCGGGTAAAAAAGTTTAAGAAGCAGTCTTGTGTGACAATTTGCGCACTAGTTCGGAATGTTAATACAGATGAGGCTATCCACAAATAAAGTTGATGTTCGCGGGACGATATCCAAGATCGCCTTAAATTGCGGTGTAGATTAAAATTAACTCACGCCTGTTTCCCGTTAGGTTAGGCAGAGACCATGGAACCATCCAAGCATATCTCTCTCACGTACGTACGTCGAGGTCATGAGTATAAACTCACGCCCTCGACGTACGTACGGTACGGTATGTATGGATTAAAATATCAAATACCTGGTGTTATAGTGGAGCACCGCAGCTCGTCGACAGTCTCCCTCAGTGTGTCTCGCTCCCCCAGCAGTGCATCTCGCTCTCTCTTCACAGACGTCACCTGACTGCTTAATTTCTTATTCTCTATCTCCAGTTTGTCGGCCTTCGTTATTTCCGCGTCGAGTTTCTCGTTTAGATCTGTCACCTGGAAACGATTAATAATTCATTTATAGTTTTCCAATTTAAACTAAAAGCCATGAAAAATAATAATGCATAGACAAGACACACAGTTCAACAGTCACATAGAACTTCACTGCTATGGTAGAAGTGAACTATAGACAAAAAAGCTTTATTTTTTAAGTGGATCGCACAACCGATACCTTTGAAAATTAGTCTTAAGTATTGAAAAGAAATATCCCCAAAAGGGTTTTAGCTTTGCTGTGTTCATAGCTCTCGAGTAGAGACCACGAATCGGCAATAGTGTAGGATGCTATGTGGATGGATGGACCGATTACTTACGAAGGGTTGGTGGCAGAAACTGGAACCTAAAATCTGAAGACCTAAGAGACGAGCAATGGGAGATGCCTACATATGTCCAGCAGTGGACTGATGCAGGCTGATGATAATATGTTGATAATGAGAGGAATATACGGGGTCAAGCAAAACGTGACGATATTTTACCCACAGAATCAGCTATCGATTATAAGCATGTTTCTTAGGTTTCTATTTTTTTTTTCGGGTTAGTAAAAATAAATTAGTATGGAATTGGAATTGATGGTGTGAGAGATATCTGAATCCCATACAAAACCATGTATTTTACCAACTCTTAAAAAAATACACGTTAAAATCATGCTTAGGATCGATAACTGATTCTGTGGAGAAAACATCGTCACAAAGTTTTGCTCGACCCTATATCTTTTTTACTTGTACTAACACAGTTTTTGCATATGGGTCTGTGATACCCGAAATAAATGATTTTTATTTTTATTTTATTTTATTTATATACCTGTTTCTTATAAATGTCGAGTTGTGAGCGGAGCGCATTGGCTCGCGTCGCCGCCTGTTCGTGCTCTATCGCCCGCTGTACGTGCTCCGTATTCGCTCGCTCCAGCAGTTTCACCTGAAAATTTTATTAATAATTTAAGGTCTTGAATGAAATTCAAAGTAGCTTCCCAAATGCCAGCAAAACGTGGCACGGACCTTTACTTTACACTATAAAATCTGAAGAAGACTTTAAAAAATAGCTCTTATTTCCTATATTGTAGGAACAAGTGCAATATTTTTACAATGTTGATTGGCCTAATTTTGGCGTCAGTATGTTGATAATTTTTTTGCATTCCTGTCCTGTCTTATGTTGCATTAAATCCGCCAATTGTATACATTTTGTATGTGCAATGAAGTTTAAATAAATAAATACATTTTCGATTTATTTGACCACAAAATGATCTGTTTTAAAACCGACCAATCGACTATCTATTGTACCTGTCTCCTCAAGTCCACGTGCTCTTCCATCCGCTTCTTGTACGACGCGACAGTGGCCTCTAGGGTCGCGGCTTTCGCTGCCGTCTCCCTCAGTGCGTCCACTTCATCCTTCAGAATCACCGTTTCTGATGCCGCTATCTGTAATTAAGCAACACGAATGTTACACAACAAATATATACAAACAAGAAACCGGGGAGAAGAAAATAAAGCACAACTCTTCCCTGTTCAGATATTTCAGAACTACTGAGTCAAAGGTCATTTTTATGTAAGTACTTAGCTTCTGCCCGCGACTTCACCCGCGTGGAATTCGGTTATCGCGTTCCCGCGGGAACTATGCATTTTTCCGGGATAAAAAGTAGCCTATGTCCTTTCCCGGAACCCCAACTATCTCCATGCCAAATTTCGTATCAATCGGTCCAGCGGTTGACAGACAGACAGACAGACAGACAGAGTTACATTCGCATTTATAATATTAATATGGATATGTAGCTGTATTTAGTATAAGTATGAATATTTCTAAGTATATTTGTTTTGTTCTAATAGGGATGAGGACAACTTTTTTTCCTTGGTCTATCAGGAAGATTATTGAAAAGTACGTACACGTATTTTTTCTTTTTTCACGTAATCAAACTTATACGGAGATATATTGAGTTGAAATGTCGCGTGACGTCACGGTTAGGTACGATTTATACCTAACGGTGACGTAGTTAGCCCCCACTCTCCAACTTTAATGCGTTTTAACTAGTCATTATTTGTTAATTTGATAAAACAAATAATGACTAGTTATCTATAATACGTGTCTAATATTTTTTTATTACCAGACTGACGGACTAATTAGAATTTCGATTTTTGCAGACAGGGTGTCGTCATCCCTATTATTAAATTGCAAGTCATATATTATGACAGAACATGTGAGTATCGTCGTATCTATAGTATCGTCGACCAACTGCATGAAATCTACCACCATGTTTTTAAGCAAATAAAAAAATCTGATTCTGATTCTATGCTAGTATTTAAGTATATTCAGTAATGTTGGTTTTGGTTTTGGCACCGCCCCTAACCATTTTCTGCGTTGCCTTAAGGTTGACTGATAGAGAATGCCTCGAGGCATTAAGTCCGCCTTGTACGCTAAGTTTTCTTTGTGTGCAATAAAGTTTAAATAAATAAATAAAGGTTCAAGTGTCGCTAACCCTGCTTACCTTGAGCTGGTACGAAGGGTGCCAGAAAAGTGAATCTACTTAGCTGGGATTAGATAGAAAAATAAAAATAAAATAGGAAGTTACGTCTTTTCTTTCGTAGGTAAATTTATTTTCAGACTTTTAAAATAAAATCCTGTTGATATTGTTATTATACTCACTTGTAGCTCTTCATTCTTCAATTTCATGAGTGTCAATTCTCTCTCGAGTACATCGGCTCTCGCTCTCTGGTCGTCCCTCTGCAGTTCCACTTTGTCCAATTCATCTTTCAACGCGTCCAACTGCGCTCGCATGTTGCTGTGAAAACAAATCTACTTTCAAAAACCGCAAGGCCGGGAATACACACATGTGACAGGTACTTTTACAAAACAATAGTACATTATTGCCGTGGCCGGGAAAGTAGGTCTTTGCAGGCTGAGTACTGGTTTAAAGGGCCGAGGCTTCGCCGAGGCCCTTTAATATGTACGAAGCCTGCAAAGCCTTTCACGTGCCGAGGCTTATATAGTGCTTTTCTCAAAAATGAAAAAAACCTTGATATTAGGTATTCATAATACAGCATTGACACGCACGCAAAGGTAGGCAAGTACTTACAACAAATCCAATGGAACGCCAGTCTTATTTCGTATTCACCGATATTTGACTTTAACAGACACACTAACACGGCAAGTTAAAAACTCGCATGTAGATTTCTCGTTTTTTATAAAAATTAAGACCTTTTATTAATTTTTAAACCAAACTAGTAAACTATTTTCATGAAATTTAGCTAAATAAATCTGATACAAGACAAGAACTCCCGCTCTTTATGGATCGTTCTTTTTTTAAATTCCGTTCTGAAATACATTGCGCTGTTTCAGACACGGATAAAAACGTTTGGTTTCGCGTCAATTGACAGATACAGAACATGCAGACTTGGCTGTTTGGGAATTCCTTCGCGTATTTATCAGTTTAAAAAAAAAGTACCTGTACGATAATGAAATTTCATACAACATTCCCTGCGCTTATACATGCCGCGGAAGTAAATTCATACGAATTTCCGGGGCATGCAGTTGAGTTTTTTTTTTTAATTTTTGACTGATTGTCAATGACGCACTTTGCGGTTTGACAGAAAGCAGACAATGACGAGTTTCCCCGCCATTTTTGAGAAAACAAAGTTAGACGATTAGCTAGACAAATTACAAACATTACATTACAAAGTTAGATTTCAAGAAGTAATTAGATACCAGCCAGCCAATCATTGACCTTCTAGCAAGAGGCACCTAAGGTATTCCTGTTATTACTGGGGATAGTAAGAAAGAAGTGTGGCTGTAGTGCCAAGAACTCATTTTGCATAAGAATCTGGAACGTGAGTATATGCTTATGACGAAGTTCTTGTATCTTTTGCACTTATTATTTTTTTGTAATGACAAATCTGTCTGTCTTTCTATTCAGCGAGATGATGACCGATTACCAACTAGATGGAGCGACGATGGATAGGTAAAACATTCCGTGAATAGTCCAACTCGTCAGTCAGTCGCGCCACCTCGCTCAGTGGCGCCATCTCCCTCCTCACCTGTACCGCAGCGTGCCGGCGTGCGCGGGCCCCAGCGAGGCGCCGCCGTCGTCCAACTCGGCCACGTCTCCAGGCTCCTGCCGCGCCTCGGTCAGTCGCGCCACCTCGCTCAGTAGCGTCATCTTCTCTTCTTGCAGGATTTTCACCTGCACCAGAGTTTCCGCTCAATAACGTGTCAGCTAGATTATTTTACAACTTGAGTCAGAGTTTTGGCCAGGACACTTGAGCCAAGTCGTACTCTTACTGAGCATGATTGATGAACAACCCCCTTAAATTGGCGGGCTTTCAACAAAATCAGTTATATCACGAAAGTAGTTTAGCCTTTGTTTAACGACTCGAGGATTACCTATCTTTATTCCAAGTTAGCACGCGGTTGTGCAGTAATCACTCTTATCGTAACAAACAATATGCACTTATTTCATGAAAAAAAAACAACGGAGTTAAATTATGTAGTAGGTAGATAAAATAAGTTAGCTGATGAACGGACTAATTGCAGTAATCTTGTTACGATAAAACCATACACAATGAGAAAAACGAGTGTTGCAGGATGCTAGAACACATGACTGGTTTGACAGATGACCATGGCATATTCGCGCCAAAAAGTAACTTGCTCTTTTAATGCTTCTTACCACAGAGCAACATCACGCATAATGAGTTTTGTTCGAATTTGCGTTGTAGTATGCCACTAACAGCTACAAGGTTCTAAAATACCAAGATACTAATTACGATTACTATAGTGCATTAATGATTAACAAACAAGTTTGAAAAATTAAACTGCATACTTTCAAAATGCATTTAATATTCCACCAGCGGTACCTAATCAATAACAAGAAAGACGCAGTGACTTCATGTATAATATTAAGTGACGGCCGCCATTGAAGTTCCGACCAAGTCGCTCCATAGAATCGATTAATAGGCAAGTATTTAGAAAATAAACTCATTGTCTTTCCAGCTCAATCACGCGAGTCGCGCTCCTGCATACGTAAACACGTTCATTATGTATGTCGGCCACATATGGAACTATGTCAATCAAAGCAGTGGGCGATTGATTACTAAACTCAAACACGCGAACTTCAAATGAAAATATCGATCACTGCTGAATTTCATCAATGTTTACGAAGCAATATGTATACAAGGTGGCTTAAGGCATTCACTGCCACCAACGCATATGTGCGTTTTGCTGACTTTCCCGCAGTGCCTCGAACGCACATGTGCGTTGCAATGTTCCCTTAATGACAGATGTGGCACCTGGCGAAAGTTCGTAAAAAGAAGTGGCAGTGAATGCGTTAATGGTTCGACCTACCGCCTCTCATGCAGAGTCGGGCATTCGATCCCGGCTCTCGCCTCTGAGTTTATTTATAGCGAAATTAAATTTGAATTTACCACTGAGCTTTTCAGTGAAGGAAAATATCGTAATGTAACCTGCATGCATCTGCGAAGAAATTAAAGGATGCGTGTCCCTAATACGCACTGGGTCCGCGTGGGGACTATGGCCCAAATCCTCTAGTAATGAGAGGAGGCCTGTGGCCAGCAGTGGGGCGTAAATAGTGTAGGCTGTTGCGGTGAAGGTGGTGGATGTAAGCGTGAGTATTCGTATTGTTGTTGAGTGTCTAAATCCTTATCTCTCTAAAATAATGAAAATAAATTATTAAAAAAAGGTCACAGAACTATTGCGGTCATTATCATGTTTTCCAAAAGATTTTGCGTTATAAAATCAGTTTCAACTATTCCTTGAATGTTTAAAAGTAATTTCATACCTCAAAAATATGACATCATATATTACACTATTTGTATGACAATACCATAATTATGAAAGCTAGCTGAAAAATGCCGTCCGATAAAAAGTATCTGATTTGATTGGTCAATCAAGTAGCCAATTGGACTTCTTCAATGACCCTCATCAGAAAGTTCATACATCGACGAAGGTATGTAGATAAATGTAAACAAACCTGCGTGTCGAGATCATGGCAGCGTTGAGCGAGGACCTCTTTCATGTCCGCGTCGACTGCCTCCGGTGCTGCCTCCGCGTGAGAACTGCCCCGGTTCCCGCCCAGGGTCAACGTCTCCAGTTCCTACACAACAACACAACTCACAAACACTCCGTGGTCACATCAGGAGCGTAACTGAAAAACAGTTTCTATACGCCGCCATTGAGCAATGCATAACACACTATCGACATTATATTTTAATACCGCATGTAACGCGATTATAGTGGAGTAGACGAGTGCACTAAATTACAGGTTGCATAAACGAGTGATACGGATTACGGACGTGACGGACGGCGGCGACGGGCCCCGCGCGAGTGGGAAGCGCCAAGCGAGCCATTAGCGGAGCGTGAACGCCCGAAATTGCTTACATCTCGCAAAACGGCGGCCAGCTGAGCAAATATGTATTTTCAGGCTGAAATCTACGAGTCCCGTTGCGTTTGACTGTCGGAGTCCAGCTTGCACATAAAAAATTGGTATGCATCGTAAATTGAATTCAAAATCATTCAAAAACACCCATAAGTTAAATGTAAAACTTTATTAGGTCTGTATCTCTATAAAGGAATACTGGGTGGGTACCTATGTTAATAAAGAATATGGTTATGTGGTACAAAACGTCTCATGGCATTCGTATTTGTTTATCGTGCAATAAATCTAATATAATATAACAATGAAAAACTAACTTCATTTAATTAATATACCTAACGTTGATTATATTCTGTGGACTTGACAGTAAAACATAACGAAACCTAACATGCATAGTAATAGATAGTGTGCAAGGAAAATGGTAATTACCTACTGCTTTATCACACAATAAACAAGCAATTAATTGAAAAAATCTCATAGAAAAAGCAACTTACATGCAAAGTCGCGTATTATCAGCGATGCACAGAGAGCATCGTGTGGCAACGGCCAGGGAGAGTAAGAACGTATTAGTATAATTAAGGAACTGAAACCGTACAGTTAAACCACATGCTCAACTGCATATCAAGTGCATGCTCAGTTTGTCTAATTGCGTGCCCACTAAATTTAACTATACTCGTAATTATTGTGCAGGCGAAAGTTACGCAATCTGAACGATTTTTAATTACGATGACAATTAAAAGTGTAATGGCATCTTTAACGAAAACGATATCTTTTTTATTGGAATGTTTCGTTACACTAACCTACTAAACTGAGCAACAATTGGAGTTTAATTCACTTTCACAATGAACTGTACACGAAAACTAAATGCATCACGAATGTTTGTGGTTCACGACATGGTCGTTAGTAAATTAAGCTTAAAGATCCGATATTGACGGTAACCATCTTACCACATAATCATGTGTCAAGTCAAGTCAGTATAACCGCATTTAAATACGGCAGCATGTAAGTTAACTTTTAAAACGTAACTAGTGAATGGGCCGCTCTCAGACGATTTCCTGGTTGTTGAAAGTAGAGACGTAAATGGATTGTTTCGAAAATTATTAAATAGAATCGAATATAATACGGTATTAATTAAAGAAAAAAATCATCTAAACTCATATCAAAATTACTATGAAATTCCGATATGCTAGCTAGATGTGGTTAAAGATAAACTCGTTTGAATTCGGCGAGACATCTCACAGTTCCATAATCCCTGTATTGATTTAACTTTTCGTATAAGATCCAGGATTACTTTTAAATTACCTAATCGATTACAAAAAGTCGAAAATAAGGCATCATAATGAGAGGGGCACGGGACGCTGCGGGCGCTTTGTCGTGCGTGCACGCTTATTGGCCCTTCAGTCGTAAACACGCGCAGAAATCCCCTCTACTTTCGCTCACAGCTCAAGATCAGTGGCGCTACCTGTACTACCTTCAAAAGTTTCTCGGCTTCTATAAAGATACCGAGAAGCTAATATAAATTCCTTTTAATCATAGGTATGAAAGCTAGTAATTGCAATGGCTTCATCTTGATATACCTGAATAGCTTGCATTATGGATCGCTGACATGACAGCTCCAGTTCCATAATTCTTGTTATATATTCTTCTTTCTTCTCGCAATTTACAGCACAACCTGTGATTAACAACACGCCATACATTTTAGTGAAGCGTTAGAAATTTATGGTCTTCTTTGTTTGTCTTATGAGGGAATTTTTGCCCGACTGCGTAAGGAGGGTAATGTTGTTCGAGCGTAGTCAAGAACATTACTATCGGACGGATCACGAGTAAATGCTGTGTGTTTAGGTTCATTCCATTTTCAAGAGCGTAAGATCGCTTAGAATTAATGTAATTTTGACTCATTATATTTAAGAACTCCAGAACTCTACTGTACGTCATCCAAGAGGTTTGATATATTCAGGTGCCATTGTATTTGTATTTTACATACTTGCCAAAATAACTTGACTGCCGTTTTATAAGGCTAAAAAATAATAATTTATAAGGCTACATATTTTATTGGAATAAATGTATGGCAATTACAATAATTAGAATAAAAGTGTTTAGTGAAAGTATCATACGAGCGCCTAAACAAAGAATACCAACATTTTTTTTTTAAGTTTGTCATTGTAATACTTTCGGTACCACGCTCTAATACGCGGTACGCTCGTAGCTGAACCCAGCGTTTTACTGATACTGAAACGACACATTCGTCAGATTTTAGGAACATTCGTCAGGTCATCATTCCATCTTTTACAAGCCTATCAACAATGGAATAATAAAGGATTTTGGAGCCAATTTATTGCATTAGCTATTACTTGTGCTGCACTGTTAAACATTGCATCAAAAAGTTTTCAGGCTGTGAAGGAGACACATCCACAAGATAAAATCTATCTTCCCTTTTAAACCTTTATCCACCCAATGCTGCTCTCCTCTGATTCGCTCAACACCTTTCAATCTTGGGCTATCCTCATCATCACGAGATTAACACATTTCGTAAATTATTTTATGGGTTTTTAATCGTCCAAGAAATTAACAGCATTTCATGACATTTTATACCTTTCTTAGAGAATACCAATCACAATATTTAGTTTATCTAAATATATAAAACTCAAAGGTGATTGACTGACATAGTGATCTATCAACGCACAGCCCAAACCACTGGACGGATCGGGCTGAAATTTGGCATGCAGGCAGATGTTATGACGCAGGCATTCGCTAAGAAACGATTTTGCAAAATTCCCACGGGAACGGGAAAAATCGGGATTTTACTTTTTAATATTTCTGCGCATACGAAGTTGCGGGGAAAAGCTAGTTATCTTATAAATTACGTGACAAACATAATGTACACTTCAGAAAATTATCATTCACAAGTAATTATACAAGATATATTCATAAGATGTAAATGAAACTTACTAAGAACAAGCTGCAATAACCTCCCTAAGTCAGATGGGTCTGCATGTTCAGCAATGTTTACTACATCAGGCCGAGAAAACTCTTGTAGGCTTAAATTTAATATATCTTGATGATAATCTGTAACAAATAATGATGATGTAGGTAGTTAAAACACTACAAAAAAATAGTATTTCAGTTATTATCAATAGAAATATGTTCTAGAAATAAGAGATGAATTCTAAACGAAAAAATAACACATTTGTGACATTAAAATTAAATGGACTAATGTTGAATTCTCATAATGTATTCGATCACTAGCTGTGGCAACCTAACAGTTTAATCTATTGCTTCTCAATTCTCATGCAGCCACTTCAGCCTATTTGCGTCCCACTGCTGGGCAGAGAGGGTTGGGCTCATCACGAGAGGTTTGGACTATAGTCTCCATGCGGGCCCAGTGCGGATTGAGGACTTCAGACACATCGTTGAATTACTTTGCAGATGAGAGCAGGTTTCCTCACAATGTTTTTCTTCACCGAAAAGCTCAGTGGTAAATTCAAATTGAATTTCGCACATAAGTAAACTTACGAGGTGCGAGCCGGAATCGAACCCCCGACCCTCTGCATGAGAGGCGGTAGGTCGACTAGGCTTCTCATGCAGAAGATATAATAAATATTTGTAAAGATTGACACCACAACTACAACAACATACCAAAAAACTCTAAATCTACTTCAAATTGGACAATAATACAGCCAAGGGACTGTTAGCGGTTGAAATACTTTTGGAATCAGATTTAAGGGATATCAGGTCTCATATAAATGGTCAAACAAATAATCTTACCAACTACGCCTTCTAATATTTTTTTCAAATTGCTAACTTTCAATCGCCAGTTGTGCCCCACATCGGTTTTGATTTTGGTGTTCCATGATGGTGAGAAATATTCTGGGGCAATTTGAGTAAGGGCCTCTGCAATAGCCACCCCATCTGATAATTCTGAAAATGATAAAAATGTGAGTTAATTCTGCACAGTGAATTATACATAATGACCTAATAATTATCAAATACATAGCAGCACAATTACTACTAGTCACATAATACTAATAAAGTTTTAATGTAAAAGATTATATTATCTTCAATATCACAGATGTCAATATAGAGCAATTTAAGAGAGTTACAGTTACAGGTTGCGGCACATAACTTGAGCAGTGAGCAAAAGTAGAGGGGATTTCTGAGCATGTTTACGACTAAAGGGCCAATAAGCGTGCACACACAACATAGCGCCCCACTGCGGATGAGATCTTATTTTTAACTTCAGCGCATCTAATGTCACCGCTGAAGTTCCGTGCCGATGCCTGTACATTAAGTTAGTCAAACAAAGCCTTCTTTCTAAAAAAAAGTAGATTGCTAAATGAAGGTCAGGGCACTAGCAAATAGAAAACAAACTACATATGTGTAATTGAGGTGGATTATGAATGTAAAATTACACCCGTATGAGTACTAAATGACTGCAAGGAACCTACACCAATTTTTCAATCAGACAAACAAGGGACAACTGTCTTATTATCTCCCATCATATGTTTGAAGAATAGCTTGAAAAACTTCAGGAGTTAGATAAAATCGCAAGGAATGATTAGAACATGAAAAAGCGGAGATATTTTTATCAAAAACTGTGATTCACCTGATGGATTTCCATGTTTAGCTTTTAGATTCAGAGTCTGCAACCACTTGATGAGATTGTCACACAAAACTACACTGTTTGGTTGCTCCATTCTTAACAGAAATGGAGTTTACTACGTTGTAACTTAAATACTTTGGTTTAATGTTAAATTCTAATATTACATTACATTTGGAGGACGAAAATTTAGATTATTAGAGATAAATAAAAAATAAAAGTGTCTTCGTACTCCCCGTAGATCGTAGCGTGACGTTTGCTAGTGCGTTTATAAAGATTGCTATACAGAAAGAAATATTTGAAGCAATGAAAGCGTGCGTAACGATAGCTATATTTATAAAAATTTAAGAAAATCTTATTTTATGTTTATTTCAGACAATTTAAGACCTATTAAGTTTCTCTGTAAGAAATTGTAAAGAATTAATAGTACTTACTTATCTCTAAACTTCAATATTTTTCATAGCAAACTAAATTAATCAGAATAGATTCAGTCGTTTAGCCCACAGAAAGTAATAGCATAACAAAGACTCAGAGATATTTTGGTGTCTAAGCCATTTATTTAAGTTTTTATTAATATTTAATAAAAACTTAGTGAAAACTGGTTCGTTCGGTTGTATGAACCCGATCAGACCGACTACCGAGTGCCGCATCAGCACAACACCACGAGCGGACTAAAGACGTGTGTTCTTGTGAACCGTTTTAATCCTGATTTTGAAGCTCTTTAGCTTTTGTTTTTAGGATTTGCCTTCCATGCCTTAACTGAGCTCGGTCATTTTGTCTGATTTTAAATTCAAATCCTTACACTTTGTACCTTAAAGTCCTAATTTCAATAGCTCAAAAGACTTGGATCAAATAAAAAATAATTATCATGTCATGTTATTCTGCGCTCTCATGTGACAACAGGTGTATGATTTCATCATATTCATGGCTTGTAAGTATTGTGTAGGGTACCCCAGTCTTGGACAGACTTAAGTCCCGTCCTGGACAGATGCTGGCCAGGCCATCTCTAATTAGATCTCAACCTTATTCCTTCCCAATAAGGTTGAAATCTCAATTACTGACTGGATTCTTGTCCATGTCTGTTGTCTGTTACAGGTTTACACAACTTAGAAGGCGAGTGGACTACGCAAAAGTAGACTCTGCGTCAACGGATTAAGTGCTTCACCGCGCGCCTTCTAAGTGTGTCGTGCTGTACCTTACTGAATATGAAACTAACGTTTTTACGTACTTCAACCTCTAATTCTTAGGACTTTGACTAAAAACTTAATTAATTGAAGGAAGAATAAAAGTTTTAAGGTTCTAATTACTGATTCTCGATATAAAAATGAAAAAGACAACTCTTTTCTTTTCAAACTGCTATATTTTTATTGAAAGCTTCGTTAAAGATATGTGGTAAATCACATCCTGTGTACTTATCTTCTTTAACGGCTTTTGCGACAACTTTGCCCCAAAGAGGGTCTAGGCATAACAGATGAGGGTTGCAAAACAGATACACCGCAACCTGTGCTCTTGTTAAGGCCACGTTAAGGCGCTTTGGATTTTTAACAAATCCCAGAAGGTGTCTCTGGTCGTCTTGTAAATGCGCTTCAGTAGATCTCACAGTTGATATTAGGATAATGGACCTCTCTTGACCTTGGAACTCTTCGACCGTGCCAATCTTCGGTTGAGGCAGCCCCATAGATTCGAAGACGACTCGCAAGTATTTTGCCTAAAAAAAAATACATTAGGCACTTAAACACAGAACAGGGAGTAAAGAAAACATCCTTTCCTCATCCTCATTTTTATGCTAGAGTAGATGTACTAAAAGAATATTTGTGTCTATAGAACTTCTCTGGAGTTGCAAACAGTGCAATACTAAGGCGGCGTAGTAAGTGATTATAATATATTCATTATATAAAATCTGTCAAAATCAAGATCTCACCATCGGTGGAACTTTGTTCATACACAGGGATATCCACAAATACACTTGGACTTCACCCGATGGTACCACCAGGAATCAAATAGATCATTTTGCCATTAGTTCCAAATGGCGTACCTCGCTACTGGATGTTCGCAACCGTAGAGGCGCTGATATTGATAGCGACCACCACCTGGTTGTTGCTGAAGTACGTCTTAAGGTTGCGGTAGCGCGCTCGGCCGGTGGAACGGGCAAGATCGGTAGGCGGTACGATGTCAGTAAGCTACAGGACCCAATCACCTGCGACAAATTCAAGCTTGAACTCAATAACCGCTTCTCTGTTCTTGATTTACCATCGGACACTCCTGACGAGGAGTGGAACCGCATAAAAATGGCATATACAGAAGCCAGCTCCATCGTCCTGGGGCACAAATCGCACTCGCGTGATGACTGGATGTCTCAAACTACATGGGACCTCATTAATGACAGAAAAGAGATCCATTTAAAACTGCTCGAAACAACTAACGAAACACAAAGAGCCACCCTCAAGCACCAGTACCGCCAGATCCGCAAAAGAATATACCGCAGCACGCGCAGGGATAGAAGGAAGTGGGCTGACGGTATTGCTGACGAAGCCCAACTCGCAGCTAATACCGGCAATTTGAGAGAGCTGTATAAAGCAACAAAAACCCTGGCAGGAAAAAGCAGTTTTAAGAAAAAGCCACTAAAATCTAGCGATGGACATCTTATTGTCACGTCGGAAGGGCAGCTGAAACGCTGGCGTGAACACTTTGTTGAGGTCTTCCGTAGCTCGGCAACAACGTCACCAGTTGAAAATCTAGAGGAATTATCGCCACCTCGGCTCCTTGACATCGACACATCTCCACCTAACCATGAAGAGGTAGCCAAGGCTATCAAATCTTTGAAGAAGAATAAAGCGCCAGGTCTTGATCTTATATCCGCGGAAATGCTTAAAGCTGATTTACCCTTCGCTGTTGAGACACTGACATCTTTAATTGAAAAGATTTGGGTTACTGAGGAGCTTCCGGAGGATTGGAGTAGAGGGGTGCTAATAACCGTACCCAAAAAAGGCGACTTGAGTCTGTGCGGCAACTGGAGAGGAATCACTTTACTTTCGATTCCTTCCAAGGTTTTCTGCAAGATAATCCTGGACAGGCTTTCCAAAGCCGTAGACCCGCTCCTACGCAATGAACAGGCCGGGTTTCGCCATAACCGCTCGTGTACCGACCAAATTAACACTCTTCGTATCATACTGGAACAGGCATCAGAATGGCAGAGGGAGGTATATCTAACTTTTGTCGACTTCGAAAAAGCCTTTGATACATTGAGATGGTCAAGTTTATGGGCACGCCTTTACTTCATTGGAGTCCCGCCGAAGATTATAAATTTAATCAAAGCCATCTACAAGAATTATTCTTGCAAAGTCACACACGATGGCCTTATCTCTGATGACATCCCCGTGCATGCTGGTGTACGTCAAGGTTGTCTTCTATCGCCTCTCCTCTTTTTGATCGCGCTGGACGGAATTATGCATTGCATGTATAACAACGGGCGTCGCGGAATAGAGTGGGGGTTCTCCAATGTCCTGGAGGACTTGGATTATGCCGACGACCTATGTCTGCTAAGCCATACACGCGCTGACATGCAAGCCAAACTCGACGACTTAAGTGTGATGGCGTCTGACATTGGCCTAAAAATTAACACCCGGAAGACCCAAGAGATGCGAGCTGGAGTGAAGAATATGACACCGTTGCTGATTGGCACAGAGACAGTGGAGCGCGTCCACAACTTCACATATCTCGGTAGCGTCGTGTCAGAGACCGGAGGAACCGAAGAGGACATCACTTCACGGATAACCAAGGCTCGTGCGACTTTTGCACAGTTGCGTCCCGTTTGGCAGTCACGGAAACTGACTCGAAGGATTAAGCTCCGAATCTTTGGGTCCAACGTCAAGTCCGTGTTGCTTTACGGGTGCGAGACATGGAAGGTAACCAAAACCATCTCGCATAAGCTCCAGGTCTTTGTTAACCGATGTCCTCGCCGAATTCTTGGTATTTACTGGCCCGAGAAAATCTCGAATGAGAACCTCCGAGAACGTTGTCATGAAGCCCTGATTGACCACCAAATCAAGCGCCGCAAATGGACCTGGATTGGTCACACGCTCCGGCGGGACCCAGACCATATACCTAAACAGGCAATGGATTGGAATCCTCAAGGAAAGCGAAAACGTGGCCGTCCCAAACTAACCTGGCGACGCACGGTTCTTGACGAGGCGAAGAAAATCGGGAAGTGTTGGAGTGAAATCAAGCGCGAAGCTCAAGACCGATCGCGATGGAGACTCACTGTGGACGCCCTCTGCCCCACCGAGGGGACATAGGATCCTAAGTCAAGTCAAGTCATATAAAATCTCCAAATAATTTGGATCTGCGTCCATAAATTACGTGAGGAGATTTTAGCGATTTTTTTGACCCCCCCCCCCCCACCCCTCTTAGTGAGATGTCTTGAGATTTGGATCTACTACCTCCCTTCCCCGGAAATCTCAAATGAAATTTTCTTCAGATAGAAAGATTCAGTTACTTATTTGATTGAAATGTTTCTTATGGGGAAAATACATGATAATTTCTCGTGACAGCCTCTCTCCCTGAAACACCTCACGTAACTTATGAACGCCGAATGCAGAATATACTGAATAATTACAATGTTACAGCAAGCAATTGTTTTAAATTACCTGTGCGATATAAGGCGTAATTATTCCAATATCATCAAGTGTAACATTTTTCTTATAAAGTTTACAAGTCATCAAAGCCAACATTGCCGCTTCTTCCTGGTTATACCAAGAAGGACTGTCGTTAGCTCGGGTGTTCACTCCTTTTACGCCGTAAACAAATATTCCAGCAGTGTCCCTCTCCGTAGAGTCAAAAATTTCGGAGCAAATCTTTATAGTCCTGGTGATCCATTCTTGATTTCTATCCATCTTTGGTACAAGCGATGCGTCATAGAACAACTCACTGGGCAATGTCAAAACTTCCTCTAAAGATCTGTAGTTGTAATTCAATTTTGTGACAAGCTTTTTATTGAAGCCGTCTGCGTACGCTTCAAAATCTCTTTGATACGGGAACGTCTCCAATATCCTCGACAAATAGGATTGGTCCATGTTGTATTCAAGACAGTATTTCGATAGGATGACGGGCCCTAATTGCTGGGGATCTCCGGCTAGGATGATCTGGCCACTCTCCTTGTCTAGGAATGTTAGAGGGATCATGATTTCTGGTTCGGTGGCCTGGCCCGCCTCGTCCACGATGACATGCGTGAAGTGCCCGCGCGGCAGCCCCATCTGCGCCAGCGTGCCCAGGCAGAAGCACGTGCCGACAGTCAGGCGATGCCTTCCAATAAACGACGTCTGACAATTCATATTCAACCCGTCTTTCCTCACTTCATACTTCGATTTAACAGTTTCTTCCTTGGCTATGTCAAGCGTCGCGCAAAACGGCTTAATGACCTCCGGTATGTTGTCCGATTCCACCAAATGGTGGGCGATAAGACGAATAACAGATCCAGAAAATTTACTTTTGTACTCGACAAGCCTTTCCGTGATCAGATTGGCTGCACTGTTCGATGGTGACGCTACTAGGATTCTGCTATCCGGTAAAACTGACATGATCTGCAATATAGTCTCAATCACCGTTATAGTTTTGCCTGTTCCTGGAGGGCCGTAAATACAATAGGGCATTGGACGACATTCACCTAATAGGATGTTTGTCACTGCTGCTTTTTGGCCTGGATTAAGATTGGTATTGTACCATTGCAAGTTGTTCACGACGTCGTTGGAGACCTGAAGGTGCCGTGTAACGATGCGAGACGGAAACAGTATGTCAGGGCCTAAATTAGAAATAGCCAGATTTAAAGCTTGATGAGCCCTCCTATATGTAGATCTGATGAAGTGAAACTCTACAGATACATCACTCCCTGAATAAGACTCATGAAACTTGGGATTGAACTTCATTAAGATCAGGTCACCTCTTATAGCATGGATATAACCCTCGTAATCTGAACAATCATTGCTCCAGTTGTCTTTCACAACTACTCTGTCTCCTTTGATCAAGCTCGGTCTTTTCTCGCACAGGCCTTTAATTTCTAAACCTAAGTATTCTTGGCAATTAATAAGGAACACTTTAGACATGTCATACATTCTCATGCTTATATTCGCTTGAATTTCTTCAATGTACATTAATGTGTGCCATCTATCTAGATAATTACTTATGGTCAATTCTTGGCATAAACAGGGCAAAGTGGATTCTAACCTATCTAAAATCTGGTCATATTCTCGGCTGTAAATAGTTTGTTCTGAGTCACCCAAAACGGCTGACCAAATTTTATCAGGGATAGGGAAAGAGCCCATTTTCACAGGGATAAAATTAGGAGGTCTCACTGGCCTCACACCAGGGACGAATGTTCTTTCTCGGTTTCTTCGTACGCTTTTCATTCCATCTATTTTATCATATTCAGACCTTGGCTCAGTGTCATTGGTAATTGTGTTACCATGAAATGGCATGATCTCTTCGCTAACAACAGTTATATCTATAAATCTCTTTACTTGAAAGCCATTGAACAGCAAAATCAAAACTTCTTTAGTGTTTCCCATTAACTTTGGATGGCATGTGATTGTCAATGAGAATGTGCGACCTGGATATATTTTTAATGGGCGATTGACGAAAGGTTTTATCTGAACCTGAGAGTCGCTTTTCTTGCTGAGTATTATCCACTTGTTTAGAACATAGGTATTGTCACTGTTATTTGTAATATTCAAAGTAATGTTATCAGTTTGATGAAAGTCAACTTTTTCAAATTTTAATGGGTATGTCACCGATATATTTTTCTCTTTTTCCAAGTCTAGTGTAATATTTTCTTCGGTTTTATTGGTTTCGTTACCATTTTGATTCACAGGTTTGGGTTGTTCACCCATCATTATTAATTTTATTACCCTCCATGTGCACACCCCTTGATTACTTTCAATAGCCTCCAGCATTACCTGTACAAAAAACTTATATTGAATCACCGTCATCAGATTCAAATGATGAACAATAATAATAAATTTTAAACATTTAATTTATACGATACGATAGGTTAATTTTATTCCTTAATTACCTAATCTTATTGATCAGATGGATAAGTGTAGCTTCTTATTAATAGGGCAATAGCCTCTTTGTATTTTGTGATCGCAAATGGAAATCTTGACCAATGATAATTATATCTGTAATAAGCAAATTGCGTAATAAATTACGTGAGATGTTTTTTTCTTTTTTGTCGAGCAAAATCTCATCAAATCTCACGCAGGGGGAACGGGGAGCCTCGGCAAATATCACGTAATTAATAAAAAAAGGCTCTATTAAGAAATTTCAAGTTTTCAACATATAATAGACTAGATATGTTTTCAGTTTTCAACTAGGTACATATCACTATCAAGCAAGTTGTGGTGTCTTTATATCTATTTCTATGTGGGACGTTCAGTACATAACGAACAAAGTACTACCCTCCCACTCACGTGAGATATTAGGGGAGGGTAGTGGTAGACAAAAATCTCACTCTATCTCACGAGGGAGGAGGGGGGAGGGGATAAGTAAATCGACAAAATCACCTCACGAAATTTATGGCCCCTAAGGCCACTGATTTGAAGCCTGCCACTTACATTTTTAATGGAAATCCATTACATGAAATAGAAATTTTACTCCAATAAAAATATGAACTATAAAATGGCATCGTTATGTACTAAGGTAATAAGGTTCAATTAACAATAGTACATTACAGACCTAGGGCAATGAATTCGTTAATGTCCCAGATCGCAGGTGTTTGTGACCCGAACCGAAGGTGAGGGCCATAAATATGCGATCTGGGGCTTTACGAATTACCGCCCGTGGTTTGTCAAAAGTTTTACGTCTTGCCTTGGCCAAAAAGTGAGATTTTCTCTCCGCGTAGCGGGCAGAAAATCACACTTTACGGCCATGGGTGACGTAAACGAAATTAAATATCTGGAAACTTCATCTCATGCAATCTGTAACCAATTTTCTTACTTACTTTAGCGCCAACATGTGGCACATTGCCGTTTTGCAAAGATTGCTTGTTGAAAAAGAACAATCTGTCACAGGTCCCCGAGTCACCCGACCAGCTTGTGACCACTGCACTCTTGACCTTACTCCTCAAAGGCTTGAATGATATCACCTTCAGTACCTGAAACACATCCAATTAATATAGGTATTATAAACGTAATTTCTTTGTGTGGTGTGGTTGTTGATTGAATTTTCACACTTTAATTATTGTAAATTACAAGATCAAATACCAACATAGCTAAGAACTTTATCTCAAACCGGAATGTCAACGCATGGAATAAACTACCCGCCGACATAGTGAACTCTACGAGTGTTAACCAGTTCAAAAACACAATAACAGTAAATGAATATCGGTGATTTGTGAAGGGTGCCCCTGACGTCATCGTCAACGTCGCGGGTATCCGCGGAATAATGTTGAATGTTGAGTATGTCCTTTTTTGATGCAAAAATAATATTTTATTTTTAAATTTGTCTTCTATTTTTCGTGTTTTATGTGTAATATATTAACGAGAGGGATATTCGTTTTTATAGCATAAATAAAAATTACCAATATCCAGCGGTTGAAGCGTGAAGAGGTAACAGACAAACAGAAAGGGTTACCTTCGCATTTACAATATTAGTATGGATTATCTTGATATTCCCAGGGAACCGGTAGGTTAATGGTGAGTGTCACTTGGTTTAGGTTAGACCTCTGTGTATCATTTTTGTTCTTTACGAAATTGAAACATGAGAGAGTGGGGTCAATTTAGTAATGGAAAAGAATGGCATTTTGAATCGTTATCCAAACAAATGGTTTTTTCTTTTCTTTGCGGGTTAAAATCTGCGAAGTAATTCTAAGATATGTGTGAAGTCCCCAAACCGCACTGGGCCCGCGTGGGGACTATAGCCCAAATCCTCTCATGATGAGGGGAGGTCTGTGCCCAGCAGTGGCACGCAAAAAGGCTGTAGTAGTAGTAGTAGTTAAATATTTATTACAATTAGCTTATTGGATTATTGTTTTTTATTTTCTACTCACTTGGGCAGCAGATATGTCTGCAGGTTTATTTTCCTGTAGTTGAACAGTGCACTTCAGCTCTAGCCAGTCTCCTTTCATTGGTATAAATGTTGCCTCCACCTCATCAAGATTAAATTTCAGATCACTGCCTTTTACAAACACTAATCTTTCCTGTCTATGGTCAACTTCACCGATGATAACATGCTCAATCACTTTGTATTGACTCTCTTCAATATCCATAGAATCTTCTCCCCAATATGTTCCAAGGTTTTTCAAAATCCTCACAACTATGATAGAATCATTTTCATCCTTGTAACCGAGGTATGTGATCTTCTCATTGACCTCGCAGGATATAGAAGATGCTGATATGTCAAAATACAGTATTCCATCTATAAGGACATAGTTTTGTTCTGCATAGGTGATCAAACCTAAAAAATATTTTATATTTTATTTGTGTATAAATAGTACATTTTGATGCAAGTGTGAAAAGTTCGTCATTTTATCACCCGTTATGTCCCTAGTTATGTTAGCGGACAGGGATGAGTGAAAATGGCCATTTCGCCATTTAAAAAACAACTTTATGCACGCTCACTAGCAGTCAAAAAACAAAAAACGCTTGTTTCGAAATGACAAACTTTTCACACGCTAAACAGGTATGAAAATGTTTACTTTTTGACCAACTGTATTAAAAAATGTATTATATGTGTATACGAGGTTTTTCCCACTACTACAAATAAACATTAACATGTAAAAATCATTTCTTTTCATTCCCATGGGAATTTCGGGGAATCCTCTCTTAGTGCTTCCCTATACTCCCCAAGGAACCTACATGTGAAATTTCAGCTTCCTACAACCAGTGGTTTCGCCTTTGCATTGTGATCAATCAGCTGACTGATGGAATAGTTATTATCATTTTTGAAAATAAAATATAGCAGTTTCTGAATGCACTTCGGTGTATCAATGAAATTTTGATGTATAAGTTTTACGGAAGCAGTTACTCCACATTGATAACAAAATTGCAAAATTTCTAGTACTTATCAGAACAAAATAATGGAAAACTTTGAATTACAATGTCTAAACATGTAGCATCATCACGGTCAACAGGCACAAAATGTATTAAAAAGTGAAACATGCATCTTTGTGGTCATAAGTAACTGTGTATAAAAAATAAGAATACAGAATTCACAGTAGGTACCTGTTCTCTGAAAGCATGCTGTATTTCTTGGAATCTCCGGATTAGTCGGTGGTGCTTCAGATTTATATTCTGATTTTAAAATCTCAATGTCCAAGAGCTGGTCAGCCAGAAAGTCTTCTTTTGTTGCATCATCAACATCATCTTCAGGTGCTTTTGTGAACAGATAATTAAAAGCAGACAACATATATGACCACATTTTATTTTTAAAAAAAGTCTATTTATTAACAGTTACTGCATAATTCCTTTATCATAGTCAAAGGCCCATTCAGTCGCCTTTATATATTCTAGTTGTTTTCTCAATTCTCGTATGCGGTTCAGATGCATTTCCTTTTCCTTCACTGTAGTTTCCAGGCTGTTTCCCAGATCCCCATTATTTAAAGACTGGTCCAGAGCTTGGATTCTGCTTTTCGTTGAGCCCTGTGAAACTCGAGACGATAACAATAATCAAAAAACAAAAACAAAGAAAATCCCATGATTGTAAATTTTGAACACGCACTTCACTTACTTGTTGTGGTGTTTCGGTTTCCGAGGGAGAATACGCGGACTGTGAAATGTTACTCGACGTAGACATAACTTGTCCAAACTGAATAAGCAATTATTAATTTGGTTTAAAAGTTTTTAATATTTATTATAGTCGTCGTCAACCTAAGCCTTTTTTTTAGGTTATGTAACTTTTTAATGCTACTTTTATTGAGGATATAGCATCAAGGCTCATTATGCCATAATTTACAATAAATTTTTTTTTCATGGAGGAAGCGAATTCTTGATTCAGTTCACGTTTATAATGCGTTTATATCTTGTTTATATATTCCGGATTACGCTCAGAGCGCTCACAGCACCTTGCATCCTATTTCCTCTTAGGAGTCAACTTTCAAGAGGAAAAAAGAGGTGAGCGCTCTGACCGCAATTCGGAACGCAGCTTAATCCGTGCTGACAGCTTAGCTGACGTTTTGTGTTGTGGCTGGTAGCTGGTATAGTAGGGTTGTGTTCAGTGTTGGTGTTGTGAAGTTGTGGAATTCTGAATCCTTTTGTGGCTTGTGGACTTGAGTAGAGTTATTGAAAAATTAATTGGGTTTTTCGGTGCTTAAACGTTAAATAAACTGAATAAATGAGTACCGAGAAAAAAAACGTTATATTCAAAGCTAAAAACAAGGCTCAGGATGACGACGATTTGGCTAAACAATGTTTTCAAATCAGTCCTGATGTGGAGATGAAAGATATTCCGTATACGGGCGAAGAATATCTACTAAAAGTAATTAGTGAACGTCGGAATTGTGCTGAGTATACTGTATGCGATAAAGACGTTTCACAATATGCTAAAAACCAATCACGTTTCTACAAAGAGGTAACCTTTAATGTACTTTATAAATAGCCAAGTTCAATCAGTTTGAAAAATCCATTCCATGGACACTACTACTACTACTACAGCCTATTTGCGTCCCACTGCTGGGCACAGGCCTCTTCTCATCACGGGGGAGTTTGGGCTATGAACACACATCTTTCTATTTATAAACAAAGGTAACCACGGAAAGTCTTGGAAGGGCATCATGCCATATCCTGTGTAGAAAAGTTGACTTGGAATACTGATTACCATTTCATTCATTTTGTATAGCACAAAACAACTTAGAAGGTGCACTGATCAAGCAACAATAGACTCTGCATCTGTTAAGCTCAAGTGTGGCTTAAGAGCTTCGCTTCGAGCCTTCTAAGTTATGTCATGCTGTCCTTTTATTTATCAATAAATTTATTAATTGTTTCAGCCTCCAGGAGCAAAAATAGCACCTGACAAACTTAAAATCACAATTGAATGGCAGAAAATACAGGTGTCAGATTTCTCGGATGTCCGCTCATATTTAACTGGCTTGCTGGAAAATAGAAACAGTTGGAGTGAGAAAGTGAAACCGATAGAGATAAAGGATGATACACTTATAGGATGGAAGGTGTTTTTTCAAGATAATGATCCCACATTGACATGTATTCTTGGTTTGACTCCAGCATCATTGGAAAGAGGCCTAGAAATGCTTGTAGATATTTTAAAGGAAGTACAAGCAGGATGCTCTGTAGATTATAAAATAGGTAAGGATATTTTTCAAATGGTCTCTTTATAAAATTTGGTTTCTTTATTTAAAACTTGATTTTAAAAAGATGTTGGCAAAGCTTTTTAATTTATTTTGATTGATAACTAATGTTTTATTTACTATTATTTAATTTCAGGACAATGGATATATGCTATCCTAGCTCGATTATGGCAACCTTTACTTTCCGACACTATTTGTACTTTAAGAAATCTTGCAAGGACCTGTGCAGATATCAGGTATGATAAATTTTGAAATATGATACATACTACTACTACTACAGCCTATTTGCGTCCCACTGCTGGGCACAGGACTCATCACAAGAGGGTTTGGGCGATAGTCCCCACACGGGCCCAGCGCGGATTGGGGACTTCACACACATTTTTTAATTACTTCACAGATGCGTGCAGGTTTCCTCACGATATTTTTCTTCACCAAAAAGCTCAGTGGTAAATTCAAATTGAATTTCGCACATAAGTA
The DNA here is from genome assembly GCA_963971205.1 of Aethes cnicana. NCBI lineage: Eukaryota > Metazoa > Arthropoda > Insecta > Lepidoptera > Tortricidae > Aethes > Aethes cnicana. The sequence continues at coordinate 5,164,911 of OZ020274.1, read as the reverse complement.
AACTTAGAGGTGCAAGCCGGAATCAAACCCCTGACCCTCTGCATAAGAGGCGGTAGGTCGACTAGGCCACCATGGCTAAGATACTATTATGATACATGCTGTCAAATTATCCATATTTATTTTACTGTAAACAAAGATGCCAACCAATCTCTGATGGTGCATGCAAAAACATATGCCTATGCAAGCATACAGGATGCAGCTATAGTTTAGACTAACCAATACATCAAAGCTCTAACCATTGAGCTTTGATGTGTTGCCACCCATATTAATGTACAGTCGAGTTCTCCAATATGTACACACTTTTGGACCTTACTCCATTGTAATAAGGTCCAAAAGTGTGTACATATTGGAGAACTCGACTGTACAGCGGCGTCCCAAATGCTTGCTGAAGCTTGCGAAGGAACCAATGAAACTATCCCTTTACAAAATTGATTTAATACCTTTTTTCCCAGATCGAATATAAACCAAGATGATGAAAATGCAACACGGCTAGCAGCACCCTTGAACCTGTTTATTTGCATAGTGGCAAGGTACTTTGAGCAATTTGACTTAGCTGATTAATATACCTTTTCTAGATTTTATATGGGTTTACCGAAAGTTTACCTTCTTTTCTGATTTCAAGCAAAATGATCATGAATGTCTGTATGGAATTTAATAACTAAGCTCAGATTCATTTTAATGTTTTTACGTTCACAAAACCTGTTTCTTTTTTTAATACATACATAATATCTAATTACCACTGTACTGGTTTTTATCAAATCCTTTTATCCTTGTGGTAATTCATCTCTGCAATCCACTATCTCTTTATATCAGGCAAGCTCAAGCCAAGCTCTTTTTCAAGCAAATGCTGGGAAAGCATTTGAGCAGGATGTGTAAAATTGGAATCCTTAATTTTTTTTGCTAGATACATGCGCGTTCGCGACGGATTCGCGAGGGGTTTGGCCTCTTAAGTTAAATGAAAACGAGTTTTCATTACATTTTATATTTTAGGTAAAATTATATTATTAATTATATATTAGTTAGGTTAATTATTATTTCAGGTAAATTATTGGTACTAAAGTTACTACCTACTCTTATTAGTCTAGCTAGAATACATTAATGACAACACCACACTCTACTAAGAAAACTCTTGGTCGTCAACATCAAAATGGACACCCAATTGTTTACGAATGGTGTCTTCCAGCTTTGCGATAATCAAACTTTCCCTGTGACTGATACGTGGCGATTCCAAAAGGCCTGAAACAATAGATTTATTGTATCAAGAACTGTAAAAGTTTAATCACTAAACACACTTTCTAATCACTAAGAAAAACGTCGTGTCTATATTAACTATTCGTCATTCTCACCTTCCACTTACCACCACCACTTCCCTAGATTCCTAGGCCACTTCAATAGATTCGTAAACGAGTCCAGCGCTGTTGCCGAAGTAAAACGGAATGTCAGATGTGTGCAGAGGAAATTTCTCGACTGTGCCATCAACGTGGGTAAAACTGTAAGGGAAATGGAAGGGTTCATTGACCTGAAACAGAAATAAGTAGTCTGATATATTACGTTTTTTTTAACAAGTATGAAATTGCAAGACATGGGAAGATTGTGGTGTTTCCTTGTGCACAACGGTAATATTTACCGCAGCAATTCCTTGAGTGCCGGTCACCGATATTGAGCACCGCCCTTCTGCCTCCGCTGTACTCTAAAATCACGTGGGCGATAATGTCTACTCCATCTTCATTAAGCGTGCCAACAGCCGTGACCTTTGTGGGTTCATCTTTGAATATGAATTGTGCGAATTGCAACGTGTATATTCCGATATCCAGCAATGCGCTGCCGCCGAGATTCTTTTTCCTGTAAAATATTAGGTCCTTACATATGAAATTGGCGTTTCATATGGCAGAAATGAAAACGATTTTTTTTTATGAAACTATTTTTTTATTTAGTCAAAGTATGTACCATGACTATCTATGCACTTTTGCCATCTCGAAGGTAGTTCATTGATTCCTTTACTAAAAAAAGTGTGTGAGCGAGAATCAATAAAATCTTTGAAGGCCGTTTGGACAGCCTCGTGAGAATTGAATTTTTTTCCTTGCATGAAGTTGTCCAAATTCCGAAAAAAATGGTAATCAGTTGGAGCAAGGTCCGGGGAGTATGGTGGGTGTCGAAGACATTCCAGTCGCAGCTCCCGTAGTTTTGCGGCCGTCAAACGTGCCGTATGTGGTCGAGCGTTGTCCTGAAGCAGCAGTGGGCTAGATCGATTGACCAGTCTGGGTTGTTTAATGGCTAGCTTTTCCATCATCGTTTGCAATTGTTGACAATACACATCAGCCGTGATTGTTTTGCCCAGATCTTAAGAAACTGTAATGGATGACACCGGCACTAGTCCACCAGACACTTACCAGTACCTTTTTCTGAGTCAACTTTCGTTTCGGGCAGAATTTGGCTGGTTCACCTGGGTTCAACCATTGTGAAGAACGTTTCCGGTTGTCGTACAAGATCCATTTTTCATCACAAGTAACGATACGATTCAAAATGCCTTCATTATTGTGCCGGTTGAGAAGTGAAACGCAACACTCGACGCGTGTTTCTTTGTTTGCGTCGCTCAATTCATGCGGTACCCATTTTTCAAGTTTTTTCACTTTTCCAATTTGTTTCAAGTGAATCAAAATGGTTTTATCACTCACACCGAAGCCTGCCGCTAACTCTGACGTGGTTTGCGATGGATCTGCTTCCACAATTGCTTTTAATTCTTCGTTATCAACTTGTGTCTCCGGCCGTCCACGAGGCTTGTTCTGTAGGTCAAAATTTCCAGAACGGAAACGTTGGAACCAATAACGTACCGTATTTTCTTTTGCAGTAGCTTCCCCATACGCATTGTTAATCCTACGAGCCGTTTCTGCAGCACTAGTGCCGAGGTGAAACTCATATTCGTAAATATAGCGATATTTTAAGTTCTCCATATTGTGAACAGAACGATGTGAAAGAAAAACAAATGACGCGATAACAAATAAATTTCGTAATTCGAAACAAGAAATACATGGTCTTAAATTTGAAATAAATTTGAATTTGGAATTCCTAGCCGAACGCCACATATTTTGAATCAAAGTTGCCAGTTCGCCAAACGCCAATTTCATATGTAAGGACCTAATATTAACACGAATTGTAGTATTATGTGTTAGTAATCAAAGGCCGTTATAACATTTGCAATATTTTCACATAATGGAGGAGGAACGTACGTAAGTCTGTCGACAGAAATAAGCGGAGCTCCAAAATTTACCACAAATTTCACGCCTCCCAATTTTCCCGAATTAATCTCCTTTTCCAAAGCAAGGTAAGCGGGTGCGAATCTGGACCAGACAGCTTCCATGAGGAACAGCTTCTTCTGCCTGGCGATATTGATCAGAGCCTGGGTTTGGTTTAAGTTGAGACACATAGGCTTCTCGCATAGAACGTGCTTTCCATTTTCGAGAAATTGTGAGAGCGTAGTGGTCCGGATTCAGAGCGCCGATGTAAAAGACATCTGAAAAAATGTTACGAAATATTGTGTAAGTCGGTCTACGTAATTAAAAGTTATGTAATCAGTACGAACGTTAGCATAGTAAATCGTCCAATTATACCTACGGAGTACCTACCATAAAAAAATGTAAATTTGTAAGTCTCATCTCACCGTAACCGTTTGCGTAAAAGGTGAGCATGTGAGCATTGTGACCAAAGGAAATAGGAAATACAAGTTTGGAAGCAACAAAAATGGTCTTCGTTTCTGTGTTATTCAATTTATTACAACCAAAATGTATTTTAAGACACGGACATCTCCGCTCCACTAATTAGTCAGTTACTTGTAAGTACGTACCAATGACTCCAGAGCTAGCGGCCATTAACTGATAACAATCGAACACGGTGGGTATTTTGTGCAGTTTTGCGAAGTCCTCGGCTCTGGTCCTGTCTCGGGCCGCTACAGCCGCTACCACCTGGTCGCCCTTGTCAGGGAACGAGTTGATAGCGTTCACGAAGTCGCCGCCGATCTTCCCCGCGCTCACGATACCCCAGCGGACAGTCATCTGACCATTAGAACTTTGTTAATGTTGGTAGGTAGGTAATTAATTTTGACCCTGGCCTGGGTCACACTGATTAGAGGAGGAGTTCAAGAAAAAGTTGGTATACAGGAACAGATAGGACAGCAGTGGTTTATTAAAATAAAGTACAGGCACCTAGTTGACAATAAAAATACAGGTCTTAATACTAGGGACGGTAAGTATACAAAAGGATCTTTAATAAAATTGTGATTATTAAAACTTACAATTACGTGCCTGTAGAAATATAAGTATGTGTCCAGTGAGCAAGAGAACAATAACAACTTACAATCTTATATAAATATATAGGAGAGACGAGAGTGTCCTCAGTAGGTAGTTATAGGTTATAGATATGTGTTTCTCATACGAAAATCAGAATAGTAAGTAATGAGTCAAACTGTCCGCGCGCGTTCATAGAATCGCAGGAATATATGTTCGAAAGACGAGTAATTTTGAATTTAGAGACAGTTATAGTTGCCAGGAAGTTTAAAATGGAAAAGTAGCCTATAAGTATGTTGGCCAGTGTTATAAGCTATCCTCATACCAAATTTAGTTGCAATCCGACCAGTAGTTTTGAGTTAAGTCCGGACATACATACATGAAATTTTTCTAAGAATCATTTGTTTGTGTTCAGGGGCTTTATGCGAAGTCTTAAATAGGGATCTCGCTTTTCCCTATAGGATCGCTCACGCGTCAAGTTGAACTTTAAATCTACCTGCTTAAAATTCACGCGACGCGTGAGTGATCCTATAGGGAAGAGCGAGATCCCTATTTAAAGACTTCGAATATAGGCCCATAGTATCGTTTATACATGGTGGGTCAGAAAATATGGCAAATAATTAACCCACAGTATCGGCTATCGATTCTAAGTATATTGTATAGGTCTTTAATTTTTTTTGAGTTGGTAAAAAAAAATATTTTGTATAGGATTCAAGCGTCGCTCACACAACCAATCCCATATACAATTTTTTTTTACCAACACGAAAAAAATTAAAGACCTACTTATACAATATACGAGGGGCGTTCAAAATATTCTCGGTATTGGAATGAAAACAAACAAGTATGAACAGTTTGATATTTTTTATTTTTCAATATACTCCCCCCCTATGTTAATACACTTAAAAGATCGATCAATTATTTTTTTTAATCCCTCATAAAAATATTTTTTATCCTTGGTATAAAAGTGCTCCTCTACTGCCGCCTTCAACGCCTCATCGTCAAAAAATCGATTTCCACGCAGATCCTTTTTGAGATTGGGGAACAAAAAGAAGTCGCTGGGGGCTAAGTCCGGACTATACGGTGGATGAGTTATAGTTCCGAACCCACATTCAGCAATAGCTGCCTTGGCAATATGAGCAGTATGGACAGGGGCGTTGTCATGCAGAAGCAGAATACCTTTAGACAACTTTCCTCGCCTTTTTTCTTTTATTGCGTCCCTTAATTGATGTAGAATATTCGCGTAGTACTGTCCCGTGATATTTACACCTTTTTCTTTATAATCGATCAACAATACTCCTTCACAATCCCAAAATATTGTTGCCATGACCTTGCCAGCGGAAGGGACGACCTTGAACTTCTTGGGATGAGCTGAACCCTTAATGTGCCACTGCATGGACTCCTGTTTACTCTCTGGGTCATAATGATGAACCCAGGTTTCATCTCCAGTAACTATCTTTTGCAGCACCTCATCAGGATTTTCACCACACAGGTCAATAAAATCGGAACAGCAAGCTGCACGCACATCTTTTTGAAGTCGAGTCAGCATTCGCGGAACCCATCTTGCACTGACCTTTGACATATTAAGATGGTCATGGATAATGTCATGTACGGTACCAATAGAAAGATTGGTTACTTGAGCTATTGATTTTATCTTCACTCGACCATCTTCCAATATAAGGTTTTCCACCTGATCAATATTTTCTTGTGAAGTAGCTACTACAGGCCGGCCAGGTCTAGGGTCATCTTCAATACTCTCCCTGCCACGTTTGAATTCGCTTGACCACTTTTGAATTGTAGATAAAGAAGGAGCAGACTCACGGTAAACACAATCCATTTCCTCTTTTATGGTTTTTTGGTTTTTACCCTGTTTCGTCAAGAATTTTATTACGGAACGATGTTCTAATTTCGTTAACATTGTTAATTCACTCATTGTGTTCGTGTTTGTTCAGAAATTGCAGAAAAACAAAAGAACATCTCGGTTTGAATTATACTTTTTTTTAATGTCAAAGAATGAACCTTACCAGCCAGTAACAAAACAAATTCAAAAAGAGGTTATAAGATATCAATACCGAGAATATTTTGAACGCCCCTCGTACTTAGAATCGATAGCCGATACGGTGGGTTAATTATTGGCCATATTTTCTGACCCACCATGTATAGTCCCCTCGAGTTGATCGTTTCTTTTAATTTTCAAGTTACAGACGCGACTTCTTCTATAGACTTATTATTAGTATAAATGATCTTTAACGAAAGTAAACACAACACGACTTATTGTTGACTGTATACGTATTTTATGTTGTTGAAAATTAAATTATCTCACCTTGATGCTTCCAAGAACTGCTAATATTTATAGAGTGCAAAAAGGTGTACCGTTCTAATGAAAAGTGGCGTGCTTGTGATAATAAACACACTATTTCTTTATATATACTTACCTACATGCTTAACGTAAAGATCACTCATCGTATCTAATCAAATTGCTAGGAGTATTATCTCGTATCATCGAGTCATCAGTGTCGACGTGGCACATAAGTAGGCATAAATTTACCATACATCTCGAAGATATACACCATTCCATATTATAGGGACATAGCATATACATACATAGGGTCAAACAAAACGCTGTGACGATATTTTAACCACAGTATCGGCCAAGGAATAACGCATTCACTGCCACCGACGCATATATGCGTTTTGCGAACTTTCCCGCAGTGCCTTGAACGTACATGTGCGTTGCAATGTTCCCTTAATGACAGATGTGGCACCTGGCGAAAGTTCGTAAAACAGAAGTGGCAGTGAATGCGATATAACTCTCTAACGAGAGGGGGTATCAGCTATATCGATACTAAGCACATTTTTCAAGTTGGTAAAAAACATTTATTTGTATGGGAAGCAGGTTTCGCTCACACCATCAATCCCATACTAGGGCATACATTTTTTTTAATAACTCGAAAAAAAAAAACTTGAAAACATGCTTAGAATCGACACCTGATATTGTAAGTAAAATGTCGTCACGTTTTGATTTCCTGTATATCACATTGATGAATAGCAAACACTTGAAAGACCTAGCACGACACAACTTAGAAGACGCGCGGCGAAGCACTTAAGCCGTTGACGCAGAGTCTATTTATGCTTAGTCCACGCGCCTTCTAAGTTGTGTAAACCTATACCTACTTACAAGCAGTTAATGTAAAGGGGCTCTAATCGAAACGTTAGAAATGATAGTTTGTCTTGATTTCATCGTAATCACTCGAAAGTGTTTGAGCAAAATAAAATCGATCGCATTGGGGTTCGTCTGGATGGCTACCACCATCTTGCCCTCTAACTTGAAGCCAAATTGCGTAGCAATGATAATTTAATCACTATGTATTGCCAAACTACTCTAATGCACAAGAGTATTCTATGCTTAGCTAGCAAGATTTATAATAAATTACCTAATCTAGTTAATTCAAGTTGCATAGATGAGTTTAAACGGCAACTTATGGCATTCTTAATTAGCAAATGTTTTTACACCTTAAATGAATTTCTGCATGATGCTTAAGTGTCCTTAAAAAAAAAACATTGTCTAGTTTACATTTTCGATGTAAGTCCCTACTATTAGCTTTTAATTTTAGATTTAATTATCTTGTTTTTGTATGCCCTTTGGCAAAACATAGCGCTCATTATTATTTGTACCACCAAAATTATATGTATACCTATGTTTACAAATAAACGCTTTGACTTTGACTTTGAAAAGTAATCCAGTAAGGGAGTTAAATAGCAGGTGAAATTATTAGCATAGAGCTATTCAACCTTAGTTCTCGCCTCGAGTTGGCAACGTATTGGAAGTCTTTACGTCCACGGGCCGCTTACCATCAGGTCGGCCTGTGTGCTCGTTTTTCCAACTAAATGCCATAAAAAAATCATAATTACTTTATTGGAAGTTTCGGATGACGGATGACGAGTGCTTTGCTTTAAAATTTCCGTTATAAATTACTAGCTTCTGCCCGTGACTTCGCCCGCGTGGAATTCGGTTATCGCGTTCCCGCGGGAACTACCTATGCGTTTTTTCCGGGGTAAAAAGTAGCCTATATCCTTTCTCGGGACTCCAAGTATCTCCATACCAAACATCCAAATCGGTCCAGCGGTTGAAGCGTGAAAAGGTAACCGACAGACGGACAGAGTTACTTTCGTATTTATAATATTAATATGGATGTATAAAAGGTTGAATTAAGATAAGATCAGAACAAAACACTTTCATAGCAGATCATTATTTATTAAATCACATAGTACACAGACACTTTGTATCCAGGTCAATAAAAATAAAACAAATGTTAAACACGAATAATTATATAAAATAATTATGTTTAGACTTACAATAATTGGAATAACAAAATTGCATAGGAACTAGAAACATAAAAACAAGCACAATCATATTGTCGCAAGTTTAAATTATTTCATATGTTAAATAATTATAACGGTCAATAAAATATCAAACTATAGGTATCACTTTAAAATGATCAACTGTCTTTATTCACAGGAATCATATAGGAATACGTTGAGGTAGGACAATATTCAATCTTTGTAAAAACCGTTGTTGATAGCTAGTTCAAAATTAATTTATTTGGAGACGCCTCTGATTTTTTTCTAAAATTAAGGTTTAACAGTACTTCTTATTACCTGTTTGACCTTGGTTCGTTAAAGGGCACATTTATACATTTTTGTACAGTTGATTCGGAAAAATATCAAGACTGTTCCGTTCTGACATGAAATGCTATTATAGCAGTTAAATATGTAGTGTACCTACGCATAGAAATGTACTACCCTCAAGCTACTGCAATATATAAAAACCTAACTTTTTCAACCTTTTTTTATATTTTGAACAGTAGCAAAGTTGTCAAACCATAAAAAATACATTCCTTGGTTTTACTCGATATGCCGTCTCCATGAGTAAACTTCGTGATGGTTGATCGATGCAGGTAATTATTAAATCACATCGAATTGACCTTTTGCGTTGAACGCACATTAGCCTCACTTGACTTATGCTGCACGGCTCCTATTGTAAATTGTATTTGAATATTGATAGACATTACACAGCGAACATTTTATAGTCTCAAATTGGGACTTTCATAACATGACAAATATATGGTGCAACTCATAACATGACAAATAATTTGTTAAAAACAATACTTTTACACAGATAATCAGTAACATTAAAGGTATTTCCATAGTATATTATCATTGTTGCTATCGGTTATCTACTAAAGCGCAAGTAGACTGACAATAGCGATAACATTCGCATACATTTTGTAAACACTTTGAATGGTGATGTTTATAAAAAATATAAATTGTGATGTACCTATATTATATAAATAAATAGTCCGTAAGTAACACGTCTATGTTTGGAAGGTCACTTTGAAGGCCTGTTCTAGGTCTTGTAATAAGTCCTCGGTGTCTTCAAGCCCCACGGACAGCCTTATTAAGGAGTCCGTGATGCCGAGCTCCGCCCGTTGCGGCGCGGGCACCGACGCGTGTGTCATTATCGACCTGAAATTGTTGTTAGAGAAGGTGAATAACCTAATTTAAATACATTACGCCGGCTTACCGGAAGCGGTGTGCTGTAGGTATGTAGCGTTGTACAGTCTTATTTTTCTTTCGATTACCTTTTCTATAAGATTGTCATGGATGATTTGTCAGCGAAAAGTTATAGCAATAGATTCATTTTATAAAAATGCACAGTTGGTCGACATCACCGATCAACGCTCATTGACGTACCTAGACTACTTTAAATATGACTACGTTTCACATAGATAATTTTTATGTAACTCATTCCGGATATGCAGCCAGCTTCAGACTAGCTGAATAAATACAGAAATTCATCTTAGAACTATACAGATGGTAACAGTAACGCAGTATGTACTCACGGTAACTCCGCCAAACTCTCGTACCCTCCCAGACTTTCGGCCAGTATGAACACTTTCAAGGAGCTCAGGAATTTTCTGGACTCTTGCAGCCCTCCGCTATGCTTGAAACTGAACACACCAGAATGACCCGACATCTGTTTCTTGGCCAAATCGTGCTGCGGGTGCGATTTGAGACCTGGAAATGTGAATTGCCAATTTATCGTCAAGTTGACATCTTTAAGCCGTGGTGGCCTAGTGATTCGACCTACCGCCTCTCATGGGTCGGGAGTTCGATTCCGGCTCGCACCTCTAAGTTTACTTATGTGCGAAATTCAAATTGAATTTACGACTGAGCTTTTCGGTGAAGGAAAACATCGTGAGGAAACCTGCACTCATCTGCGAAGTAATTCAAAGATGTGTGTGAAGTCCCCAATCCGCACTATGCCCGCGTGGGGACTATAGCCCAACCCTCTCGTGATGAGAGGAGGCCTGTGCCCAGCAGTGGGACGCAAATAGGCTGAGGTAGTAGTGACATCTTTCTCCATGTAAAGCATAAGGTCAAGATCAAGAACGCAATAATTATATGTGTAACAACCTTATCATTGAGTCGTTAGTTATCAACAAGTATCTTTCTCGATTGTATTGAAGACCCCGATTTGAAGCGTTGATATCATAGGCAGCTGATGAAACGAAATTTATATTTAGATATACTTAGTTATCTAAATATTATGGCCTATTATAATCCCAGTTGCGGACTACTGGTTTGTTTTCCCAGTTGTACACAGTGCGAACAGATGGGAAAAATATAGGGTGAAAACAGCCGTTAGCGAAACCTATATAGGTAGAATGATTTGATAATATACTTTGATTATTGAAAATTACCTGGATGAAGGACCTGTGTGACTTTGGGGTGTTTCTCCAACCATTCGGCGATGATTTGTGCGGACTTCTTGTGTTGTTCCATTCTTAGTGCCAGCGTCTTTAAGCTCCTGTTAACCATGTAGCAGTCGAATGGAGATGGCACGACACCCATTGCTGTAAAGGGAGAAACCATTAGTTCCTTGACTTATTAGCTAAGGGCACTGTAAATAATCCTCCATGCCGGTTTCGACTACGGCGACTGCGACTGCTTGTTATACATTAGAGCGTTGTTGACATGCCCTGACATGGCTAATGTAGCCAATTTTGGCTTTGAAAGTCCTCGAACAATGAACACATTGGAGGGCACCGTCACAGTAGTTGTAAATAATATATGCCGGTGGCCTGATCTCGCTTTTCATCCAACATATGCCTGCGTTTGGCATTGTAAAGGGGCCATAATGATAACTATTACTTGTTTTAAAACAAACAATAATTATAAAAGTACCTACCTAGTCTACATATTTTATTTCAACAATGTAAAATATTGGAAAATATTGCTTTTCATATTTACACAGGCACTTTGAACTTCACTTTCGCAAGTACCTAAGTAAGTCTAAACTTGCTATCTTACCCAATACGACATGCTCCTCTAATATAGCGATCACAAGAATTGTTATTCGGCCGATAACAAGAACTGTGGTGCGCGTCTGCATATGTATGACAGACAGTGCATGACAAAGAAAATTTGCATTTTACATTTTCCAGAGATAAGCACTTCTTTAGAATATGACGTCATCATTTTATCTAGTATAGCTCTTCGTTAATTTAAATATGAAGTTAATTTATATATGCGAGTATGCGCGCTTGGTTTCAACTCGGGTGGTCCATACTTAACCTAGTGATGTGGCCAATGTGCTGAATGAATGAATTATTTGTTTGCCTTATAACGACAAATTTCAGCATATACGGAAAAAAATAGTTTGATACAAAGTAGAAGATGTAATTACCTAAATCAATGACGAGGCTTGCAGCGGATAACGGTATGTTTTTAATGATAACTACATCAAACTGTACATAATGACGACGCAAAAGTGATTGTAAAATCCTACTTGAATAAATATTTTTTTATCTTTTATCTTCACTACATAGTATAAAACAAAGTCGCTTTCTCTGTCCCTATATCCCTATGTATGCTTAAATCTTTAAAACTACGTAACGGATTTTGATGAGGTTTTTTTAATAGATAGAGTGTTTGGCAAAAGCTAGTTTTATCTAAAACTAGCCTTTCCCCGCCACTTCGTATGCGCAGAAATATTAAATGTAAAATCCCGTTTTTTTCCCGATCCCGAGGGAATTTCGCAAAATCCTTTCTTAGCGTATGCCTACGTCATAACATCTACCTGCATGCCAAATTTCAGCCCGATCCGTCCAGTGGTTTGGGCTGTGCGTTGATAGATCACTATGTCAGTCACCTTTGAGTTTTATATATTTAGATAATAATCGCTTCACCTCAATACTAGTGAATTAACAAGGTAGGTAAATTTAAATAAAACATGTAGGTATGCATTATTTGTCACATGTCTGATATATACTGCTTTTGGATAATGGATTACATATTTTAATTTATTTGGCTGTTATCTATTTATGTAAGTTTATGTATAAATGTATTTAAGCATGTTTATTACATTTTGTGTTTGTTTCTTCTGCACATCTTGGTACATGAACCTATCAACCTAGTTTGTTTTTCTTCAACTCCACTATCCAAAGGTTGTCTGGTAGAGCTCGCTATTTAGCGATACGACCGCCTGCTGTGTGCCATACTTTTTGTGTAATTACATTATGTCTGTACTGTTCCTTGAATGTGTGGTGTTCAATAAAGTATATTGTCTTGTAAACTACTTACCGTTCTGTAGGAACCTAATTTGGGCCGCTAATTTGTCGTCACTAACAACGGCTGCTCCCATGATGACATCAGAATGGCCGTTCATGTATTTTGTGAGGGAATAGATGACGACGTCAGCCCCGAAGTCCAAAGGCCGTTGCAAGTAAGGAGTCAGGAAGGTGTTGTCAACGACCAGAATTATGTGTTCCCCGTGAGCCTTCACCAGCTTACTGATAACGGCAATGTCCGCTATCTTCAAGTTCGGATTGGTCGGGGTCTCTAGCCATACCAACTAGAACAATTAAATAAATAAATATCTTGGGATATTTCACACATATTGACCTAGCCCCAAATTAAGCAAAGCTTGTACTATGGGTGCCAGCCAACGATATATATACTTATATAGAGAAATTCATACATATATAAATACTAAACATCCATGACTCGAATACAAACATTCGTGTTCATCACACAAAGATTGCCCCGAGCGGGACTCGAACCCGCGACCATCGGAACAGAAGGCAGGTCACTACCAACTGGACCAATCCGGCCGTCAAAAATTGATTTTACTAGTAAGCATATGACAATCTTTTCTTGTTATCATAATCCGGATTTGTTTTTTTTTTACATCTCCCTTAGCCGTAAAGTGGGATTTTCTGCCCGCTACGCGGAGAGAAAACCTCACTTCTTGGCCAAGGCAAGACGTAAAACTTTTGACAAACCACGAGCGGTAATTCGTAAAGCCCCAGATCGCATATTTATGGCCCTCACCTTCGGTTCGGGCCACAGAAACCTGCGATCTGAGACATTTACGAATTCACCACCCTAAGTCTGTAATGTACTATTATAGGACAGGATAATAGCAATCCTATTGTCCTACGTTATACCAGCAGGGGCTATATTAGAAGTCTTAAAATAGGAATCTCCCTGTTCCCTATAGCATCGGTCACGCATCGCGTGTACTTTAAGCAGCTAGATTTAAAGTTCAACTTGACGCGTGAGCGATCCTATAGGGAACAGGGAGATCCCTATTTAAAGCTTCGAATAGCCCCTGATTATACTTTAACTTGATGGTTACTACCGAAATCAAGAACAGACATAGATAATCTTTAGTTGTAGTAATAATAAATAATATTCTTTGACTTCCCGTGCAGTTTAAAATTACGTGACACTGTTAGTTAAGTAATAATAACAAAGTTTATCTCATCACGTTATCAATGTTAGAATATTGAGTAATATTTAAACAAAGTTTCAGAAGTCTAGCTTCTTAACCAGAGTGAAGGCCATGATGATGTATTATTTTATTTATGGTCGAATATCGCACTCGCTTCACGCAATAAATCTGTAAATGACGTTATTACCACGTGTAGGTAATAAAAACGCAGTCGTATTTTGCAACATTCTTCGATTAAGCTTGTTATGGTTACAATATTGATTAATGATTACACACTGATATGAGCAAGACTGGATCAATATTATTCATGACGGCGGTTAAGACTAATATTTTCACTTTAAACAAAGGTATTATGTAAACGATACGATATTCCGTAATAACTAGTTGCAATAGATTATTTTCTTATTTAATAGAAGGCTGAAAATAAACACATTACTTACCGCAGTATTTTTCTTGATCGCTTTGTCAACTTCTTCCGGTTTGGTGAAATCAGCAAACGTGGTTTCAATGTTCATCGCAGCTGCCACGTTTCTGTTAGAATAATAATTGTAAATTAGTTTCTTAAACCCGTGGTGGCCTAGTGGTTCGACCTACCGCCTCTCATGCCTGGTCTGGGGTTCGATTCCGGCTCGCACCTCTAAATTTACTTATGTGCGAAATTCAATTTGAATTAACCACTGAGCTTTTCGGTGAAGGAAAACATCATGAGGAAACCTGCACGCATCTGCGAAGTAATTCAAAGATGTGTGTGAAGTCCCCAATCCGCACTGGGCCCGCGTGGGGACTATAGCCCAAACACTCTCGTGATGAGAGAAGGGGCTGTGCCCAGCAGTGGGACGCAAATAGGCTGTAAGTAGTAGTAGTTCCTTTCCTGGCAAACTACTAAAAGCCTTACACAACTTAGAAGGCGCATGGATTAAGCGATAACAGACTCTACGTCAACGGCTTAAGTGCTTCGTCGCGCGCTTCTAAAGTTGTGTCGTGCTACACTGAATAGTGTATTTTGAATACACAATACAATTAAGTACATAGTTTGTTTTTAAAACGCATTTATTAATATTATCGTGTAATCAATCGTCCAGAACTGTTAATTAATAGTAATAAAAATAATAAAGATCCGTAAGCGTATGGAAAATGGCCAATACGAGTAAAGTTTGTATTGTTAAGTTGATGGATACTTAATAATTATAATTAATAATGTAATGTCCAAGTCGTCGATTTGTATATAAACATATTTCACCCTATTATCATAATTTGTTATTGTTATTACACTCATCAATATTTATTATAGACTGTGCATCGCCAACTGATGATATTTTGAAAAACATTGACGTAAGTAGGTGCACTATGTATAAGCATAGGATATCTTGAAGTTTGAAATTTTGAATTCATACGGAATGGACAGGGTTTCATTTTTTTAACGCGTCTATGTTAAAGGTAGATAGAAAGTTGGATCAATTTAAAAGTATACGTATATTTCTTTTCAAATTTTCATGTATAAAATTTAAATTAATAATCTTTTCAGGATGTTGTGGGTTAAGTCAAAATGACGTGGTGACCCGTTCAGCGATGGATGTTGTCAATTGCCGTACACTTTTTAGGAATGTTAAAACAACTAAGGAGTCTTTTCACTATCAATAGGGATGACGACAGGGAGAAGAAATCGAAATTCTAATTAGTCCGTCAGTCAGGTAATAAAAAAACATTAGACACGTATTTTTTTGTTTTATCAAATTAACAAAGAATGACTAAGTTAAAACGCATTAAAGTTGGAGAGTGGGGGCTAACTACGTCACCGTTAGGTATAAATCGTACCTAACCGTGACGTCACGCGACTTTTTAACTCAATATATCTCCGTATAAGTTTGATTGCGTGAAAAAAGAAAAAATACGTGTCCAATACTTTTCAATGATCTTCCTGATAGACTAAGGAAAAAAAAGTTGTCGTCTCCCCTATTATGGCGAAATTACTACTTTGCTTCGGTCGGCGGTGTGAAAATTATCCATAAAAATAAATTTAGTGTTCGTTATTTTTCTTATTTCCTCAAACTTACCGATAAACAGTCCATCTTAGTTGCTAATTATTTATTACCTTGCCGAGTGGCACTAATTTAGGCAATTTGTTCATTCAAAATTAATTTTTAGTTTATCTTTTATTTTTTAATGCATTTAGATTGATTGTTTATGGTGTAAAAAATGAACTTTTTATTTAGTTACTCGGATAATCCATAGCATTAATATAATTAAAAAATATATATAAGGCTTATACAATTTCCAATGTCATATTTATAATGCGTATCACTTGATTAAGTATTATGGGCAGTGTTAATGAACACGTACAGTCAAGTGTCAAGATATGTAGGTACCTACTCTGCCAAAGCGTCAAAATATGTATACATCGACTCTATTGCTATGACATTAGAGTTGCTTACTATATATTTTACATATTTTGCCGAATTGGCCGCATACATATCCTTGCCCTTGACTCATCGATCAATGACTTGCAGGATGAGCAGGAAGTTAACAACGCAGCCGACAACTTTATGAGTAATTATGTCATCACATGACAGCACCTTGTGAAATATGTAAAATAACCGAAACTCGTCTATTCAGCATGACATGCATATTTTCGGCCAATTTTAAGAGTACGTACAGAAAATTTACGATAGTATAGAGAAGCGTAAATCATGCGGACTGGAGAATAATATGTCTATCCTATTCATCGAGCAAAATATTCCCATTTGATAAAATGCAGATTTTAATCATCTAATTATCGTCGTTTTAGTGATCAAGGTCGTAGCCGTCGCTGCGCATTTTGTTGTCATTCCCGCGTTTTATTCATTTTCTTACTCCATATTGACATTCTATTGTTTCAAATCGCATCTCGTTCCATATCATATCAGTTCAGTAAATATGTAAAAAAAAATCGTGGGTCACCCGTCACCGTGTCACCGATGGCGCAATTTTCACAAAACGGAAACATGCTTGGCAAATAGAGTCTTCAATTACCTGAACAATCTGTTGGTGCCGCCATAGACGTCGTCGATGGAGAGAATGTGGTCGCCGGCTTTGAGTAAGCCGAGGAGCGTGGTGGTCGCGCCTAAGCCGGAAGCGAACGTGAAACCGTGCTTGCCCCCGTCTAGCGCCGCAAGACACTCTTCTAGGGTGTCCCGTGTCGGGTTACCCGACCGCCCGTATTCGAAACCCTGCAACCAGACAACAGGAAATACTTAAACATATAGAAGAGTACAAATATTTATCTATCTAGAGATCTACTATCTAAAGTCCCGCCCGTCCAAAATTCAAAACGCTTCAATGTATTTAAAAACCACTACCAACACTCTCAACACGTGTGCGTACTGAGACAGTCATCAACTATGCGTTGAGAGTTGAGTTGGTGGTGTTTTTTAAATAATAATAAAAAAATAAGCGTTTTGAAATGTGAAGGCGCGGGACTTTAGATAGTAGAAGAGATCTCTACCTACATATATATATATCAATATATGCATCGCATTGCCGTGCGTTAGTTCGGCTCAGGGGTCCGCCAACTTTTTAGACAAAGAGCCTGATGCCAGAAAATAGTATATTTTGATGCAAGTGCGAAAAGTTTGTCATTTTATCACGAGCGTTAACAGTATAGGGACGAGTGAAAAGGAAAATTTCGCACGTGTATGAAACGACATTTTTTAATACATTTGCGAAAAAAAAAGAATAAAGAAATAAACGAACAGGATGAAGCTAAAAAAAACTTTACGCACTAGTTCGTAAAAAACAAAAAACGCTCGTTCGGAAATGACGAACTTTTGGCACGTTAAACTATCGAAATGTTTACTTTTTGAGCACCTGTATTAAAAATTAGATTTTTAGGCGCAGTTTTCTGTTTCAGAACAGAAGCGTAGGCGTTGGTTTGGATTCAAACAAAAGGAAAAAAAACGGTTTTCTTGGGTTTGAGAAATGGATTGGCTAAGACAATACCTACCGCAGCAGGTTTTGCGATATTGACGAGGCCGAGGCTACATTGTTTGGGTTCGAAAAAGAAGAAAAAAACTAGAGATGAATAATTTAAAGATGAGACTTGCTTATCGTCGCTCTTATACTCTTGAGAATAAGGTCGATAATGGATATTTTTAAACACGATCACGTATCGATCTTGATGAGCTTTAAATTATCCAAAATAAATTCATTTGTAAACTTGCTTAATCCCATCTGCCAAAATGCACTTGGGATGAAATTTACGATTAAACAGAGTACTTACAAATTAAACTAAAATCATATTAAATACATAGGTAGTGTTTTAATATTTAAGAAATATAAGTAGGTACCTACACCTATAAACTAGCTGCTGCCCGCGACATCGTCCTCGTTAAATTCAGTTAGGTAAGTACTAATCTAAGTAAATCGGTCTAGCGGTTTAAGCGTGCAGAGGTAAGAAACATACAGACAGAGTTAGTAATGTCACATTTATAATATTAGTATGGATTACCGTATGCTCGCCCGGCGCCGGCTGTTTAAACGTGGTTGATGTGACGATGGGAGTGACGATTGCCGCCGATTTCCATTTTTCCGGTTCTTGGCCGTGGTGAATAGCGATCGTCGCGAATCCAGCTTTTTGCTTCAAAAATCCCTGTTCTGCCATCTGAATACAACAAATGAGTTTTATTTATTACACTTAAAACACTCCATGATACCCACTAACCGATCTGTAACACACGCGCCACACATTGTTTTAAAAATATTCAAAGTCAAGGTTATGGTGTGATAGCGAAATGTGCTAAAATTACATCATGATAACCAATAAACTGTTTCTGAAAGAAAAGATTCTCAAATAACAGCTAAGACAACGCATCAAGGTACCTTTTAGTTGTTGGTGAAGAAACACTGACACTTTGAAATTAATAAATCGACGTGTTATATTACGATAATTCTATTTTGAGATTAGCTGGCGAACCGGCCAACACGCTCGCCTTCTTCAAAATGATTGAATGAATGACGAGCAGACGAATGAAATATATATAGGTTTTCGTGGCTTGAAGGCGGGTAGGAGGGGGACGGTGCGGTGAGCTATTCATTCAATCAAGATTCAATCGACTATTCTACCACAGAGTTTCCTAGGGTGCGTTCCGTATCGCGCTCAAAGCGCTCACAGCGTTCACAACGCTCAGAAGTGTCCCGAATTGATTGTCACGCTCACGACGGTGTGAGCGCGTTTTTTATTCGGAATGATCATAAGCACGCTCACGGCACCAACACTAGTAACTGACAATCTTTTTTAATAGGGAATCATGGCCTGTATAGTCAAATGTCACTTTGATGTTTGCGCTCACAGCGCCCATGCCCCGCAGCGTGAGCACCGTGAGCGTCGATCGATGACGTCATCAATTTTATGAGCGTTGTGAGCACGCTCATAAAGTGTCCCGAAATACGCTCAAAGCGCTGTGAGCGCAATTCGGAACGCACCCCTAGAATTTGCATTTCTTTTTGGGTCTGGAATAGCTTGCATCAAATGTCAATATTTTCTCCCGCCAATTAAAATGTCAACTCCGTTTGTTTTGTTTTTGAGGTTGGTTTTCGCTCTACAAGTTTTAAAGCTTTAGATTTATATTATAACTCATCGTAGTTTCTCTGGAGTTATTTAGGAATACAAAAGAGTGATTCGGGTTATAAGCTAACATGAAAATTGACAGTAGACCTCTAAGATACGCTCATGCAGAAGGACACACGGATGTCTGTTACACTGAGGATGGACAGTGAGTAAAGTGCATTTTATAGTACATTACAGACCTAGGGTGGTGAATTCGTAAATGTCCCAGATCGCAGGTTTCTGTGGCCCGAACCGAAGGTGAGGGCCATAAATATGTGATCTGGGGCTTTACGAATTACCGCCCGTGGTTTGTCAAAAGTTTTACGTCTTGCCTTGGCCAAGAAGTGAGGGTTTCTCTCCACGTAGCGGGCAGAAAATCCCACTTTACGGCCAAGGGTGATGTAAAATTATTATTTACTGCATATAGATATTGTGCAACAATAGTCTTGTTTACAGGCATATAATAACATGTGGTAATGATGGGGACGTTCGTATCTGGGTCGATATTGAAGACGACGATCCCAACTCGCACTGCGTAGGCGAGAGTGCCATAGCCGTGTGTTTCAAGGAACAGAGGTTGTACGTAGCGACTGACAATCATGCTGTGCAAGCGTACACGTTCCCAGCGTTTGACAAAGATGGTATTGTCACAAGATTTACTGCACCAGTTACTCAGATCATGTCAAGTACTAAAATTGAAGTAAGTCCTTGAAATTATGATGTACTAATTTATAAGCAGACTGCCGCCCAAATTAAAAGTTATTTTAATGTTTGTTTTTTTCAGGCATTAGGATGCACATCTGAAAACATGGAAGCTAAAATTTGCAGTCCTGAAGGAGGTGCTCCTTTGTTTGTGATGTCAGAGCACAAGGGGCCTGTTCTCAGCATCGCTTTATGTCCAAATATGAAATATTCTGTCACTGCCTGTGGAGACGGTATTTTGAGGATTTGGGATATAGACACGCAAAAAATTGTCAAGGAAATTCCATGTGTTCCCAAAATCAATACATTTTATTCTGCCAAAGTATTGTGTTAGTATTACAGGATATATCTTTCAAAAATAGGCAAAATTTTGTTATTTTTGTATAAATAAGTTGGTATATTTCAGGTCGCATGGATTTCGAGCCTTCAGAAGGCAGTTATCTGGCTTATCCCAGCAACAAAGAGGTTATCTTATTAGAATATGAAACTTGGGGTCAACGCATGACATTCACCCATAGTTTGGTTAGTACTGGCCATTGTTTTTGAAATTCTTTGTTATTGAAACTGACAAAGATTGTAAATATTGTCAAAACATTTGGTACTTTATGTTCCAGATAAAATGCGCTATCTCCCAATGCCGATTCTCTCCTTGCGGGCAATATCTGGCAGCCAGTACAGTGGCTGGTCAAATAGCAGTTTGGGAAGTGCAATCTGGCACATGCATAGGGGTGATTGAGCACCCAACCTCCCACAATGTCTCATCCATGGCATGGAATCCTAAGGGTTTGTTTTGTTTACTTACCATTGTCTATGCGCGATTTCTATCTGATCTGCTCTATATTTTATAAAATTGCTACAATGTATTTTTAGGTAACGGAGTCCTGGCATATTGTGATGTTTCTGGGCAACTAGGCTGCTTGATGAATTGCTACGGCAAGAACAGCAAAGCAGACAGTGACACAAATGACATTGAGATGGTAGAAAGAACAGATGGTAAGTATGTTTTTCTAATATTTATATCTTCAAAAAATCCTTCCCAGTCCTTATAAAGTAGTGATTGCACTGGCAATAGTAATGGCACTGGAAAGCTATCAGTGTTTCCCAGTTACATGTTTACTATGGTGGCACTTTAAAACTTACATTTATTTAATAATCTTTCAGACAATGATGACTTGGACAATTTAATAACAAATTACGATAGTGATGATGACAATGCGATATCGTTAGAGAAGATAAAGAATGAGACACTAGGGTTGGGGGGCACGGACCGTGATGGAGATGAGTCTAGGCCGGTGTCAAGACACGAGCCGGTCGCGGCCACAACACCTCCACAGCCACCTTTCCAGCCCTCTGCCACTCCGCAACACTTGGAGCACAGGTTAGTTGTATACCTTCTGCTACTTGTAAATATATATCTGCACTGGTAGATCCACAACTCCTGTGGGTTTGCGCGGGCTAGTTATCCGAAACTCGACGTCTAATTGCGCCTATTTTTCGTGGTAAACTAATATGTGTATTGTACACACTGTGTAATATATAGTCCATGTAAATAATTAAAAAAAAAAAACTTAAATCCTCTATAAAATTTTAGTGCATTATTTGAATCATTACAACCAATCATATGTTATGATAGCTTTTATAATCATATAAATATTTAATTTTCAGATACATGTGTTGGAATGAGATAGGTATAGTTCGATGTCACACTCAGGAAAATGGAGAGTCTTCAATAGATGTCGAGTTCCATGACACGAATCTACATCATGGCATCAATTTGAACAACTACCTCAACCATACAATGGCTAGCCTGTCTTCTAGTGTGCTAGTTTTGGCCTGTGAGACGCCAAGGTAGGTATTTTATATTGCTCTTTATTGCACAAACAAAAAAAATTGTATGTACAAAAGGCGGACTTAATGCTACAAGCATTTTCTACCAGTGGTGAAGCACGAGAAGCAGAAGGTGAAGAAGAAACCTTGGGGTGAAGCTGAGACATTTACTTACTTAGGAGCAAAGAAGTATATACATAATTTCAAGTAAACTGACAAAGAGTTCAATATTAAATAATGAAAAGAAAAAATAAAAATATTTAATTACACATAAAAACGAATTTAAGAATGTATACACAAATATACATAAACCTACATACTTATATTGATATACACTACATATACAACTTAAACTATATATAAATACCATTATTATAGTAATGTTATTGTTTTGTTTTGTGAAATTGCATGTTCTCAAAGTCATCCTACATACACCCCATTGCCTTTGTCTCATGAAAAGTGAGTAAGTACACTATTTTTCCACAAGAATTCACTTGCAATGGAAAACACTAAATAGTAGAATTTGTAGACAGCTTATAGAATGTGTTTTCCTGCATTATTGCAAAATGGAGTTCCCGATTACTAGGTTTCCTGTTGCATCACAAGCATTGTCTTTCTACTTATGACTGCATCCCATAGAGTATAGTGGACATTTCTTTGTTCTTATTTCTCAATACAAAATTTCAAGTAAAGAAAAAATCATGACAAGTTTCAAAGAATCAATGTTTACTAAATCAATAAAACCTATTTCGTTACTGAATAATTGCCATGAATGAAAGCTGAAATTTGCCATGTAGGAATGTAGCTTCCTTGGGGAGTGTGAGGACCATTAATAGAGGATTTCCCGAAGTTCCCACGGGAACGAGAAAACTGGGACTTACGCGGGTTATACCGCGGGCGACGGCTAACAAGTATACTAATATCCAAACAAATATTATAAATGCGAAAGTAACTCTATACACGGTGGGTCAGAAAATATGGCAAATAATTAACCCACAGTATCGGCTATCGATTCTAAGTATATTGTATAGGTCTTTAATTTTTTTTGAGTTAGTAAAAATAATAATTGTATATGGGATTAGTTGTGTGAGCGATGCCTGAATCCTATACATATTTTTTTTTGTGGGTTAATTATTTGCCATATTTTCTGACCCACCATGTATATCTGTCCATTACTTATTGACGCTTCAACCACTGGACCCATTTGGATGAAATTTAGTATGGAGATACTTGGAATCCCATGGAAAAACGCTATGCTCCCGCGGGAAAGCGAAAACCGAATTCCACGCGGGTGCAGCCGCGGGCGGAAGCTAGTTAAATTTAAAGTTTAGATCTACTCTAAACCTATCTGACGCCTCACCTTTACCTGTAAATGTTCTTTCACAGCAAGCTAGTGTGTATATCCCTAGTGGGCAGTAGCAAAGAATGGAGCGTGTCTATGCCCGACACAGAGGAAATACTGTGCGTGAGCGCAGGCAGCGACGTGGTAGCGTGTGCTACCAACGCGCGCCTGCTTCGGCTCTTCACGCCAATGGGCACGCAACGACAGGTATTAGTACATTACAGACCTAGGGTGGTGAATTCGTAAATGTCCCAGATCGCAGGTTTTTGTGGCCCGAACCGAAGGTGAGGGCCATAAATATGCCCAGATCGCATATTTATGGCCCTCACCTTCGGTTCGGGCCACAGAAACCTGCGATCTGACTTACGAATTACCGCCCGTGGTTTGTCAAAAGTTTTACGTCTTGCCTTGGCCAAAAAGTGAGATTTTCTCTCCGCATAGCGGGCAGAAAATCCCACTTTACGGCCAAGGGTGATGTAAAAAATATTACATCGAACTTATGACGGTATTTAGCAAATGACTTAAATTGTGGGCATTTCTGCAAATTCAAATTCAAATGCAAATTCAAATTCAATCATTTATTCAGCAAATTGGCCACATAGGGGCACTTTTACACGTCAGAAAAAGAATTTACCCTCGCTTCCTAGACCCTAGGCGCTTGAGAAGAAGCGCCGCAACAAACTTAAGCAGAAGGCCTTTTTTCAAAATGTCCACATAGTTACATTTACATTTGCATTACATGTATAAATTATACATATAGGTACGTACTAAAATAGGGATGACGACAACTTTTTTCCTTAGTCTATCAGGAAGATTATTGAAAAATATTGGACACGTATTTTTTCTTTTTTCACGTAATCAAACTTAAACGGAGATATATTGAGTTGAAATGTCGCGTGACGTCACGGTTAGGTACGATTTATACCTAACGGTGACGTAGTTAGCCCCCACTCTCCAACTTTAATGCGTTTTAACTTAGTCATTCTTTGTTAATTTGATAAAACAAAAAATACGTATCTAATATTTTTTTATTACCTGACTGACGGACTAATTAGAATTTCGATTTCTTCACCCTGTCGTCATCCCTATTACATTGAAGGGATGTATAGTCCCTAACTTAAACTTAAATCTAAGATCTTAAGAGCTGTATAGTCTCCAAGGGGCCAGAAAACAAAAAATATAAAAAATCATGGAGATGGCCTCCATTGTCAAATAAATATAAATTCCTGTATTAAGCAATAATAGGCTCTGTGTCAATGGCGTAAGTGCTTCGCCGCGCTGTAATAGGGATGACGACAGGGTGAAGAAATCGAAATTCTAATTAGTCCGTCAGTCAAGTAATAAAAAAATATTAGACACGTATTTTTTGTTTTCTCAAATTAACAAAGAATGACTAAGTTAAAACGCATTAAAATTGGAGAGTGGGGGCTTACTACGTCACCGTTAGGTATAAATCGTACCTAACCGTGACGTCACGCGACATTTCAACTCAATATATCTCCGTTTAAGTTTCATTACGTGAAAAAAGAAAAAATACTTGTCCAATACTTTTCAATAATCTTCCTGATAGACTAAGGAAAAAAAAGTTGTCGTCATCCCTATTGTACGGCTGTGGCGATAAGTCCAAACAATCATTCTTGACCAATTAAAAATCACGTGTAGGTTTTATTGATGTGGTTACGTAATGGTAATGGTATTCAACGTGACTCGATATACATAATAATTAGGTAATTCCTCGTTAAGTTATCTTCAAGATATTATCACTACGAGTTGTAGCTCGTTCATCAGATAATGGTTAGGAGTTTGAACTTGTCTTATTTAAATCGATATGATGGTCATCATCATCATCATTGCTGCCCTTGAGATGTCCATTCTTGGACGTAGGCCTCCTCCATTCTCCATTCCTGGCGTTGTTGTACTTTCTGCATCCAGTCGTGGCCTGCATCTCGGATGTCATCTACACATCGTTGGGGGTCTGTCTCGAGCTCGGGAGTTTGCACGGGGTCTCCACTCTGACACGTCTCGTCCAGCGATTCGTGTCTAACCTGGCAATGTGTCTTGCCCATGCTCACTTCCTTCTCGCGATCACTGACATCACATCCTTCAAATTCGTCGCACAATGTGATATGATATGATGTTATTTTGACACAAAATAAGCCATGGTGGCCTAGTGGTTCGACCTCCGCCTCGCATGCAGAGGGTCGGGGTTCGAATCCGGCTCGGACTCGCATCTCTTGAGTTTATTTTCCCCCGAACAAAGCTACTATTCTCGCCATTGGACGAACAGTGCCTTACAGAGTATGTAAAAATATATGGAGCAAACTGACATTAGAAAATACGTTCCAATATGCTAATAACGCCTCTTTATAATATGTGTCTAGATAAATATTTTATACAAAAGTAAACCTAACACTATAAGACTTGAGTGTGAAATTTACTGAGCGCCAAATGGGTGCCCGATTTTGACGGGCCATTTTTCTTCGGCTGACTGTGAATGCTATGATTCTCGCCCAAGTACTATTAATAAATAAATACATTATATGTCATAGGTGATATCTTTATCGGGCCCCGTGGTTGCGCTTGCGGCGTTTAATACGACGGTGCTAGTGGCGTACCACGCGACGGACCCAGGACTCTCCGATCAGCATCTCGCGATGGACATCATCGCGATGAACGGTGAGGATTTTGATACAAAAGTATGTTGATGTTAACACAAACACCACGACGACCACAACAGCCTATTAAGAGGGTTTATCCCAAAATTGGCAACGTCGCACATAGCTGTCAAGTATTTTGCTGTTTTCATTAATTTCTGAATGAAAACGAAAAAATCACTCCATGGTTGAATAAAACATTAAGTATGGATTGGAACACGATTTTTTTAGTATTATGGAAGTAATATCTTTTGAAAACTTTCCATCGCGTTTTCCTTGCATTTTAATGTAATCTTATCATTTGAATGCCTAACCAACAAATATAAAACGAGACGCGTCATTCAACCATAGAATGATAACTTCTTTTTTAATTCAGTAACATTGAGAAATTAATAAAAACAGCGAAACATTTGACAGCTATATGCGACGTTGCCAATTTAACGTCCCACAGGCCTCTCATCACGAGTAGTCCGCAAGTGGGCCCAGTGCACTGTGGACTTTCATACACAGCCTTGACTTACTTCGCAGATGCGTGCAGGTTTCCTCATGAGAAACTTGCACGCATTTATGAGAGCACGGTTTTATGAGAAACTGGATTGTAAACTCTTACTCCAATGATGGACACACAAACTCTTGTGACGTAATCAATTTAATGTTCATGTCTGTACTTAAGTGTCCAAGACACAGCGCATTTACCTCATGTTTTTCGGATTCTGACGTCATTTTTCAATTTCATCATACATTGAGGTCTCGAACTAACGAGGAAATTGTCAGAGGGATAATTAAATGACTCAGAGAGCGAAGAACAAACAGATGACCATGCATCTTACAAAGTTACTCTGACCAATTAAAAATGATGATCGACGATAGGCCGTAATGATTAGTTTGCGTTATAAGATATATTTTATAGTTGTATTTTTGTGAAGCATGCATGACACAGCACATTTTACGCCTCGTGGCAAAACACGGCAATTTCATATGTTCTCAACACCATTTGCTTTTTCCAATAATTAGCCCTGACCTTGACTTTGTTGAACATAACCTTACAAACAAAATCGACTTACCTGAATTTATAATAGATATTTATGATACAAGTGCGGAAAGTACTCGCTCTGCTCGTGTTTTAGAGCACCTCCACTCGTTCGGAATGACCTATTCGCACGAGTGTCATACAACGTTTTACAATGCATCATGCGAGGAAACACATAAAATATATATTTAAGAGGTAAAAGTTTTATTTATTAAGGCGTTAACAATTTTAAAACACCAAAAAAGTAATAATTAAAAATACAACTTTGTAATTTTATTGTTCAGATCACTTTAGTTTCGACGCTATAGACATTTTACTCTCCCGCACACTACAGCGTGCGGGAAGCGAGTTCCTATTTTCATTCCCGCACAGTGTGCACAATCGTGCAGGAAAGTAAAACTTTCTGCGTTAATGTTTACCAACATAAAGGGGACTTTCTGAGCATTTGCATTGTAAAACTACTACTACTACTACAGTCTACTTGCGCCCCACTGCTGGGCACAGGCCTCCTCTCATCACGAGAGGGTTTGGGGCTATAGTCCCCACGCGGGCCCAGTGCGGATTGGCATTGTAATAGTACATTACAGACCTAGGGTGGTGAATTCGTAAATGTCCCAGATCGCAGGTTTCTGTGGCCCGAACCGAAGGTGAGGGCCATAAATATGCGATCTGGGGCTTTACGAATTACCGCCCATGGTTTGTCAAAAATTTTACATCTTGCCTTGGCCAAGAAGTGAGATTTTCTCTCCGCGTAGCGGGCAGAAAATCGCACTTTACAGCCAAGGGTGATGTAAAAACATTAATGAAATTGATCCATTATGTTCCTTTTCCAGGTCGTCAAATCCGTAGCAAAACAGTCCCTCTGCCGTTGACACCAAGTTCCAAATTGTCGTGGATCGGCACCTCAGACATGGGCTCTCCCTGCGCTTACGACAACACCGGCATATTGAGATTGTACGACGTGTCTAGCGGAATTTGGCTGCCCATTTGCGATACTAATACCCACGCTAAGGGAGCATCAGACTCGTTTTTCGTTGTCTCAGTAAGTTTTATTATACAAACTTATTTAAATGAGTGTTATCGGGTATGAATTACCTGCTAGAGGAGCTTGTATCGTGTTAAGTTCAGTGTTGCCAATTTAGCACGTTATATGCCATATTATACGTTAAACTGGCAACACTAGAGGTCACTGAAACTTCAAATGTCATAGTAATTTTTAATCTGTGTCTGTATTCATTGATTTACAAAAAATACGTGTCTATTATTTTTCAATACTCTAACTGAATGACTAAATAAATTTGCAATGTATTCATGCTGTCATCATGCATATTCCCTATAAGCATTTTTGATAATATTTCTATTTTCAGATCAGTGAGCCAAGTCAAACGGTCCGCGCTATCCTCTGTAGAGGAACATCATTCCCTCCAACGATACCCAAACCTATTGTAACGGAATTGGCTATTCAGGTAACTTGATTTTTACTAACCAACTAAGTGAGCAAACGAGCTCGAAGGCCACCTCATGGTAATATTGGTAATCAATCACTGAGGCCCATGGTCATTTGAAATCCTAAGATTAGGCCTCAGGGTAGACATATTTAGAATGCGTCTACTACTACAGCCTATTTGCGTCCCACTGCTGGGCACAGGCCTCCTCATCGTGAGAGGGTTTGGGCTATAGTCCTCACGCGGGCCCTGTGCGGATTGGGGACTTAACACACATCTTTGAATTACTTCGCAGATGCGTGCAGGTTTACTCACGATGTTTTCCTTCACCGAAAAGCTCAGTGGTAAATTCAAATTGAATTTCGCACGTAAGTAAACTTAGAGGTGCGAGCCGGAATCGAACCCCGACCCTCGGCATGATAGGCGGTAGGTCGAACCACTAGGCCACCACGGCTTTTACTAGAATGCGTCAATGCTAGTAATTTCACCAGTGGCCTTAATTAACCCATTTCCCTTACCGGAGCATAACAGTGCCAGCTACTGCTATTCGGCGGTAGGTTAGCGGGTAAGACGGTGGTAGTCATCCTCAAGGACCTTCCATAAGGCCCTACCACCAGCAGACTTACTGTTTTAATTGAAAGTTTAAAAAAATAAACTTTCATTGAAAGTTTAAATAAATAAAGTCAAGTCTAGTTGATTTGATGCGCTGGCTCAGAGAAAGAAGCGTTTTGAAGTCTTGCCCTTTTCTTTTCACTGTTTTTATTTTATTTATTTAAACTTCATTGCACTTACAAAATGTATACAATTGGCGGACTTAATGCCTAAAGGAATTCTCTACCATTCAACCACTGGGCCAAACAGAAGTGGAAATGAGTAGGTGCATTGTAGCAGAAAGAAGCACCAGAAATACTAGGATGCTGACAAACTATTCAATATACGATAAATTTATAACTGATCAATGCCTAACCTTTGTCTATTATTTGTAGATACCTCTTTGTGAGCTGGATACAGAGAAAGGGCAGTGTGAGGAACAGCTAGTGAGATGGGCTCACACTAACGCCGACGTTAACATAAAGACTGCGAGAGAAGCCGCGCTGAAATTGTTTGCCGTAAGTCTATATAAGCGGAAACAAGGAAATTATAGACTGAAAATCTCTTTACATCACCCTAGGCCATAAAGTGGGATTTTCTGCCCGCTACGCGGAGAGAAAATCTCACTTCTTGGCCAAGGCAAGACGTAAAACTTTTGACAAACCACGGGCGGTAATTCGTAAAGCCCCAGATCGCATATTTATGGCCCTCACCTTCGGTTCGGGCCACAGAAACCTGCGATCTGGGACATTTACGAATTCACCACCCTAGGTCTGTAATGTACTATTACAATGCGGCGTACATCGGAAAGCTCTGTATATGAGCAATATCCAGGGCGCTTCAAACTTCATACTACTAATACTACAACAGTCTATTTACGGCCCACTGCTGGGCACAGGCCTCCTCTCATCACGAGAGGGTTGGGCTATAGTCCCCACGCGGGCCCAGTGCGGATTGCGGACTTCATACACATCCTTGAATTACTTTGCAGATGCGTGCAGGTTTCCTCATGATGTTTTCGTTCACCGAAAAGCTCAGTGGTAAATTCAAATTGAATTTCGCACATAAATAATTTCAGAGGTGCGAGCCGGATTTGAACCCGCGACCCTCTGCATGAGAGGCGGTAGGTCAAACCACTAGGCCACCACGGCTTCAACTTCATACGTAGCCTGTATTAGTACATTACAGACCTAGGGTGGTGAATTCGTAAATGTCCCTGATCGCAGGTTTCTGTGGCCCGAACCGAAGGTGAGGGCCATAAATATGCGATCTGGGGCTTTACGAATTATCGCCCGTGGTTTGTCAAAAGTTTTACGTCTTGCATAGGCCAAAAAGTGAGATTTTCTCTCCGCGTAGCGGGCAGAAAATCCCAATTTACGGCCAAGGGTGATGTAAAATAATTTACGTCACCACCTGGCCGTGAAGAGGGATTTTTCGTAGCGCCCAAGGGCGGCAAATCCCGCTTTTCGGCCTGGTGTGACGTAAAATAATTTGAAGCTGCCCTGGACCGCCGGACTAACTCATGGGAGTTCGTATTTTCCTACAGACAACCTAGGCAGCAAAATCAAATCTATGTATTATCGCATTTAAAACTTATTTCGGGTGTACGCTGATTTGTATGAAGGTTGTCATTCTAGATTTACCATACTTTTAAAGATAAAGATAAAGATAAAAAAATATAATGAATTTTACAATCGCTTTTGCATCGTCATTATGTACAATTTGATGTAGTTATCATTAAAAACATACCGTTATCCGCTGCAAGCTTCGTCATTGATTTAAGTTCTACTTTGTATCAAACTTTTTTTTTTAAATCACGCACACTATATCAAATTTTAACTAAGTCCTTAAAAGCGCACACATGTTTATTAGTCCAATTCATTAATTCATTTCTATGATATACGTAAGAATTGGCGGCTAATAACTTTCTTGATGCAATCATTAATCCAACTTGCAAATTTTCAGCTAGCCTGCCGGAGTGAAATAGAACAACGGGCTTTAGAACTGATGGATCTATTGAAGGACGAACGGCTTGTACCATTCGCTGCCAAGTACGCGTCACGCCTGGGCAGAATCCACTTGGCGGACAAACTTGCCAACTTGGCAGAATCCTGGGAAAGAGATGCTGATAAACTGAACGTAGCACAGAACTCACATTTCCTAGAGTTGGACACTCAAGAGACTTATGACGTCACGAATTCTGATCAAGATTTGAACGCTAGCCTGATCATACCGCAGAAAGCTAAGGAAAAGAAAACTGAAACTATAACACCAATCAAGCCTGTGGTGGGTTTAATTTATTAATTGAATATTCTTTTATTTCTGTTCCTCATGTTCGTGTGAAATTTTGTGAATGTTTTTATTACAAGATGGAGCGACGACCTCGTGAAGGTCGCGGGAAACCGGTGGAAGCAAGTAGCACAGGACTGGTCTGAGTGGCGAGCCTTGGGGGAGGCCTATGGCCAGCAGTGGACGTCTTTCGGCTGAAATGATGATGATGATGTTTATGTTTTATGATTTTTAAACAATTTGTATGTAATTATAGCCCATCAAGTCTTCACCCGGTGGAGTTAGAAATCCGTTCAAGAAACAGCAGGAGGTCGCCAAAAATGTGCAGAGTCCGTTGAGTTTGACCGAGAGAACGCTGGTAGAAGTACATACTGACCAACATTCGGAAAATACAGACGTAAGTGAAGTTAGATATTCATACTTACAGTGTAGGTAATACTTCCTTACTAATATTATAAAGGCGAAAGTTTGTTTGGATGGATGTATGGATGGATGTTTGTTCCTCTTTCACGCAAAAACTACTAAACGGATTTTAATGAAACTTTACAGTAATGTAGCTTATAGATCAGAATAACACATAGGCTACTTTTTATCCTGGAAAAACGTATAGTTCCCGCGGGAACGCGATAACCGAATTCCACGCGGGCGAAGTCGCGGGCAGAAGCTAGTATCTTATAAGTAGTTCAGAAACTAGTCATAGTTATAACAGTAGCTTAGAACCTAAATATCCAATCTGTTAAAAAATAATGAGTTTTTATTATATCGATGTTGTCCCATTGTTTTGAATGATATTTCCTACCTTCACTGTACAAATCGATTCACGAAAGCTGTCAAGAATGGAGTAAATTAGTGATAGATAATATCTGTGTGTGCGTCACAAATTGGTTAGGTACATACAGACTGAATCAATAAGCAACAACTGTTCTTCAACTGTTAGACAACCCTGTCATGTAACCGTCCACAGAATATTTATGCCTCCTTTATAAGAATGACACTCGCAAATTGACAAGTGACATTACTTTCGTTCATTCCATTCTTTCGTGAACGGATATATATCAGCTATGGTAACATGGATTTATTAAGAGTAGAAGGAATTTAGATTCACTACTAGCTGACCCCGCCTTGGATTTTTTTGGGTATGAAAAATAGCTTGCATCCTATTCTCAGACCTACTGAACATACACTCCAAATTTCATAAGAATCGGTCGCGCCGTTGCGGAGGAGTTTGGTTACAAACACTGTGACACCAGAATTTTATATATTAGATTTATCATGTTAAAACCAGAAATCGTTTTCAGCCAGCGACACCGTTAGAAGGAGAAACATTCATGGGCTGGTTTTCAAGAAACAAGTCTAATCTAGAATCGCAAAACCCTGAAATGACTCCATCCGAGCTGAATCGCCACGGCATTAGGACATTTAAGAGCCTCCAGCAAAATGGGACGAAAAATGGGACGCCTGAAAGTAGTCAGAAGAGGAAACTCGGTGAAGAGCTCGGCGGAGCCGACGCACCTGTGACTAGCGCGCCTAAACAGTCTAAACTTAGCGCATTTTCCTTCCAGAAAAAGGCGTAAATAATAATGTACATTTTAGCATTATTGACAATATCTTCGACACGATTTTTCTGTCGGAACATCGTTGACAAGTTTTCAACACAGTGACTGAGCATGACTGAATGTCTTGCTTGAATAACGAAATTTATTGTTATGTGAACGGAATGCATTGTCTAAGCGCTAACTTCGTTGACAATCTTGGACGCTCCTTAGAGCCAACCATTTTATTCATCCGACTACATTTGAGGTCTGAGACCGATTCGTATCAATTGTAAATAGATAACTTATTTAAGTATACATTAATAAAACGAACATTTATACAAAAAACCCGTTTTATTTCATTAAACAATTTAAAAACATATCTAAGGGTTAACTAACTCGGCTTCATCGGGCGGCGGGAACACGCCTTCTTTGAACATTCGCTGCCACTCGCTTCCTTTGGGATAGGCGAATTTCTCTAGGGTACCGGGTTTGAATTCCGTGCTGTAACCGGGCACCTGAAATAATAAAATACAAAGATCATACTGTTGTATACACTAATGCGAACGATGTTAATAAACTAAGAGTGAGTAAGCTGATAAAAGTGAATGTTATATTTTTAAACGTAATATAATCTTAATAAATCGAGCCATTGATATGTAATGTATAAAATATAGTAAGATTTTATCTGATCTGAAGTTGTGGGTAAATAATGAAAAAAATGGAATGGAGCCCGAGGCTGGTGTAGTCACTATGAGGCACATACCTCGGGCGCGAGGTAGCGGGCTCGCGCGACGAGGCATGGCGCCGTGAAGTGCTCGTGCTGCTGGTCCACGTACTCCACCAGCCGGCCCTCCATGGAGCCGGAGGCTGGTGTAGTCACTATGAGGCACATACCTCGGGCGCGAGGTAGCGGGCTCGCGCGACGAGGCACGGCGCCGTGAAGTGCTCGTGCTGCTGGTCCACGTACTCCACCAGCCGGCCCTCCATGGAGCCGGAGGCTGGTGTAGTCACTATGAGGCACATACCTCGGGCGCGAGGTAGCGGGCTCGCGCGACGAGGCACGGCGCCGTGAAGTGCTCGTGCTGCTGGTCCACGTACTCCACCAGCCGGCCCTCCATGGAGCCGGAGGCTGGTGTAGTCACTATGAGGCACATACCTCGGGCGCGAGGTAGCGGGCTCGCGCGACGAGGCACGGCGCCGTGAAGTGCTCGTGCTGCTGGTCCACGTACTCCACCAGCCGGCCCTCCATGGAGCCGGAGACGCTGGTGAAGTCCCACATCTGGAGGTGCTGCACCATCTCGCACAGGCCCACGCCGCCCGCGTGAGGGCATACTTTCACTGCGGACAAGGCGCCGTCCATTAACCACCGAATGTTTTTTTTAGTTTGTTTACCCCGTCTGCCCCGTGGTGTGGTGATACTTGGTTTAAGGCTAACCTCTCGAAAATCACATGTTTCTTTTTGGACGAAAATTTTCAGAATATTAACTTTAAAATTAAATACAGGTACGAAATGCGAATAGCTTCACTTCATGAATTTTATGGCATGTCATCGCGTGCACTTATAAAAATCGAACCCATCTGCGTTAAGGTCAAAACTCATCTTTTATATGCTGCTTATATTTGTACTGTGACGTGACATTGCAAAACCAAAAGACTAACGTTCGTCTTTCTGAATCGAAACGTATACATTTGCAGTCACAACGTATTTAGTCGTAATGTGTTTATTAATTGAAAGAAAGGTCGATTTTACAATCTCTCCAGCATCCATAGCAACCCTTACACGCCTGTGGCGCGCCTTGGGGAAGGCCTATGTCCAGCAGTGGACGTCTATCGGCTGAAATAATGATGATCCATGGCAACTGCGGCGCGATTTGATTCGACATGTTTTTAAATATATTACTCCTACTCTTTGATGCGTAAACAATTTGCAATATGAACCGTGCACAATAACAATACGTATACAAGAGTAAATGACATACGATTTCTAAGCTTCACACAATACATGTCTAAAAACCAAGATATTTAATCAGTGCGTCCTACCCGTAATGACCTACGGAGAAACGTGGACACTTACGGTGAGATTGGTCCACCAATTCAAAGTAGCTCAAAGGGCTATGGAGAGAGCTATGCTCGACGTTTCTCTGAAAGATCGGATCCGCA
Source organism: Aethes cnicana (assembly GCA_963971205.1). Classification (NCBI taxonomy): domain Eukaryota; kingdom Metazoa; phylum Arthropoda; class Insecta; order Lepidoptera; family Tortricidae; genus Aethes; species Aethes cnicana. The sequence goes on along the minus strand of OZ020274.1, from coordinate 5,129,679 downwards.
ATGAGGTGATCAGGCAGAGAACGAAAGTTGTCGACATAGCCCAAAGAATAAGCTCTTTGAAGTGGCAGTGGGCCGGTCAAATCGCGAGAACTGCGGATAGTCGTTGGAGTAATCGCGTTCTTGAGTGGAGACCACGACAAGGCAAGCGAAGTGTAGGGCGCCCTGTGGCCAGGTAGAGTGACGATTTGCGCAAGGTGGCCGGTGTAGATTGGATACGGCACGCCTTGGACAGAGCTCATTGGCGTGCATTGGGTGAGGCCTACGTCCAGCAGTGGACTACTATGGGCTGTTGATGATGATGATGATGACACAATACAGAGTATATTTTAATTCTAAGGTAAAGTTCAGAATTTCATTTATCGTAAATAGTATATTCCTACATACATATACGCATAAACTCAAGCTTATTTCCAGTTGGGAATAGGCAGACACCACATAGTATACCTTATTATTAAGAGCCTGCTGTGTCCCACTGCTGGGCAAAGGCCTCCCCCCACTTTTTTCACCGTCTCGATCTTGATAGTATACCTATTCGTATTATTTGAAAATCGTGTTCAGGATACAGTCAAGATCGTCGATATCTCACTTTGTCCAATCGCCGTGTGCTGACTTACCGTTCAGTTTCTCCGCCATAAGATAGACGGAGAGGATCTCGTTGACTCCGCCGATGCGTGCCGAGTCAACCTGACAGAACTGCATGCCCCCGCTCTGCAGGAACTGTTTGAACATCACGCGGTTCGCGCACATCTCGCCCGTGGCCACGCCGATGCCGTAGGGCCTGCCAATTATTGTAATAATTAATACAATGAACGTAAAAATCGTTACGTCATCCATCTGCCTTCGAGTCCAAGGGAAGTGTGAAACCGTCCCGTTATAATTTCTTCATCATTAGCAATCTTTAGGGACAAACATTGATCTATTATAAGTAAGGATTCACAATCAGCCGGAGAAAAATGGCCCCGTCAAAACGGGTACCCGAACAGTTCGGGCACCCGTTTGGTCTTCGTTGTAAAGAGGCGTTATTAGCATATTGGAACGTATTTTCTAATGTCAGTTTGCTCCATATATATTGACATATTCTGTTAGGCACTGTTCGTCCATATGTTATTACTTATTATAGGTCAATGGGGATAAAGTAATCAGTAATGCAGGGCACAGACCTCATCACGAGAGGGCTTGGGCTGTAGTACCTACACACGCGGGCCTTATGTGGATTGAGGACTTCACACACATCCTTTAAATGAATTACTGAGCAGATGCGAGCGGTAATCCTCATAATGTTTCCCTTCACCCAAAAGCTCAGTGTTCAATTAAAATCGCGACCCGGATTCGAAACTCCCCGACCCTCTGCATGAGAGGCGGTAGGTCGAACTCGTGGAGGTAATATGTAAATCTGGAGCAAGTATTGTCGAATTCTAAACAATAAATCATGAGCTTTAAGATGTAAGCCCGAAGGTCGTTTTCGTTTACAATTCAAAACGTGCCCAAAGTTTTCATTCAATGCTTCTTCTGCCTTTGTCTTTACCCTATAAAGAGAGATACAAAGCATTTTTCACTCTTCCTATTCGAAAAGGAGTACTTTGTTCCCCGTTTAGAGGGAGCAAAATGCGATTTTGCTCCCTCCATTTTTGCCCCGCAAATAGAGAGCAAAGTAAGATTTTGCTCTCTAGGGAGCAAAGTACGATTTTGTTCCCTGCTGCTACTGGTTTTCTCATAGGAGAAGTGAAAAGCAGAGTGTGCAACACGGTAGCAATAGTACATTACAGACCTAGGGTGGTGAATTCGTAAATGTCCCAGATCGCAGGTTTCTGTGGCCCGAACCGAAGGTGAGGGCCATAAATATGCGATCTGGGGCTTTACGGATTACCGCCCGTGGTTTGTCAAAAGTTTTACGTCTTGCCTTGGCCAAGAAGTGAGATTTTCTCTCCGCGTAGCGGGCAGAAAATCCCACTTTACGGCCAAGGGTGATGTAAAATTATTTAAACCTTGGGTGACATAGCTTGAATCCAGAGCGACGCGAAAGGTTCCAGAATAACGTGGAATCTTGAGCTAGCAACCCGTCACCCGTCACCCGCGGTAAAATATACCATTTTGCTCCCTAGTCACAATCTACTATTACGCCCCCCACCCCGCGCACAATCGTGACGCCCGCCGCTGCTGCCGTCGCGCGAGTCGCGGCTGAGCGGTAAGGTTATGTAAGCAGTTTTCTTACTTCAAGGCATTAGCAATAGCCGCGTGTCCAAGGACGTCGTCTGGTGAGGTGGGCTCCTCGATCCACATCGGCACTAGCGGTGCCAGCCGCTTCACCCACTCGATGGCTTCGGGCACGCTCCACGCCTGGTTAGCGTCCACCATCTATTGGCAAATGGTTTAATTCCTGTAGTTTAGAATAAAAAATCAGTCAAATGCAAAGACTCACATATGTAGGGTTCCGTACTACTGGGCGATATTTTAGAACTATGTATTAGGTAAACGCATTATCTATACCTCCGCACAACACTAAACTTGTACTTAACTTGTAAATTTTTCAAACTTTAACTAGCTAATAAAATGTACATATTGAAAAAATTAAATGTTGGCAATTACTTATTGGAATACTTAAGTAATTGTGGATTGTTTTGAGAAACAAGATAACAGTACGTAAACACAAATTAGTTATCATGCCGAGTTATATTCTTATATACTGGCTGTCTTTTTTAGTTTTACTTAGTCACTCAACTCGAACAGATTATGTATGATGCCTGTTTGATGACTCGGAGAGAAGTGAAACACGTGTCGAGTGGTCTAATTTTTTCGGGTTTGCTTGCTGCACCTTTGTTGTTTGTTGTTGTCTATTCTATCAATTATTTGGAGCCATTTTGGAGCTATTCACTTGAATCACTTTTCTTTGCAATATTGCTACATATTATAAAGTAGTACAAAGGCTGAACATACATTATATGAGCCAAGTAGGGAAAAAGAGCTCATAACCATAACATATTGTAAAGCCAATCGCCGCGTCTGTCTGTTCGCGATAAACTCAAAAACTACTGATCGGATTTTCATGCTGTTTTCACTAATATATAGAGGGGTTCATGAGGAAGGTCTTGGTGTACAATTTGTCGCTTTAATACCCGTGCGAAGCGGGGCGGGTTGCTAGTATAAAAAGAAATCAAGCAAAGAGTTACCAGAACTTTATCGTCGCCGATGTATTTCCGAACGGCGCTGCACCGTCGCCAATCGTCTTCAAAGTTGAGTCCGACTTTCACTTTAAAATGAGTGAATCCGAGCTTCAGGTACTTGTCACAGAGCACTTCAAGCAACTTATCGCTGTAGCCTAACCAACCTGAAATTGGAAAGCTCTGCTGTAAAAGGTAGGGCGCGATAGAAGACGCGTGACATGACATGGGCCTGTCATATAGGTAATGGAGATTCATTTGAGTTGGTAACTCGAAAAGACGCCCTGCTTGTTCCATTCACAAGCAGGGCGTGACTAAATCTATATATTACTAGTCGGCCCGGCGAACTTCGTTTCACCACGGATTGCCGTACAATTTTTTTCGTGTTCCCGAATTACGTTTTTCCTTCTTTTTAAACCTTACCTGAATTACGGGGAATAACACAAAAAAGAATCAGTCAAATCGGCCCAGCCGTTCTCGAGTTTTAGCGACACAAACGAACAGCAATTGATTTTTATATTCAATTCAATTCAATCATTTATTCAGCAAATTGGCCACATAGGGGCACTTTTACACGTCAGAAAAGAATTTACTAGAATATATAAGAAAGACTAGCTGATCCCGCGGACTTCGTACCGCCTTAGAATTATTTTTTTGGGTATGAAAAATAGCCTACCTACGTCCTATTCTCAGACCTACTGAACCAAATTTCATAAGAATCGGTAGAGCCGTTTCGGAGGAGTTTGGTTAAAAACACTGTGACTCGAGAATTTTATATACATATTAGAAGAAGATACATAGATGAAAACCATTCGAAACGCCGCAATAGATTATGAAGTCAAATTGCAGTCAGGATAGCGTCAGACTCTAAAACGAAATTGGTTCCACGTTGACGCCGAGATCGGCGTTACGTTACGACTCTAACTAAGGGTTATGAAAGTAGGTGAAAAATAAACGTTTTTCATATGCCGAATGTGTTTACATGTATCCTATAGATAACATGCTTGTGTAATGTTATGTAAGAGTAATCAACACGTGTACTTATCAATAAACAGCAGAAATTTAACAAGCAACCAGAGACTGTTTGTCGTTTTGGTACCTACATAAGTAATTCACAAACTTATCAATTTTTTTATAGTTTTATTGCCCTTCTACTTATCGCTATTGCATTGCATATACATACTTATGTATACATATCGTCAAGCAAGATACATATTACACAAAAACTCGATAACAAGGTCATGATAGATACTTAACGGTTTTAGGATCCGCGGCCCCGATTTTTATAGGAAAAAGAGTTCCTTGGACTAGTGGCTGTGATCAATGTCATAGAATTTTGTACTCTATCTATTTGTAACTAGCTTCTGCCCGCGACTTCGTTCGCGTGGAATTCGTTAATAAGATTCCCGCGGGAACTATACATTTTTCCGGGATTAAAAGTAGCCTATAATGTTGACCAGTGTTTAAACTACCCCCATACCAAATGTCGTTGCGATCCGTCCAGTAGTTTTCAAGTTAAATATGGACAAACATACATACAGATTTTTTTTCTTAAAATCGTTATTTTGTGTTCAGTATTGTTTATTTAGTCCCCTCGGCTTGATAATTTCTTTTTTTAATTATCAAGTTTCAGACGCGACTTCTTCTACAGACTTATTATTTGTATAGATAAAGTCTATATCATTTCGGTCCACAATTGTAAATAGATTTCGTAGCGCATACCCGCTATGGAAGTACTTAGTTGTAAAACTAACCGGGACTCCAACTACTATCCTCGCCACATTTCATCTAATTACTTCCATTCCACCGGTTTGTGCGTGAAGAGGTAACAGACAGACAGACACAGACCGTTTTAGTATGCATAACTAGTAAAATTATTTTGTAAAAGTAACATTTAATGCACTCACCAACTTGCGTCGTATACGCTGGATATCCTTTCTCCACCAACAGCTTGACCCTATCTTGCTTCCCGGCTTGCTTCGCCTTAAGGAGTTCGATGGCTTCTTTCTTCGTCACCACGTCGGTGATGTATCGGAAATCGATGGTCGATACTAACAGCTGTTGATGAATATAATATTGATGGTTTTCTTAATAGATAAATAGATCAAGTATCTATTAAGTAGATAGGTACTTGTTCTATTTATCTATTAAGAAAGAAAACCGTCAGTCAACTATACCTTACTTGTTGCAGGATATTTTTTGGATTAGATTTATCACAATTTCAGCCTGAAACCACTTATGACTCTTAGCAATTTATTCACCTACACAATCAGTACCGCGAGCCTGCTCTTTTTAGGGTTCCGAAGTCCACAAGGAACCCTTATAGTTTCGCCATGTCCGTCCGTCCGTCCGTCCGTCTGTCCGCACTATTGCTCGGAGATGCTTAGTTCTAGAAAGCTGTAATCTGGCATGAATATGCATATTAGTTACGCTGACAAAGTGGTACAGTAAAATTTTGAAATATATTTTTTTATAGGGTACCTCCCCTACTCGTAAAGTAGGGATGTAATTTTTTTTTCTTGCGTACCCCATGGTGCGGCATATCGTTGAATAGGTCTTTAAAAATATTGTGGGTTTATGAAACAATTGTTTGATTAAGTGATGCGTTTGTGAAATATTAAACTTTAAAGTGCTATTTTTTGTCAGAGTCGAGTGTCCCCCCCCCCCTGCCAGCTAAATGGTGGTATTTGGATGGCTGAAAAAAATCACGGTTGTGGCATATATAATGTAGTTGAAAGGAAAACTATCACAGCTAAGTAGGCTGTATAAACTTACGAGTAATAGTCGACCAACTTATGATGATGATTTTTCTCGAGCGGCAGGGACGTCGGGCGGGCACGTCATACCTACCACAGGCTAGCTAGATGCTAAGAAGTCTTAGAAAGGTATACTGTGGGCATCGTCAACTTCGGAACCCTATACTTTGCGCGTGGCCCGACACGCACTTGGCCGGTTTTTTCTCGGTTTACACCGGTGTACTTGCATGCATGGGCCTAAGTCTCGTCTCAGGCAAATTGTTTGATTGTATTTGTGTATAGTTCTGTTCAGTGGATTGTATGGTAGCAAGCTGCGATGTAGACCACAAGGCAAACGCAGTGTAGGGCGCCCTGCTGCCATGATTTGCGCAAGGTGGCCGGTGTAGGTTAGATGCGGGATGCCTTGGACCGAGATCATTGGCGTACATTGGGTGAGGCCTACGTCCAACAGTGGACAGCTGCAGGCTGTTGATGATGATGATGATGAAGCTGCGGTTAATTGTGCTTTGTTGAATGACTTACTATTATATATTTATTTACATTCAATACATACGTACCTCAGGCTCCATGTCGGTCAGAAGCCTCCACAGTGGTTTCTTCACGAGTCGCGCCCACAGGTCCCATAGAGAATTCAAAATGGCTGCCACCGCTAAATGTGCGACTCCCTTTTCTGGGCCAATCTGTTACGAAATAAAATGTGATGAACATAAGAAGCTGTGCCAAAAATTAAATATTCGGCAGAATATTAAGTAGGTACCTATTAGGTTTCTTCGTTTATTCAATAGAGTATTCTTACTAACTGAGGCAGGCGCATGATCACAAAGTTAGGATCTGATGATGGCATCTCAGTGAAATTGAGAGTAACCGTCAAATTTATTAGGCAAGTATTATAAATTATGAGATGTACCTAAGTTGAATTTTCGATTTAACCTTATCTACTTAATCACTCTCCGTGTTATACCTTTAAAATAATAATAAAAACATGCCCAAAAACTAACCCATCTCATCTGCGAGTCGTTGGTGATGGCGCGCCAGAAGCCAGCAAAGTCGGCGAAGATGTCCGCGGCGTTCCTTCCCAGCAGGAACCGCTTCATGGAGCGGACAGTGAGCACTACGATCTCTGTTCCGCGGCCACACGTGAACGTCAGACCGAAGCCTTGGCTGCCGTTCTCCGTGGTCGTCGTGACGTAGGCACACGAGTAGTTTGGGTCGGTGTGCTGGTTTAAGAAGAAACGAATGACAATAACGCGCTCTATCCGAAACGTTAAACAGGGAAAGGGGAAACCCTCACCGACGGCGAATTTTTGTAGCAATGCTGCCGCGTTACTCATATCGCTATCCTTTTTTTACATAAAAGAGTAAAAAGGACAGCAATATGAGTAGCGCGGCAGCATCGCTACAAAAATTCGCCGTGGGCGAGGTCTCTAAGCGGCTGGATTTAAAGTTCAATTTGAGCGCCGTGACGTTTTGACGTTCCCTATAGATTCCCAGTGAAATTCCTTTTGCGCCCAGAATGAGGCCCCAGGGTGGGTGATTCAAACCGAACCGAAACCTTTGCCGCTAACTAAGCAGCGCTCGTTAAATATTTTACCATGGGATAAAATCATGTGTCTGTATGGAATGACAGCGCGGCGGCCATATTTAATGACCATGAGGTTAAACTGTGCTTGAATCAACCTAGGCGAAGGTGGGTAGCCTAGTGGTTGTCCGTACAGGCTTGGCTTTTCATGCAGAGGAACAGAGGCAAAAACCCTTATGAGTGAGAATGAAATTGGATTTTTCAACAGACCTTTACGGTCGGTGAATAAAAACATAGCGAGGAAACCTGCAGGCATCTATGAAGTTCAGAGACGTGTGTGAAGTCCCCGTCCGCAGGGGGCCGGGAATATAGCTCAAACGTTATCGTGATAAGAGGAAGGTATTTGTATTAAATAGTTTGATAATTGTTAGAAGAAAAAGTTGCTGGTGACGAAATTTTTGCCGTTCTTTTGACGTTCCCTTAATGGAACCCCTATTACCTCCATTTGAGTCCTAAATGAAGCCCCTGTTCACAAGATATTGGGTCGAAAAGTTAAGTATCTGTATTCCCCCCCCCCCCCCACCCCCCAGTGGCGCCCGACTGACCTTAAATATTTACTCAGCTGAATTCCAAATGGAGTATCATTTACTTAACATGCCCACATACTCTTTTGTTTACCACCGACTCCGATACGAAATTAAGTGGCATTGCAATACTCAACTCATCTCATGATAGGTACGTTACTACTACTACTACTACAGCCTATTTGCGTCCCACTGCTGGGCACAGGCCTCCTCTCGTCACGAGAAGGTTTGGGCTATAGACTATAGCGTGACCATTTTTTTTTCGTGTCAAAGCGGGACGCCTACGGAATTTTGTATATAAAAAGTTACATATATAGGGTATGTCGGTGTAAGATGTCACATTTAAGTGCAAAATAAAAATTATGGTTTAAAAAATGACTTAAAATAATTTATTGTGGTATCTTACCCTCACTGGCATCTTAATGGGGGCTATCGCGTGTGAATTTGCCACTAGAGGCGCTAGTGTCGCGTGAGGTCCAATAACATTCACTTTTCACTGGTTTTGGCGGGCTTCGTGACATAAATTATAATTTCTTTAATTTACCTGTTGAAAAGTGAATTCCTTCGTGAAATTATCGCAAATATGGACTATTTGGCTATGAATGGAAAAGCTTTGATTTTTTTTCTTTTTTCCAAACAAAACGGAACTGCACAACATTGCGGCATAGCTGCTCGAGATGATCATAGTTATTTATAATTAATAAACTTAATGAGATTCAAGATTGAAAACTTTTTTTCGGTGCCGATCTTATAAAGTCGCCTTTGACAGCTATACCTCTGGACCTTAGTCTACAGTGGCGCCAACTGGTGAGCAAAGAAACGATAGTCCCCATTCTTACACCAACTTACGCTAAATATTATATTTTTAAATAATTTCCTTCACTTTAGTATGTATTTTGTGATACAATAAGAAGTTGGGATAAGTAAGTATTCGGTAAGTTTCTAAATAAAAAACTAAATAATAGAATGCTAGCCGTAAGTACCCACTTTACATTCGTTCGTAAGTCGATGAGTTTGAACTGAGGCCGAAATACATTGCCGTCTACGTAAACAACTGTTAAGCAGTACTATTTTCATAACGTTCAATGTATGAGTGTTCGTGGCCTCGTATCGGTTTGCACGACGGTGCGATGTACTTGTTCGCTTCATTTACCGTCTATCCCGTTCTCACATGTCAGTGGCTCGCTCTCGCTTGTTCCTGACTGTCAACCCGCTACGCTGCGCTGCCGTCTTTCGCGATATATTAATGTAGGCAAGTAATTAAGTATGTATAAAGGTTTATTCGTAAAAGCGGGACATTTTTGTTCTCGTTGGGGACAGCGGGACGGACAGCCTGAAAGCGGGACAATCCCGCCCAAAGCGGGACGTATGGTCACGTCGCCCGCGTGGAGACTATAGCCTATAGTCCCCACGCGCGCCCAGTGGGGATTGGGGACTTCACACACATCTTTGAATTGTGAAGGACATCCTCACGAAGGAAAGGAGGTTACGGTGAAGGAGGTACGTTACGTTACGTTTGAAATGTCCTGGAGGACTCACCAACGCGTCTGATCCATGGCCACCGAGAGACGTGGGAAATCTCACATCCTTTACTGCAACGTCCACGATTTTCAGCCCGTTCCTATTCGGTAGCGACATGGTATCGGTACACTCGGCGATACAGACGACGACTGAAGATAAATTCAGATTGACTGCACTTATCACTAAGTTTATACATATTAATGACATAACTATAACAAACGAGATAAACGTAAACTGTGGAAACATTCCATATACTAATAGGTAATTAGCCGCCTCTCGCGGTATGGTATAACCCGCGTTAGTCCCATTTTTCCCGTTCCCGTAGGAATTTAGAGAAATTCTCTCTTAGTGCTCCCTTACACTCCCCAAGGCAACACATGTGCCAAATTTCAACTTTCTACGACCAGAAGTTTAATTTTTTGCCGTTTTTGTCTGTCACCAGGCCGTATCTCATGAACCGTGACAGTTACTTACACAGTTGAAATTTTCACAGATGGTGTATTTCTGTTGCCGCTATAATAGATATAAATACTTAAAGACAGAATAGAATAAATATTCAAGGGGGCTGCCATACAAAAAACGTGATTTTTTGCCGTTTTTATAGATTATAGATAACAGTACGAACCCCTTCGTGCGCGAGCCCGACTCGCACTTGGCCTGTTTATTTTGTCAGACACTCAGTAAGAGTTTTAATTTAAACATATTCATATTCTTATCAACTACTAGACGCTACCCGCGACTTCATCTGGTAGACTACACTTAAACCTTGTGTTGGCACTTAATGATACTATGTAACTATGTAGAGTTATAAAACAATGGTCTCCCCTTGGGAAAACCGTTGAATTATCGGAATAAAAAGTATCAAATGGTATTTGCAGGGTCTCAAACCAACTCCATGCCAAATGTCATCAAAATCCATTCAGATACATAAGTAAAGACACACAGTATACCTACTTAAGTTGTCTGTACAAATTGTTTCTTTTCCTTTTTGTTTTTACATGTTTGTTCCTTTGTTCCTTTATTTTATTGTATGAATAAATGTTTTTCTTCTTCTTCTTCTTCTTCTAAAGGAAGAACAAATCAACAAACACACTTTCACATTCATTATATTAAAAATTGCATGGACGTATGGATGTACCTACAATCGCTGAGACGCCTACACAGATTTATGATTCCACAGGTTCAAGTTTCCCACGGGTCAAATCATTGTTTTAAAATTTCCTATATCTTTCATCTATCCTATATGTACCTACAGTATCGTCTCGCGCACAAATTTCAAGTCTACGCAGTGTTTTAAAAAATACTCTACTATTCTGCCCGCGACTTCGTCCGCGTGGAATTCGGTATTAGCGTTCCCGCGGCATTTTTCGGGATAAAAAGTAGCCTATATGTTGACCAGTGTTATAAACTACCCCCCATACCAAATTTTGTTGTAATCCGTCCAGTAGTTTTCGAGTTAAATCCGGACATACATGCATTATTTCTTTTTGACGTGAACGTATTTTATTTTATTTTATGTTATGTATAGTTTATCTATTTAGGAGTTAGTATTTTAATGTATCACCGTCTGTGTCTTTTCACCGAGCGGTCTCAGCGGAAAACCAGCGTTGGCTTGACTTTGGAGCCAAGCCAACATATGCTGAGTTGAGACCGTTTCGCAACTATCACTTCTTCTCGTCTATTTCTCTTTTTATGTAAACATGTATGTGTGATGTTGCGAATAAATCTTTCTTTCTTTCTTTCATACATATTTTTTTTTGAAAAATCGTTATTTTGTGTTCAGTATCGTTTATATAGTCCCCTCAACTTGATAGTTTCTTTTAATTTTCAAGTTTCAGTCGCGACTTCATCAACAGACTTATTATTATATAGATATTGCTCTCGTAACCATCAGTCTGTGAGAGGAGTTCTATCTATCTACTTACCATTAAAACTAGAACAATATTTAGGTAAAGAATCGGTTTCTATATGAAACGAGCATGCTGTTTGACAATACTTACCGCCAATGTATGTGCATATTTATTTGTCCAAGTGGTTGTACAGTACGTGCAATGCAAACAGAGTGTAACCTAGTGTAAGAAATATAATCAAAGTATAAAGAAAATAAAATAAGACATATTATAAAATGACTTTTTAATAATATAAGAAACGATAGCTTGTACTTATAAATTATAACTAACGTAAGCGCAAGGGTGCACGATCTACAAATAAGGCACTACCTATTTAAGAGGGTTTACTCCGAAAGTTGGCAACGTCGCAAATAGCTGTCAAATATTGCGCTTGTTTCATTAATTTATGAATATTATTTGAATGAAAACATGAATTATCACCACAGAGATCTATAGAGTACGGTTGTTCGTCCATTTGTATGGGAACCAAGCGTGTAACATTTTGCGTCGCTACGATGACGTCACGAGAGTAATTTAGTGATGGGCAACAAAAAATGCGCGACTCCGATTTAACAGCATCGATTGTCAAGCGGCTAAACGATTTAAGATCTTTAGCATTTTTAATCGATTTACATATCGATAAAAAACGACGGAAAAATGATAATTCGTTTCCACAGCATAATGCGAAATAGTTTTAAAATGTTTTCACACTTACACTTATTATTAAAACGAGTCTTTTTAAATTAAAGTACAAATTAAGGTAGAATGCGAGATCCGCCTAGGGGCCGTGTAGAAGCGCGCGTCTATGTGTACGTTCGTTTTGATCGTTTTGTTCGTAGTTTCCTTACTGCTTTAGCTTATATATATATTCTGTGCACTCGTAATTAAACAATATAAATTAAATAAAACTTAAAAAAACAAGCTTTTATTAAAGTACTCATAAAGGCGGATCAAACGAGTCCAAACTCGATGGAGTTATGTCGTTTAACTACAGAGTTCCTGTGGCCACCTTCTGGTTCCATAATCAGTTCAGCTCTGTGTCATAATAATTTAGCATTGGCATCCGATTTACACATTCATGCAAAATTTCAGCTGAATCGGTAACTGGGAAGTGGATCAAATTCAACTTGCAAGATTTGATTACAGACAGACAAACAAACTAATCAAACAAACATCGGGACATGTGAAACTAAATAAAAGCTTGTAATAACAATAGATAAATGAAATACTGATCGTGTAACTCCATTCATAGTAGTAGGTATATTCAAGTATTTCTGATAATACTAGCTGTTCACTTATTACCACGTTTTATAGCTACATTATAATATGCATTTTTATTATCATTTTTCTATCTGATTTTAATCGATTATGAAATCGGCATTGAAATTAGCAGGTGCACATCACTATTGACAGAATAATGAGAAATCGGCCTGGAACGCGGTTGGTCGACGCCTCGAGAGTTTGGCTTGACTACTTTTACATTGCTGGTTTTCAATATGCGCAAGTTTGGCGCAACAGATTAAAGCCGCAATGGAGAACGAGCGTTGGACACATGGCATTCGCTACTAATTTGGTAAAACTAATAAAGAGCTACAAAATAAATCGTTTTCACAAAAATAACAGATATTTCAAGACAGAAAGTACTTACCGATGATAGGTAACACCCTGATGACCAACTCCACCAACGCTGGTGTTGTTTGTACAGTTAATTACGGCACACTTAGTCATTTTCTTTTTTTGATGTGACGTTGCTCGCGGAAGGCGGTCGGAAGCGAACTGAGCTTAGAAGCGAGCAAAGTGGACATATTGTCTACTTTTTTCCACGCGCGGTAGGTAAACTTTAGCATTCTATCTCGATCTGTGTTCTGTGATTATCACTCTAGGATTGCAACAATTATCATAGGAACACGAAGATTTTATGATTAGAAGTACTTTATCTTTTGAAAACTTTCCATCGCATTTTCCATGCATTTTAATGTAATCTTATCGTTTGAATGCCTAACCAACAAATATAAAACGAGACGCGTCATTCAACCATAGAATGATAACTTCTTTTTTAATTCAGTAATATTGAGAAATTAATAAAAACAGCGAAACATTTGACAGATATGCGACGTTGCCAACTTTCGGGATAAACCCTCTTAAGATAATATTGAGCTTGATAATCTATTTTGAAACCGAATATAAGCGCTCAATATGCTACGCTAGCGCTACTATGCAGGTAAAAATACAAAATAATCTCAAAAATATACTTCCAAAAATTCAAGTCATCATTATTAAAACAATATAAATTCATAAAATAAAACTAAAAGAACACAATATAAATTTCGAGTAGACTTCAATTAAATTATTGTCAGGCAAAAAATCACAGAAAGCTTCAAAAATAACATATTAAGTATAATAATGCACACTATTCCATTATTATGATAATTAAGACTGCTGAAAATATCCAACTTGTTTTACGTAACTACAGTTAAGCTCATTAAGTGTCTTTTGAACCTTTTTACAATGATGTTATGTGCAAAAGTGTGTATACACGGTGGGTCAGAAAATATGGCAAATAATTAACCCACAGTATCGGCTATCGATTCTAAGTATATTGTATAGGTCTTTAATATTTTTTGAGTTGACTCAAAAAAAATTAAAAATTGACTCAAAAAAAATTAAAGACCTATACAATATACTTAGAATCGATAGCCGATACTGTGGGTTAATTATTTGCCATATTTTCTGTCCCACCATGTATATTGGCGAACTCGACTGTACAGACATCTCTTGTGTGCGTAAGCGCAGCTACACCGTGCAAACTTCAGGCTAATCCACTGTCGTGTCGCCGATAGAAATACAGTGTTACTGGTGATTTAAGTACTACTTTTACTATTTTTACAGCCTATTTGCGTCCCACTGCTGGGCACAAGCCTCCTCTCGTCACGAGAGAGTTTGGGCTATAGTCCTCACGCGGGCCAAGTGCGGATTGGGGACTTGACACACCTCTTTGAATTACTTCACAGATGTGTGCAGGTTTCCTCACGATGTTTTCCTTCACCGAAAAGCTTAGTGGTAAATTCAAATTCAAACAAACCATAAGCTATGAATTTAAATCTATATTGCCTTATAAAAATGTTGACTGCTACAGAGTAATTTTGAAATTTCTCTGTAGTATGGTTTGTACTATCATGCCCTTAAGGGAATGTGTCGAATTACCAGTAACACTGTATTTATTATCTCCATAGGTACCTATATAAAATAATTGGAACCTTTTTATTCTCAGTTTACGAGACGTTACTTGTGTGCGTTCTTATCGGCCATGTACATAGTGGCGAGTTTTTTCACGAGTGCTCCGTCGCCGTGCTCCCACAGTTTCGTGGACAGTTTGCCCAGAGAGCCGTCTTCATCGTTCCGCACCCAGTCTAGGAGCAGTTTGTACCGAGCCTGGGCAGAAAGAAAATCACTACATTTGGTTAATGAATTTAAGATAATAGCAGTTATATTTTTAACAGAATACTTTATTATAAATTATTTATGATTGTCAGTACTAAACCACTCGTTCTTCTTGGAATTTGTGCGAAACTCCGTTAATTTAATTGCAGTAAGTATATGATTGATTTTATTACTCTTGCGCATATAACACGACACAGTTAATATCCCGCAAGGATTGAGCAATAATAGACTCTGTATCAATGGCATAAGCACTTCGCCATGTGTCAAATTAGTTGTATCGTACAGTCGGCAGCAGAAGTAGATAAGCTGTCCAGGTGTTCAAAATGACCTACACACGCCCTTAACGTCTTAAGAATAAGTTCGTGTGTAAGTCATTTTGAACACCTGGACAGCATATCTACTTCTGCTGCTGACTGTACTATACTTTTCATTTAAATGCAATGTAGATATAGGTGTACAGAACTTAGAAGGCACGTGGATTAAACAATAATAGACTCTGCGTCAACAGCTTAAGTGATAAGCTGCGCGCCATATAAGTTGTTTCGTGATATAAAACTAAAGTCATCAATCAACCAATCAATCAAGTTTATTTGTCAATAAATTATAGCTAATTGTTTCTTCTGTTATGAAGAATTGTTCATTAAAAATCACCTTACGTTAATTCCACTATTACAATAAATAACAAGTGGTAATAATTTCATTTCACTTACACACCGAGTTGTGACTGTTTTTATTTAACCTTTTTAAAAAGATAGCACTCTACTAACTATGCAAAATGCAAATGAAATTTAATTTGCGTAAAATAACTGCATACTCAGTCCCCTCCCAACATTGTACATGTAATAGACTGATAGTGGATAGAACAGTTTGTCAACATTCACCATAATTACATTCAATGTCTCAAATTCCTGTCTCTCTTCATACAATAACAAAATAAGTCATGTTTACCTCAGTTACTCCATATTCGCGCGTATTTAGCTCCACAGTCTCGATGCGGCCTTTCAAATACCCAAGTGAAATGAACAATCCATGCCAATTCTTGCCAAGGTTGTTTGATATGCAGTCTAAATATTCATGCTCTGGCTGTAATTATTAAATATGTTTTCATCATTCCAAATAAATAATAAGAATAATACAGTGATTACAAAATGTGGGGAAAGAGGTCTCTCTGCTGGGTACGACAAGGACAAAGATCAAAATATATACTTTAAATAAATACTTTGGCCGGATCTTTGCCCATGATTAGTAAATTATTCAACATTCGAGCAGTTGCAGTTGCAGAGCGCAATGAAATACTGAAGATTTTTTCCATTGTTACAGGTCGCGGCACGTAACTTGAGCGGTGAGCAAGAGTAGAGGGGATTTCTGCGCATGTTTACGACTGCGTCCCGCGCCCCTCTGCCGATGACACCTTATTTTTGACTTCTATGCATCGAAGGTCACCGCTCAAGTTCCGTGTGGATGCCTGTACTATAATTATAGTGAAATTATATAGAGCAAACAAGGGTGATCAGAAATATCTGAATTTGCACTCTCATATCTTGACAATAAGGTTGTGTTCAGATATTCATGATCACCTTGTTTGCTCAAATATATCTGTTGACGACTGTACAAAAACATAGTAAAGCAGCAATATAAGCTCCTCACTTTAATTTTAGCTTCCATGAGTCTTGTGATCATTTTGCATTTCTCTATTTCCTCTTCTTTGGGCTCCGCTTGTTGTTTGGGGTGAGCTTTGGTCGAGCCCATGTAGTAGTCGTCACCCCAGCGCACATCTTTGGAGTTCACTATGTTGATAACGTTTCCAGTCGCTGAAAAAAAAAGGAGATAAAGTTGCCAGTGTTAAGGATATCATGGAACCAATTTTGTTTTGTTTTTAAAAATATTAAAAACTCAGATATATATAACAGTTGTTGGCAAATATTACCAATAAAAAAAAGTTTGCTTAAAATGTTGTCAGACCTTATTTAAAGCTAATACTTTGATTGGTAATGTTTTCTACAATCAGATTTCCCAATGTTGGCCAAAGTTCCATAAAATGTAAAGAAAATATTGGATATGTTATCTCTACCCTATACATATACTTAGGGCTGATTTTTCAATCGACAGATAAAAATTATTTGTCAAATAGTCCATACAAATTTGAAATTGTTCCAGGAATAATTCAAATTTCATATGGACTATCCAAAGAATAAATTTTATCAGACGATTGAATAATCAGCCCTTAGTGAAATAAGTCCTATTACATTTTTAAGAGCCAATAACTTAACTGCATAATTTAAACTCTACATTTATCATGTAATTACTCGTCCAAGTTTAAAAAGAAATATGCAATAACATAAAACCAAGAAATTTAATTAAAATTGATAAGTCCAGCTTATCTTTGATGTGAAACATGAAACAGAGCGATATTAATTACCTTGAGTGTTCACAGTGCAATCGCTTTTCCTCTTTTCCTGCTTTTTTTGCGGCTCTTCCTTACCCTTTGCAGAGAAGAAAGGTTTCTTTGTCTTTGGTTTCTTTTCTTTTTTTAAATCATCATCGGGCTCTTCAATTAGTATAACTTCGGGGCCCTCGTCCTGGCTGGAGGCGTCGTCATTGTCATTATTCTCTGCTGGAGGCTCATCAGGGGCGGCGCTTCGCGGCGGCATAGGACGCGGCACCGCATCAGTTTTTAGATTACGAAATAAATCAAGAAGTTTAGCACTCAAAGTATTCATTATGAAAACTTTTCGTAACAGGAAAAACTGCAAACAAAGCAACTCTACGCTGATCGGTGTTAACAGGCACGCCAATGATATTATACGACTTTTTAACAAGCTTAACAAGATAAAATGACGTCTATAAACGAATTGAAATCACCAATATAGCATTTACAAAATGTTTAAATACATTAAATTCACTATTCTAAGAAAACTCATAAAAATCTTGTTATCGTTATCACGTCACGTCATGTCATAGCACAGTTTGACATTTGATTGCCCCGATTACCATGTGTAAAAATAATTTTCCCGTCTGTCTTTACATTTTCAATTAGATACTGATCCTTCTTGTACAGTGTTGGATTGGGTTCCAAATTCCCAAAACGGATTGAAAAGAATACAACCGTAAAATTTAATCTAAAAATTGAACCAAACAAGCACTAAATTACTAATCTTTGTTCACACAGTCTATTCAGTTCAAGCAAATTTAGATGCGGCAACAATTTTCTTTGTTAACAAATTTAAAATACTCGTTCTAACATACATTTCCGTGTAATCTAATTGATATTAAATTATATGAATTTGAACAGAAGAAAGTATCATGTTAAGATCCATTTTTAGCTTTTTTGTTGGCGACACACATGACGCAAGCTTTGGTAGAGTGGGTTTTCCCCCACGTTTCCCCTTTTCGGGGACTTCCCCGAACAAATACACTTTATTTCCGGTGAGCGTGAGTACGAGCTATATTTGGTAGTTTTACATGATGGGGGTTGATTTTTCTCCCTGCAGTCAACAAAAGCGGCAATCAATTTGCATGCAATTTAGACCCGTAAAACGATGCAAGTTAAGGATTACTATCCCCTTGGTATAACTAGGTAGGTACCAATGTAGCTATTGTAACTTCTTTTGACTATTTTCACTATAAAAACTTATTGTTCCATATTCAAATTGATAACAGAATCCCGTCACTGTCACTATCATTTATGAATGAAATCTTTTTCAAAATCCATTGAATAATTTTGATTATTTTACCTAAGTATTAAAACTAGTCATGTATAAAAGTGACCCTTCAGCGCAGTCGACGTCGATCACG
>OZ020274.1:5070290-5110816 GCA_963971205.1 Aethes cnicana | reverse complement strand
GATGGAGGCGGCGCCGGGCGGGCAGATGAGCTGCGAGGTGCGCGTGGGGCCCACGTCCAGTTCACGGGCCACGGTCGTCGCGCAGATTGCTGACGGAGAGTTTTACAGCTTCGAAAGCATTTATGACGCCTACTTCAATAATTTTACGGCTTCTGTGATAGCAGTCAATCGAGATTTCATTGCTCTACATTACTTGCAGGTGATTATGCAATAATTTATTTCGGCTTATAGGTAAAGTAGGTAACATAGTAACAACCGCATACTCCGCAACAGCGACGTATCGTTCAAAGACCGTCACGAATGACGGCGAACCACAGCTCAATTTTTTTGTGCCTTGACGGCGATCTCTCCTTTCAGGCTGTGTCGGAGCAGGTGTCTCTGGGCGCGGAGCTGGTGGCGCGCGCGCAGGCCACGGAGCTGAGCTCGGCGTCGGGCGCGGCGCGCTGGGCCTGCGACGACCAGTCCGTCAGCGGCACGCTCGGCAACCGCGGGCTCGACCTGTGCTACGCGCGCGCCATCAAGCCCTACCTCACGGTGGCCGCCATGCTCGAGGTGTGTTAAAGTGCCTATTAAGTTAGTTTAGCTTTGGCTGCCTTCCTGTGCTTGGGATCAAGCTTAAAAACTAGAAAAACTGAACAGGCCCATTGCACTTCTGACCAGACTCGTTCCTGAGCCGCAGTCGTCCTGATTTTGGTTTGCCATTTAGGCTAACACCTACGATTTCAGTGTACCTAGTTATTGTGGTCTACGGTTTCGGGTGTTAATTGGAAGCCAATTATTGGCTCACAAGGGCCTCATTCGATCATACAAAGGGATATAGGATTTCCCACATCCCAAATAAGGATAGTCAGCCTTCCAATTTCCAAATACAATTCCAAGAAGCGCACTTTATCCATCCGTGCGTCTCGCTTATACATGTTCACGATTGGACTGGGCGGGGTCAGCTATCTCACTGTATGCACCGAACGCGGGGATTTACTGATTCACTAAGCGGTCACTTGACGTCCGAACAACAGGTTTACCCGCAAAGCGATAGGGAGATTCCTTTCCGTTCCCTATAGAATCACTTCGTGAACTCTTTTACAGGCCCTAGCATTGTCTGGTCATAGCTTGAGTGATCAGCCAATCTCGTACACTCTTTCCACCAGGTGGGATTCGCGATCCGGCGAGCGGTGGCCACGCTGGCGTACGAGTGGCGAGCCGACGAGTGGACGGTGCGCGGCTCGGCGGACTCTGACGGGCTGGTGAGTTGGTCCATTCTAAGTTGGCTAGCCTAGCCTTTATTAATGGTGGTATTCCAAGGCCAGCAACTGCGTGCGGCCGTATACAAATCTTGGGGCCAGCCCCCCAATAACAAGAATCCTGGATCCGCCACTGTATTGATGCTGTGAATTGAATGTACATCCCGTGATGAGAGGCCGTGCCTAGCAGTGGGGCAAATAGGTGGTTGTGGTAGCCCTTATATGTACCTAATCCTAATAACATAAGTAGGTGGTTGCTTGATTGCTTTAGTATAGCACTAAAGCAATCAAGCAACATTACCATTTCAATGATCATGTGTATGGCAACATAGCACATGATCATTGAAAACTTATCTAATCATGAATTCTTGATTGAGCTCGGGTAGGTAGGTAAATGTTCCGAAAAAACACGTTAAATGCCGCGCTTGGACGAGTCAAATAACTCTACCGCCCCCACACATGAGTATGACGGCTAAATGAGCTGGAATGTGTCTTGTATTAGAAATGCAATCTCGACTCCTATTTTGACTAGGTGGGCGCCACGCTGCAGCGCGCACTGGGCGGCAAGCACGCGCAACTGGCTTGCGCCGTCTCAGCCCTCCTCAACCACCCCAACGACAAGTTCCGTCTTGGCTTCGGCGTCACCGCGGCTATCGTTTGATTCTTTGACTTTATTCGTAGACAGTTCATGAACCATTTGTTCACAAACCCATCGTGCTTCTACAAAACTGAAACATAAGAACGCAACGAACATAGCTTTTTTTGCATTTAGAAATCATGAGCGAACGTTTGTTTTTGTAACTATGGCATAATTGAAATTTAACGCTGTCAATATCTAATCCACCTGTACCTACTAGTGGTTACCTCTAGCGTCGGTAGTTAATATGATTGTAGTCTGATTCCTACGTAACTAAAAATAACACGAATAAATTGGGTTCAGTCGTGTGATGACATGTTGTAAATAGGCGACAAATCTACAAATCAATCTTACGAGTAATTCTCGCTTCAGAATATAACCTAGGTACTTTTAATTATTGAAATAGTTGCAGCACCTAGGTATGTGATAACTATAATGGCCTCATTTAATCGTCGTGGCATGGTTTAGTAAGATTTATGAGGTGGAGTATTTCGACACTCCCTATATCGACCGACGACGCCAGCGAGCCACTCAGCGAATCTAATTCAATTGCACTCGACGAATGCTATTACAAAATGATTAAAAAAGAATAACTTTATAGACAACAGATGAAAAAAATTCATATTAATTTAGTGATAATTTGCTATTGATTACGTTTACATTTAGATAAATATTTGTTAGTTATAATGTCATTGCAGTAAATTTACAAATAATTGGATGGATAGTTTCATTCTTAGTATAATTTATATAAGAGTTTTGTAACGGTGGACTTTTATTGAAGAGGTAGCGTTAGTTTTAATAATAAATATTTAACTGTAATACCTACACTTTTTATTGCCTACGCTAATACAAATTTCGCAACTAAGTAGGTAAGTATTAACATGAATTATCAATAATTGGTATGCTACTGACCTGTTCACAAGAATCACACCATTAATTTTGAACGCACAACACCATCGGGGAGGACTTGCATCAAAAATTCATTCGATATAACGATAATGTAGGCGTGCATTACACAGTGCGCGTGCGTTAAGCGGGCGGGGCTAGCGGGCAAACAACGCCCCGGCTGCGGTAGCAAGAGAAAATAAACCTTGGGGGTGAGGTCGGTGCTCAGTTATGTAGGGGTTGGTGGGGTAGAGTGGGCGTGAGAACGCCTTCACTGCAGTGTGGTGCGGCGCGCGGGTCGCACGCGGCAGTAATGGTGATGGAGCGGCTGGCGGACTTCGTGAGCAAGTCGCTGGAGGGGGGCGAGGCGCCGGCGCCGCCGCCGGAGCCCGGGGAGCCCTCGGACGCCGACGAGGAGGTGGACATCACGGCGCTGGAGGAGCGCGCGCCGCCGCCCAAGCGGCCGCGGAACTGGCTGCTGTCGCCGGCGCCCGCGCACTGCAAGCGCGAGGACGACGATGACGACCAGAAACACGGTGAGTCAGATCAACATGCAGGGGCCTCATTTGGAGCGTAAAAGGGATTTAATAGGGAATTTGTAAGGAACGTCAAAACGTCACGGCGGTGAATCTGTACTTTAAGTAGCTAGTGAAGTTCAATTTGAGTGCCGTGATATTTTGACGTTCCCTATAGATTCCATGAAATCCCTTTTTGCGTCCCGAACGAGGGTCTATTACACAACTTTAGAAGGCGCGTGGAATTAAGCAAAAACAGACTCTGCGTCAACGGCTTAAAAGCGTTACCGGCGCGCCTGTTAAATTAAGTCGTGTTATGCTATACCTGTAATATTTCCAGACACTCGCTAAGTTGATTTTGTTTCACGGGTCTCATACAAAGGTCATATTTATCAATTAATTTTTTACTTAACTGCGTTAGAAAGGAGAGTTATGGATTTTATTCTTGAGACGTGATCGGAACTAACCTACTGTTTCAAATAATTTTGAGGCAGATTGACGTTACCAATTTTTTTTATTAAAAAACCAAAAAGTAACTAATTCATTAAATGCATGGTCAGGCTACATTGAACGCTTTTTAAGTCAAGTACTTATTGTTATTCATACACATACATACATAATATCACGCCTTTTTCCCATAGGGGTAGGCAGAGACCACTTCTTTCCATTTGCTACGACTCTTGCATACTTCTCCCGCTTCTTCAACTTTCATCCCGTTCCGCATACATGCTCGTCGGTTTAGAGTACTTTTGACCTGGCCTTTAATCAGATTGTCCTGAATCTTTGTTCTTGTTCTTGTTATTCTTAATTTGAATAATCTGGCCTACGAATCTTCAGGGTTTTTTGTCATTTTGGCTACAGAACCCTAAAAACGGCTACTCGTATGCACACGTCTTGAAGGTCTTTGTAAAGAATTTTGTAATTAAATACTCCACATTTCTTCGAGTCATGATTTGAGGCACAAACAACGGGACATTTCCAAAAACCTGATATCGGGACCTTCTATCTTGAAAGTCTAAAGACGCTTTCACCGTACGATATGAGACTTTTTAGGCAGTGTTTTTTTATGTAAAAAGATTGACAAACAGGCAGATGGCCCACCTGGTGGTAAGTGCTCACCGCCGCCTATGACATTTGTAACACCAGAGGCGTCACCAATGCGTTGCTAATCTCGAAAGGAGATACGCGTATGGGATAAGGTAGGATAAGGGACAGGGATTAGGGAAGATGGGATAGAAGGATAGGGAAGAGGACAGGCCCTCGGTATGTCATAATAACTCTTTTACAAAGCAGCTTCTTCCGTTACTATTCGGAGTTTGTGTAAAGCCAATCTAAGATGACTGCAGGGTTATTACGTTATTAGGTACCTACCATACCTATACGACACTAGTTTCTTTTTTAACACGCTTTTATTAGGTCGACCTGTATGTAACCAACTATGTAATGGAATCTTGCGAGTTTTTGACCCACTTTCCGATTTCCGATTGAGCTGATATTTTGCACGAATATGTAAATCGTGTGACAATGAAATATTATGGTGACGTGGAGCTGATCTGATGATGGAGCTTCAAGGTGGCCATAGGAACTCCGTAATAAAACTACATAAACCCATCGAATTTGGGCTTGTTTGATTTGTCTTGAAGGGTAGATGAAGGATTTACAAAAAAAAGTACAGTCAGCAATAAAAGCGAGTCCCAAAAATTAAATTTTTGAAAAAACTTATTTCAAAATAGTATCTAGGCATATTTCGTTTAAATTAAAGGTTCCGTTAATACTTTAATAATCAGTAGGTAAAAGAAAAACTAAATTCCAACCCATGAATGAAGAAATTTGAAGCAAGTACCTCTACCACGTTACGTTGCCGACGGTTAAATGCGCCGTCGCTCCGCGTAGCGCGTAGCGTCGCTACGCGCCTACGGTGGGCTCTACGGGAGAAATATAAGGTATCTATCAGGGGCCTCATTAGGAAAGCAAAGGGATTTCATAGGGATTATATAGGGAACGTCATTACGTTACGGTTGAAACGGAACTTAAAGTACAACTAGCTTCTGCCCACGACTTCGTCCGAGTGGAATTCGGTAATAGCGTTTCCGCGGGAACTTTGCGTTTTTCCGGGACGAAAAGTAGCCTATATGTTGACCAGTGTTATAAACTAGACCCGTACCTCCGGACTTGATGTCATACATACAGACAATTGCAAAAATTTACAAAATGCATATTTCTCGCGGGAACGCGATAACCAAATTCCACGCAAGCGAAGTCGCGGGTAGAATGCAACACCCTGCACGGGTAACATGTATCGGGATATACATGGTGGGTCAGAAAATATGGCAAATAATTAACGCACAGTATCGGCTATCGATTCTAAGTATTTGTATAGGTCTTAAAAAAATTTCGAGTTGGTAAAAAAAAACATTTTGTATAGGATTCAGGCGTCGCTCACACAACCAATCCCATATACAATTATTATTTTTACCAACTCAGAAAAAAAATTAAGACCTATACAATTTACTTAGAATCGATAGCCCATACTGTGGGTTAATTATTTGCCATATTTTCTGACCCACCGTGTACCTATATTTGTCCGACCATCTGAATGTACCTACAGGCGCGGATCCACCGTTGTGGGCAATATGGGCATGCCCACAACCCTAAATAGCCTTATAGACACATACCTCATGGCTAAGAGTTTTCACGTCACATTTTACAGCCCAATGAGGTTGATAGTTTCGAACGTCTTCATAAAAAAAAGAGATAAGAGCGAGTTAAAATCGCTTGGAGAGGGTTCCATTCGTTGATTAATTTGTATATCATTTCAAGTATGGAATACCATGAACTTCTTATAGGTTTTCATAGTAATCTGTAGGTTGAGTAATTAGAATTATCTTTTTTTTTTCAAAATTTCAGGCCCAGTAAATTGAATTCATTTATTTAGGTTGTCATACGTGTTTGGGTCACTATGTTACATATACGTACCAAATTGCAGTGGTTTCGGAACAAATTGACTGTAACAGACGGACGGACAGACACACGAGTGATTCTGTAAGCGTTCCGATATTTCGTTTTGAGGTTTGTAATCCTAAAAAGTGATGAAAAAGAGAAACTGTCAGGCCTGCTAGTTTCCGAAAATTGTAATGTTGAGATTTTGCTAAATAATTAAAATATTGTTCCTAGAGGCTCTGAGAGCTGTAGACATCGCGAGTCTATTTTTTTTGCATTGCTTGAATCAGTTTTGTTTTTTTACTTTACAAACCCCATAGCTCCGTCATTTAAAAAAAACTACGAAAAGTGATAACAGAAAAAGTAAAAGAATGTGAATCTGGTCACACATGCGCATTTGTTATGATCAATGTCGATATAAAATAAAATTTTGGTCTAGAGCTGGCTCTTCTTAAAATAGCGACCGTCAACATAGGCGTCTTAAGAGAGTCTTAATTAGATCAATTTAGTCATCACTACGAAAAAATCAGTATCCATATGAGATAATCATATAACAAGCTATATTTTCGCCAAAATAATTAAATAAAAGTGCAAGGGAAAGATCGGATGGAAGCAAAAAAGACGAAAATTACGTTGTTCTCTAAAATCCGCCGTAGCACACGTCCGCATCGTCGTAGCAGCAAACGGGAACTAGTGAACGATAGAGGACAAAATGACGTCCTACATCATGTTGCCACCGTTAAAAAATATGGTCGCATTTAGGAGTTTTTTCATGCATACGGTCTTACACCCTCTCCGATCTTACCCCGCTATACCTTACTATTTATTTGCATAATCTGATCCTGGATAACGTTACGGTGTATCTTGCCGGTCACTAAAAATACACTCGTAAACTCACGTTCTTGAAAACTGCTCTAACGATTTCCCAACCATACAGCAGCTTTACAAACCCTATATTAGGGACCATGAAGTAGCCTGTACGTGCCCTCAAGCTACCGGAATCTTCGGTACCGGCACATGGTAATTCGATTTTTTTTAATTTTTCGAAGAACTCGTAAGTATTTGGATAAGCTAATTTTCGCGCCTCCAGCATTGTTTAGGCTTTTCAAATTTGTGGCAGGTTTAATTATACTTACTTTAAGGAAAAAAAAAGTTTGCAAACCGTTATACTTCATATTTGTTTAAAAAATAATTAAAAAAAAATTAAAAGAGAAAAACTGACTTCAAACTCCGACAGTCTACAAAATCGGTGTCAATTTCACTATAAGATTGTCATCAGCTTTGGGTCGGTTCACTTAACACCGCCATTTTGTAGGCTGTCGGAGTTTGAAGTCGGTTTTTATTTTTTATTAAAAAAAATTTTTTCGGCTACAGTTTCCAAACATGGGTACGATGAAGGTACGATGGGACGTAAGTCTCACTGTAGTCTTTGAAATTGATGCCAAAATTACACACGTGCTAACAAATTTTGAGGAGTTCTCTCATTTTCTCATGGATACCATCATCAAAACTGAACCAAATTAAAATGGAACCAATCCGGAGGTACCACCTTTCGATTAAAAAAATAAACATCGAAATCGGTTCACAATTGACGGAGTAATCGCGGAACATACATACATATTAAAATAAAAAAACATACAGACGAATTGAGAACCTCCTTTTTTCGAAGTCGGTTAAAAATAAGTACATTATTTTCCTTATTTGTAGCAGTAGCAGTGTTTAGGGCAAAAAATACCGTTTACGTTGGTTTTTTGGGCCAGCCTCTAATACGACTCGCACTTGACCAATTTTCGCCCATGCCCACAACCTTTTTTGAGGGCTGGATCCGCGCCTGTGTACCTACTACATGTATGCACTGAATAAATCTGAATCAGAAGCTAGTGTATAAGTAGTACAATACTAATAATAATTCTGAGAAGAAGTCGCGTCTGTAACTTGAAAATTTAAAAAAAACTGAAGTCGAAGGGACTATATAAACGATACTGAACACAAAATAACGATTTTTAGAAAAAAATATATATATGTCTGGATTTAACTCGGAAACTATACTGGACGGATTGCAACAAAATTTGGTATGGGGGTAGTTTATAACACTGGTCAACATATTGACTTTTTATCCCGGAAAAACGCATAGTTCCCTCGGGAACGCTCTTACCGAATTCAACGCCGCCGAAATCGCGGGCAGAAGCTAGTCGACAAATAAGTAATTCTCTCAATATCGTCGCACGTAGGGCAGTAGTGCTAATTTTATTAAAACCCTTTGAATGAGGGTAGGAAATGCAGTACCTCGCGTCTCACTCAGTCCCCCGGGCACCACGTCTCGGGGGCTCCACCCCGCGGCACTAAACTCTGGATGTAAAGTGTTTATTTTATTGAAATCCTACTACTACTACTACTACTACTACTACTACAGCCTATTTGCGTCCCACTGCTGGGCACAGGCCTCCTCTCATCACGAGAGGGTTTGGGCTAGTCCCCACGCGGGCCCAGTGCGGATTGGGGACTTCACACACATCTTTGAATTACTTCGCAGTTGCGTGCAGGTTTCCTCACGATGTTTTCCTTCACCGAAAAGCACAGTGGTTAATTCAAATTGAATTTCGCACATAAGTAAACTTAGAGGTGCGAGCCGGAATCGAACCCCCGACCCTCGGCATGAGAGGCGGTAGGTCGAACCACTAGTCCACCACGGCTTCAAAAAAAAATCCTACTAAATTAAGTATATCTTACGATAAATCTCACCGTTTTCCAATTCGAATAATGTAAGTGTGGTTGGTGTAAGTTTTTAAATGGCTTTATTAGGAACTAGCTTCTGCCCGCGACTCCGCCGGCGTGGAATTCGGTTATCGCGCTCCCGCGGGAACTATGCGTTTTTCCCGGATCGGGACCCCAAATATCTCCATGCCAAATTTCATCTCAATCGGTCCAGCGGTCGAAGCGTGAAGAGGTAACAGACAGACAGAGTTACTTTCACATTTATAATAATAGGGACCTACCTACTTATTAATCCATACTAATATTATAAATGCGAAAGTAACTCTGTCTGTCCGTCTATCGTTACCTCTGCACGCTTCAAACGCAATATGAAATTTGGCTTCGAGATATCTCGAGTCCCGGGAAAGGACATAGGATACTTTTTATCCCAAAAAAACGCATAGTTTCCGCGGGAAAGAGCTAACCGAATTCCAACCGGGCAAAGTCGCGGACAGTGAGAGGTTAGTCTTATTATAAAAGAGCGCCAAATAACTCGCAACTATCTCCTCGCCTATGTTGCCTCTTCATGCTTAAACCGCTGAACTTATTTAGATGAAATTTGCTATGGAGTTGTTTCATAATGGGGCGCTGAGGGCTTATTTGTTACCCACCACCCCTTTTCAACCCCCGATGCAAAAAGGAGGGGTGTTGTAAATTTGACGCGTGTATATGTCGGCCGTGTATTTGGCATGTGTGTGTCTGTCTGTGAAAACGCGTAGATCCGCAACATGACATGATTTTTTTGTTAGAAGAAACAAACTATAAATAAACAAAGCATTTATTAAAGTACTCGTCAAGACGGATGAAACGAGTCCAAACTCGATGAGGTTGTGTCGTTTACCGGTTCCATCATCAGATCAGCTGCTCCATGTCATAACATTTTACGTCACCCATGGCCGTAAAGTGTGATTTTCTGCCCGCTACGCGGAGAGAAAATCTCACTTTCTGGCCAAGGCAAGACGTAAAACTTTTGACAAACCACGGGCGGTAATTTGTAAAGCCCCAGATCACATATTTATGGCCCTCACCTTCGGTTTGGGTCACAAACACCTGCGATCTGGGACATTAACGAATTCACTGCCCTAGGTCTGAAATGTACTATTGCATTTGTCATCCGATTTACTTACACATGCATGCAAAATTTCAGCTCAATCGGTCACCGCAAGATTTGATTACAAACAGACAAACATCGGGACAGGTGAAGCTAAATAAATTAAAATAAGTACTCTTCAAGTCATCCGATTTACATATGCATTGCAAAATTGAAACACATGATTTGATTACAGACAGACAAACATCGGGACAGGTGAAGCTAAATAAATTAAAGCTTTTAAAAACAAGCTTTTAATTTAATAAAGTACGCTTCAAGTCATCCGATTTACACATGCATGCAAAATTTCAGCTCAATCGGTCACCGCAAGATTTGATTACAAACAGACAAACATCGGGACTGGTGAAGCTAAATAAATTAAAATACTCTTCAAGTCATCCGATTTACATATGCATTGCAAAATTGAAACACATGATTTGATTACAGACAGACAAACATCGGGACAGGTGAAGCTAAATAAATTAAAGCTTTTAAAAACAAGCTTTTAATTTATTAGAGTACGATTCAAGTCATCCGATTTACACATGCATGCAAAATTTCAGCTCAATCGGTAACCGCAAGATTTGATTACAGACAGACAAACATCGGGACAGGTGAAGCTAAATAAATGAAAGCTTGTAAAAACAAGCTTTTATTAAAGTACTCGTCAAGACGGGTGAAACGAGTCCAAGCTCGATGAGGTTGTGTCGTTTACTACTAAGTTCCTATGGTCACCTTCCGGTTTTATCATCAGACGTCTGGCGTCACTTCACTTTTTAGTTATAGTCCGCACTATTGCTCGGAGATGCTTAGTTCTAGAAAGCTGTAATTTGGCATGAATATACATATTAGTTACGCTGACAAAGTAGTACAATAAAATTTTGAAATATATTTTTTGCTAGGGTACCTCCCCTATTCGTAAAATGGGGATGTAATTTTTTTTCTTGCGTACCCCATGGTGCGGTATATCGTTGAATAGGTCTTAAAAAAACATTGTGGGTTTGTTAAAACTATTTCTTGATTAAGTGATGCGTTTGTGAAATATTAAGCTTTAAAGTGCTATTTTTTGTTAGAGTCGAGTGTCCCCCCCCCCCCCCCCTGCCAGTTAAATGGTGGTATTTGGATGGCTGAAACAATCACGGTTGTGGCATATATAACGTAGTTGAAAGGAAAACTATCACAGCTTAGTAGGCTGTACAAATTTACGAGTCATAGTCGACCAACTTATGAAATGATTAAAAAACCAATGATTTTTCTCGAGCGGCAGGGGCGTCGGGTACCACAGGCTAGCTAAGATGCTAAATAAGTCTTAGAAAGGTACCGTGGGCATCGTCAACTTCGCAACCCTATACTTTGCGCGTGGCCCGACACGCACTTGGCCGGTTTTTTTTTTGGTGGGATTAGTCATTAGGCGAAGAACGACAGACGGAACTTGCATGGTGAGGGGCGTAGCGATTACGTCGGTATCACAGAGTCCATTTTTGCTTAATCCGCTCATCGTACATTACTTATTAAGTGTGCCGTACGTGCTGTAATCTTTCTTGTAACTCTGTGTGTCTGTTACCTCTTCACGCTAAACTTGGTTTGACATTTGGTTCGGAGAATCCCGGGAAGGCACATAGGCTAATTTTTAACCCCGACCATGTGCATAGTTCCCGCGGGAATGCGAAATTCCGAGCGGGCAAAGTCGCGGGCAGAAGCTAGTTTTTTTATTATTACGAATGGGCTTGCGTTTGGTTTGACCCTAATCACACCTAATGGAAAGTAATGATAGGGTCTAAGGTGGAACACGCTTACCCAGAAGATGCCTAGTTTGTCATAAGTCAAATTTATTTCTAGATTTTTAAATTAAATCTTCATCTACATTATTCGTAAATATCCTCGTACCGGTCTCCGCAATCTTCGCGTGTCTCTCCTAGCATTTCAAGCGCCTTTATTTCACCGGAATAAAGTCGCGATTAATGATCACGAAACGATCCGCACCACCGCGACTGTACAAGTCATCAATAAATCAGAGCGGCACTTTATGGACGGTGACGAACGAGCGATACGTTTAACACTCGTTTAGAGCAATTTGGCAAATTGGGAAGCTCTCCTTTTTATACGGCAATTATGTAAATGGAGGGATTATCCGATTGTGGGCGGGGCCTCGCCACTCCCCTCCCCTCGCCCCGCGCCCGCGTCCCAAACTCCTAACGACCTGAACGGTGATTAATTATCGGACGGACCCGCGGAACGGAACTAAGCGACTGTGATTTATTCGATAGTCTTCCAAGGATCCATTAACGACTCCTTCATTCGCGCGAGTGCTAATCCCCGATCGCCGGAGACGGTTTGTTGTTGGAGATGAGACTAAGAGGGTCAGGAAGGATGATTGTCTTGTCGTTAAATTGATGATAAATTTTACAGCAATTTAGCCGTCTGTTAATCTTTCAGTTAAGTCAATTAATTAAAACGTCATTGTAAATGAAATCAATAACAGACAATATGAGTCATATTGTCAATATGAGGCGTTATTAAAAAATGTTTACGTACCTAGTTAAGGACTTAATATAATCTACGCTTTAATTTTGTTCCTTTGTGTGACGAAAGTTAACCAAAAAATATAGTTAACTTTCGTCATTATTTAAAACATAAGTATTACATGACAGTATATAAAATGTAATCTTATAATGCATAATATTTTTTTTATCTAATTAATAAGTACATATAAACGAAGCAGATGAGACCTACAAAAGAAATAGTATACCTATAGAATCTGCCTTTCTAAAGTCTTCAAAAAATGTGGAACGCTTCACGATTTTGCGTGTCATCCTTGCGCAGGGGCCATGCTAATCTTCTCTGTATCGTTCCAATTTTAGTATATGTACTGCCGAAGCAAGTACGAGGTTACGTGTATCGTCAAACTTATATATATCAACCGACTTCAAAAACTTCGATAGCGCGATGCAGACTGCCATACAAAACGTGTAATTTACTTCGCGGTTCATAACAGTGCCATCTAGCGAAGAGATGGAAACTAACGCAACCCTAATCCGGCGACCCCTTATTTGTTAGCTCTCGCACCTGCTTATTCTTATTACAAATGACAGTGGCTTCTCGAAATACGATCGCAATATTTAACCCTTATCGCATCATAAAGTAACAAATGTTATGAGGATATGAATATAATAGGTGTTGAAATATGTAAGAAGCTCGTTTCTGTCAACCGTACCCAACCCAGATTGGAACAATTCCTTATATAATGAAAAAAAAATTTGATGAGTATTTTTCTCAAACTTCCAACCCCTTAAGGTATTATTTTGGGGGTCATTTTTACCCGACTGCGCACCGCAAAGGAGGGTTATGTGTTTACCTGTCTATGTATGTATGTATGTATGTATGCATGTATGTATGTATGTATGTATGTATGTATGTTTGTTCCTTTGTGGCACACTAGAGATCAAACGCGTGGGTCGATTTTAATGAATCATACGTCAATCGATTCGTCTGAATTGCGCGAGTGTCACTGAAGATATGAAATTTATCAAAATTCAAAATGGCGGCTACCAGACGCCATATTGTACAAAATAAAAAAATAAAAGTCAACCAACTATGTCATGTGAGGTATCGTTGAATAGGTATTTAAAAATCATTATTAGGTTTCTTTGACCATTTTTCAGACAAAAGAACCGTTTATGATTTATAACGATTCAAAGTTCCTTTACTAACCACGTAAAGTAGGTACCTACCTATCCACCCAGTAGTACATCCGTTCGAATTAGCAACACAGGAAATAATCTAGACCAACGAGTCTTCAAGCAGGTCACGACGACTATAAAATACTTAATAATAATGTTTTTCATAAATCTCAAACTTCAATCAAGTACGTACGCATGTGCAATGTAGTGTGTAATGTTGCTGTTTCTCATGTACTTAGAGCTAGTATTTAGGTTTTAATCTATCTAACACTTGGCTCGACAACGCACCATACACGCGACCATCGCCGCCGGCAGCCGGAGGGAACTGTCCCCACGCCCGTCCCACTCTGCCGGTCGTGACGTATGCGCACGAGACAAAGATAGCATTAGTCAATACACTACATCCCTTATTTGTTTTAATGAAACTTTACTGATTCTTAAACATAGAAAATAAATATAAATGTGTTGACACCTGAGTGAGAATCAATAGCATGAAACTAAACAATTCTTAAATTTAACTTTATTGTGTAGAAGTACACGAGTACACGAGCAAATGATCCTTTAAAGATTTAGCAAGGATCACTTTCCGAATATTGGTTTCCTTATTTTCTCCAATCTTCTTTAGACGTAATTCATTGCTTGTGAAAACGTAATGTACCTATCGCATCATTGCACATTTCTAGATTCTACTTATTGTGCCTACTGTATATATGTACTACAGTATGTGTATCCGGTAATTCCCAATAATTTTCCTTTTACTACACCTTTCCATTTTCCTCCGTAAATCGGTCTCCACTCGTATATCTTATATCCCTATCCTCCTTGTTTTCTTAAATTTCAGTTATGATTGGTAAAACTTCCGTTTGTTATAGAATAATTCAGGCGGAGCTTTTTCGTAACGTAAATAACCAGGTACTTTCCAGATCGTATTTTTCAGTCTGGTTGATTTTTATATTTTCATCTTCTTCAAAGTGATCCTAAACTTCCTTCAGAGATACCCTGGTCTAGTTGTGATTAGAGCACACGCACGATTTCGATTAAGGTCCAAATAATACATTCAGGCCCTTTTTCATTGTCAGTAAGAACTATAGCAAAATTCCTGATACCATCAAAAATAAACTGTGTTTTTTTTTTTTTTGGAAATTTAAATGTAGCCTAAACACCACCTTAAAACATTTGTGCATTTCAAATTTGTACATAAAGGAGGAATCCGATATGTCCCGGAAAGCGCCAATGCGTCGTTTTGTTAAAAGGGATGGATTGGAACATAGTAAAATTGGATTCCAGCAAATTTGATGCAATTCAATTTCTTTGTTGTGCAGTAACAAGACAAACGCTGTCGTGATGCAAATTAATTTAAAAACGGACATATACTTTTAAAACATATTATTCCCAAAACGTACCTATTCAACGATTTACATTGCAAAATTTGCCGTTGCATTTGATATACGATTTGAGAATACAATTTTGTCACTTCTCAATGCTACCCTCGAAATTCATCATAATGTAACTAATAGTTGATGTTTGCCTGAAAGAACAATTAGGGTTATAGTGCATACATTTGTAGTTTCTTACCTGTATTTAAAACACAAATATGAAATATCTGCAACGCAACGGTTGTGAATATCCTATTTTCATTTAAATAACAAAATACCCGGGGCTTCCGGGAAATACTTATCGTTTAAATCATTCGAATGCATTTCTTCTGCGTATGTAAGATAATACTAAAGAACTAGATTATCATTATAAATGATAAATTACACTATCAATCGAAAATGATCAGTCGGGGTCGGGGTGAATTGAGTCTAATGAATGAACGTGAAATATCTTTACAACCGACAGGTATTTTCGTACTAAGTAACTGTTTTAAGAATAGCTTACAATTAGTAAAAATATTGAAGACATCTAAGAATAAGTATGTATATTATTACATCCAAAACACAACCCTTGACAGATAAATAAATAAATAAATATCTTGGGACATTTCACACACATATTGACCTAGCCCCAAACTAAGCAAAGCTTGTACTATGGGTGCTAGACAACGATATAAATACTGTCACACACTTACGTACTGTGACAGAAATACATACATATATGTATAAATACTAAACATCCATGACTCGAGTACAAACATTCGTGTTCACCACACAAAGTTTGCCCCGAGCGGGACTCGAACCCGCGACCGTCGGAACAGAAGGCAGGGTCACTACCAACTGGACCAATCCGGCCGGCCGGATGTATTAACTATCGGGGAAATTATTCTACCTGAAGTGTGCTCCTAGGATGCTCTTAGACAAGCATACGATACAATACAACGCATGAATTGGTTAAAATCTACCTACCCGCATCATATGACGCATTTACGTACCTGCGATTAAAGGTTATTGTTTAGTCATTATTTTACGTAAGTTACGAAGTTAGAGTACCCACGTAAGAATCAATTAAGAAAACGTGGGATTTGTTACTTGAAAAATCTACTGATAAGGTACACTATAGGTAGAATCTAGTGAGTTTAAAAAATTAAATAATATCGGAGTCAGGGGACAACAGGTTTAATACTGCTTGGCCTGTACCCAACATATGTACCGATTTACATACCTACCTAGCCTTTTGTATTGTGCATTACCTTATTAGGTAATGCAGAAGATAAGCAGATTGAAAGAAATCTGGTTGTTCAATCAACAGTTTTATTATGGAAAGGGAGAATATTATTTACCTATAAGAATACGGGAAAGTGGTCATTAAATTGACATTATATTGAACAATGAGAAGTTTACAATAAGCATACAATAAAGCAGACGTGAAACAGAGATACTCTGTTAAATTGATTTACTTTTGGAAAACATTGGTTGTCTATAAAGTCAGTCTACGGATGATAATTTTACGTAATAACGTCACGCTTAGGCCGATCGATTCATTAAAACAAATAAGATCGTGCCTCTCTATCGCTCGTTCCGCGCTCTCGCTTGCACCATATTGCGTCATGTTTTTGTGCGAGCAGCCGGCGTTCATCGATTTATAAGACATTATCACGTAAATTAGACGTAAAATCACATTACATATAAATATGTTGTTTGAGCGATGACAATATATACCTATCTATAAGGTATTTAGTAATGAGTGGAAACTGCTTTGGCTTATGACTTACGCATTTTAGATAAGTTGGTTAACCTGCCCTATAGTACGATGTTTCGTTCATATACTAAATAAATAAAGGCCCGGCATTCAAGCAGATCACCGATCTGGGTCATTCAATTGACATAAGCAGATCACCGATCTGGGTCATTCAATTGACATAAGCAGATCACCGATCTGGGTCATTCAATTGACATAAGCAGATCGCCGATCTGGGTCATTCAATTGACATAAGCAGATCATCGATCTGGGTCATTCAATTGACATATGAAATGATTTCTCAGCAGATTACCAATCTGGTCGTTCAATCGACATCAGCAGATCACGAATCTGGTCATTCAATTGACATATGAAATGATTTCTCAGCAGATTATCAATCTGGTCGTTCAATCGACATCAGCAGATCACGAATCTGGTCATTCAATTGACATATGAAATGATTTCTCAGCAGATTATCAATCTGGTCGTTCAATCGACATCAGCAGATCACGAATCTGTATCATTCAATTGACATATGAAATGTTTTATCAGCAGATTATCAATCTGGTCGTTCAATCGACATCAGCAGATCACGAATCTGGTCATTCAATTGACATATGAAATGATTTATTAGCAGATTATCAATCTGGTCGTTCAATCGACATCAGCAGATCACGAATCTGTATCATTCAATTGACATATCAAATGTTTTATCAGCAGATTATCAATCTGATCATTCAATTGGGATCATGTGAAACGTTTTCTCGGCAGAATATTAACATGGTCATTCAATTGACATCTCAGCAGATTAGCAGTCAATCTGGTCAATAAATTGACAGCTACTATTTGACTAAATAACCGAATTGTAGTTGTACATTTCATTGATCTTAGTACAATATATATATTAAAATTATTAAAATTACATACTTACTTATTTCAATTTCAATTGAACTATTTCACTACCTATTTGACTAAATAAGTACATAATTATTATTGAATAAATAAGCAGCGCAACGCTGATCACTTAATTGATATGATATTTGTTATTTAACATAACATGAACTCGGAGACACTAACCAATTTACTAATTGGGTCATTAAATTGGCTGCGCCCAATTAGGGCGCCCTGCAACCGTTATAAAGTAGATATGTCAACTTCAGCACAACTGGTCTTGGACAAGTTTGACCGAGACGTCAATCGGTGTAAGCCTGGCATTACTAATTACCTGGTAGAAAACATTACAGACACTGAGAAAAGAGCACGCGAACCTGTTACACCTCGGAGTCGATTGATTTGACTACAAGAAGCGTACTATAACATTCCCAGAGCAAACGTCAGTCACTAGGTCTTGATGTATTCCTGACTATTCTGCCAAATCTCAACGACTACTTACTTTGCGTTTACAAAATGCAAAGTTTACGAATTGCAGCCCGAAAGAGAAAAAAAAGAAGGGGAATGGAAACGAAGCTACAATATGCGTTAAACGTATACGCTATCTCTGAAGATACAAAGTAAAATAAGCACCATGGAACGGGGAACACTCAACGTCTGACTCAATATAAGTTACTAAATATAAACTAGTGCAACTACAAAAAAAAAAAAAAAAACTATTTAGTCTTCGAAGCTACCCACAAAATTTTGCAAGAATCAGTTGATAAATGCGACTTGTAGAGGAGAACAAACAAAATCCTGAAATCCGGACACAAAAGTATTTTGCCGAAGTTGACGAGACACAGCCGCGAAGCTCGGTCAATTAACAAATTATAAAATAAACCAAATTTCAAAGATACACATACCTACACATACGAACAAAGATAAACGTACATTTCCGAATAGATGATAATGTAACCATCATATCAATAGCCTTACAGGAGGATTCACATACCTCTAAAAAAGGACCTTATAACCTGCTGTAATAAATATCCCATCCTCGTCGCCACATGTAATGTTGCTGTTTCTCATGTACTTAGAGCTAGTATTTAGGTTTTAATCTATCTAACACTTGGCTCGACAACGCACCATACACGCGACCATCGCCGCCGGCAGCCGGAGGGAACTGTCCCCACGCCCGTCCCACTCTGCCGGTCGTGACGTATGCGCACGAGACAAAGATAGCATTAGTCAATACACTACATAGTGTACCAGTAGCGTCATCTATCCGTTGACTTGAAGACTTTTAGTTTCGTTATTACATTTAAAGTGTCAATAGTGTGTGTGATACAGTGAAATATAACCTAATTGATTATAGGTACCAATAAGGTACACTCTTCAGTACTCAGCGCTCGTAAATAAATAAAATAGCTACCTAATACTCTTATGTAGTACCAGTAGCGCCATCTATCGGTTGACTTGAAGAATTTTAATAGGTTCAGGCTTATGTAGCGTTTTGAGCCGGGTTAGGTCTCTAGAGGGATTAATAATCAGTAATTTAGATCATCGCAAGCTACTTAATAATCCCCACGATAGCAACTCTCTCCATGAAATGACAAGATTGCGGAATTTACGGTCTTTTAATCCCTAACTAAAAATAATAAAATAAAAATGTTAATTAAAAAAAACAAAAAACCCGACTGCGTAAAAACTAAAAAGAAAAAAACAAGACTACTTAGTTCAGTAGTAGCTAGGATTATGTTAAGTAATTGATTGCTATTGAGGAATCTAAAGATGCCTACAGTCGGGACCCATTTAAAATCTAGGTTAAAATGTTACAAATAATGGGTCCCGATAGTAGGCATCTTTAGATTCCTCAATAGCAATCAATTACTTAACATAATCCTAGCTACTACTGAACTAAGTAGTCTTGTTTTTTTCTTTTTAGTTTTTACGCAGTCGGGTTTTTTGTTTTTTTTAATTAATTTATCATTTATGTCGTGTCTTTAGATGCTATCTATAATTACTACAAAAAATATTTCCGTTACGTGGGCTCAAATGATCATTTTAGTAACTATAAATACCAGATAAAGGCAAGAAATATCGATAAAACTCATGTCGGCCGCATGCGGCTGCAATCGATTGGAGACCATTTTTTTATTCACTTTTATCTGCCATCGGCTTGACAGCCATAATCAGATTATTTTGCGAATTTTTGTTTAAACTGAGGGGTTAGATTATCTTACTCTGTCCCCGACTGTAGTTGCATACTTAGTTTACACTGGTTTGTTAATGTCTCTCGTCGAGCTGCAGTATCTGCCATCTTTTAAGCCTTGTTTGGTTATTAGTGTTCGTGCCCATGCTCGCGTAGAGGTCAATAGAGGCTTAGACATTAACTACTTACTAAACTTGCCAGGGTGTCTCCGTGGACGGATGCGTCTGGGAGGACATCATCATCATCATTAGTATTATTTAGTATGAATAATCCCTGGCAAGTTGGTTTGTGTGATTTTGAAGCCTTTTTTTGTATTCATTACAATATCTGTTGACCGGAGTCTTGATCGGAGACTATGACACGCAAGCTTTAGACTCTGCGTCAACGGCCGAAGTGCTCCGCCGCGCGCCTTCTAAGTTGTGTCGTGCAGTGCTATACAAACTTCTAAGGTGGTCGTCAGTTTTGCTTTGTGGCGAGTGCTCTACATCTTTGTTATGTCACAACAGACGCGTCGGACAAGTCTTCCATCAGCGGCGGCGGCAAGCAGCGGCGCTCGCGCACCAACTTCACGCTGGAGCAGCTGGGAGAGCTGGAGCGACTGTTCGACGAGACCCACTACCCCGATGCCTTCATGCGGGAGGAGCTCAGCCAGCGGCTCGGGCTCAGCGAGGCCAGGGTCCAGGTAAGAGCTCTCGAACAGATCAGCAACCGCGTCAGCTCCATAAGACCGCGGCCGCACATTATAAGAAATTCTGACAGAATAATTCTGACGCTCGCGAATAAGTAGAAGATTTAACAACAGCCTTAGAAAATATCTTAACACGTTACGGATGCACCCTACAAAAATACGAAACGCAATATTGCATTCGTTACCCCAATAGAATTAATCTTTGCAATCCTTCCTGGATGGGTACCATTTAGAACATTTATTAAAATAAAATAATTATCTTATTGTTGGGTTTTTCTTTCAATTACTTAAACAATATTAAAAATGTGATCCTTGTAACGTATGATTCGCACCATCAACAGTAACAACGAAAAAACTTGCAGAATTTATGCCTAACATTGTTTACAGAGACTTCGACCAGGTTCGATTCCCGGTTATGTATCAGATAAAATAAAAAAAAATCATGTCATTATTATTTAATCTAAAATCGAAGCCATGGTTCCTAAGAACAGATTTCGCTATCTCTCATAATTTCTGACTTTACCCATTTGGATTGATCATTCTGTATATAACTACCTAGATCTCAATTATTTTATTGGTGTAATCGACGACACATAATATGGAACTGGCCTGTTAAGTATTTCACATACGTTTTGATGGGATTTAATTAAAGAAAGTGGTATTTACCTATAAAACCGGCCAAGTGCGAGTCGGACTCGCGCACCGAGGGTTCCGTACAAACCTGTAAGGTTTACAAAGTTCGTTCTTTACGACAATCGAGTCATAACTATGGTATTTTTATTGCAAAATGAAATTCATAACATTACAATGGGGAAAGATGGAGTAGCATAAATTTAAGACAAAGATCATAAAAAATATATATTTTGTAATGTAACTAAAAATTTAAGGTTTTCGGAATTTTTCCTTTATGTGTGCTATAAAACGTTGCTTCATGCCAAATTTCAAGATTCTAGGTCGACTGGAAGTGCCCTTTAGGTTTTGATTCCCTTGCGAGTACTTGCGAGTTTCAAAATATGCAGCTTAAATTGCTGTTTCTTTTGATTGCGTTGACATAGAAGTTTGATTTTGTTACAGCTTAAAGGTATTATAGACCTGAGTATTTGGTATGAATTTCAATTTAATACCTCAACGCGTTTATGAGGAAATGGGTAGTAAGGTTAAAATTATTAAAAAAATATATATTATGTGATGTAACTAAAAATTTATGGTTTTCGTAATTTTTCCTTTATCTATGCTATAAGACGTTGCTTCGTACCAAATTTCAAGATTCTGAGTTCACGGGAAGCACCCTGTAGGTTTTGATTCCCTTGCAAGTGTCGAAAATTTGCGGCATAAACGGCTGTATCTTTTGATTGCGTTGGCTTAGAAGTTTGATTTTTTCACAGCTTCAAGGGACAGTAGACCTGAGTAATTGATATAAATTTCAGCTTCATACCTCCACGCGTTCCTGAGAAAAAGGGTCTTGACAGACGGACGGACGGACGGACAGACGGACAACAAAGTGATCCTATAAGGGTTCCGTTTTTTCCTTTTGAGGTACGGAACCCTAAAAACCGGCCAAGTGCGTGTCGGGCCACGCGCAAAGTATAGGGTTCCGAAGTTGACGATGCCCACAGTACCTTTCTAAGACTTATTAGCATCTAGCTAGCCTGTGATATGACGTGCCCGCCCGACGCCCCGTCGCTCGTGAAAAATCATTGGTTTTTTATCATTTCATAAGTTGGTCGACTATGACTCGTAAGTTTGTACCTATAGCCTACTTAGCTGTGATAGTTTTTCTTTCAACTGCTATATATGCCATAACCGTGATTTTTTTCAGCCATCCAAATACCACCATTGAGCTGGCAGGGGGGGGGGGGGGGGACACACGTGACTCTAACAAAATTTTTAAGACCTATTCAACGATATGCCGCACCATGGGATACGCAAGAAAAAAAAATTACATCCCCACTTTACGAGTAGGGGAGGACCCTAGAAAAAAAAAATATTTCAAAATTTTATTGTACCACTTTGTCAGCGTAACTAATATGTATATTCATGCCAAATTACAGCTTTCTAGAACTAAGCATCTCTGAGCAATAGTGCGGACAGACGGAAGGACGGACGGATGGACGGACGGACATGGCGAAACTATAAGGGTACCTTGTGGACTTCGGAACCCTAAAAAGTACACGTAGGTACACGAAATCACGATGATATGGAATAATAATATAATTTTAATAGAAGGCTGGAATACACATACTTATGTATAATATTGTAATTTAAGCCTATTTATAAGTACATATCGATGTGTTTTTTTCGAACGAGGTCCCAGTACGTGTATGTTGCTTAATTCCACATTAAGATTTCAACTCGTTTTTCCGCCGTGCTGCACCGTAAAATCCGATCGCTATTAAGACATGGCTTCATGCAGTGAGTCAGTGACCTCGTCTTATACTTGGGACGAGCGAGAAACATCCGCGGCGGCGGCAAGCAGCGACGCCCGCGCACCAACTTCATGGTGGAGCAGCTGGGATAGCTGTAGCTAAGGGCAATCTTATATACCTTTCGACGTGGAATCGGCGATAGCCGATACAAATAAGCTTTACAAATGAGCTGAACGTTCATGATTCAGCTCGGCTCGGCTCGGCCGACGGCTGCCTACGCGTCGACGTCGTTTTCGCTCTTATTGCGTAGACATAAAGCTTTTTGTATCGGCTTTCACCGATTCCCCGTCGATAAGTTTGGGAGACCCTAACGATCACGAGGCTTAAGGCCGTTCCCTGACCCAGTATCGTCAAATTGCTCATGTAAGACCATACTTTTCTAAGAAACGTTAAAAGTTTAAAATATCATATGTTATATTTGATTATATCATCCTTACATTGACAGCTTTCGTTACACGTTTCACGAAACTTCGCTCGATACAATTTAATAGGGATGACGACAGGGTGAAGAAATCGAAATTCTAAATTAGTCCGTCAGTCAAGTAATAAATAGTAGATTGTTTATCAAGGGACTAAAACAAGCCATTATGACACGAGATGTTTAGCCACCCGAGCAGAGCGAGGGTGGCTATAGTTCGAGTGTCATTATGGTTGTTTAGTCACATGTTAAACACTCTGCTTTTCACTTCGAATGCGAGGAAAAAAAAACGAAGTTCCATACAAAATTACGATATTTATATAACAAAGTAGATAACCGGCTACTTCCCGATGACCTAGATAGAATCATGAAATTTGGCGAGAAGCAAGGTCTTACAGCACACGTACAGGAATAAATCTGATAACTGTAAATATTATATATTTTGGTGCAAGAAAAGCCAATTTACTAATACAAAGTTATCATTTGCGGTTGGCGCAGTAGCCGTGTCTACTTCACCAACCGCAAATAATAAGTTTGTATTGTTAAATTTG
The DNA here is from genome assembly GCA_963971205.1 of Aethes cnicana. Classification (NCBI taxonomy): domain Eukaryota; kingdom Metazoa; phylum Arthropoda; class Insecta; order Lepidoptera; family Tortricidae; genus Aethes; species Aethes cnicana. The sequence goes on along the minus strand of OZ020274.1, from coordinate 5,086,789 downwards.
CATCATCAAGTTTGTAGGTACGGAACCCTCGGTGCGCGAGTCCAACTCGCACTTGACCTGTTTTTTATCACGTGACGTTTTGAATGATATTTAGCCAACAGATTCAAACTTGAATACTATTAATATATTTTAAAACTAATTGGGTCATGCATTATTAAATGAATTCACTTTTAATAAAACAAGAGTATTCGTAATCATTAAATCGTGTTTCACGAAATTAAATCGTTTTTTCACGCCCTAGAAATTGTCTAGGTTCACTGGAAATGGGGATAATCCTCCTTTCACAAACTCTGTGGTTGGCTGTTTAGGCGGGTTTCCAATGTAAATTAAAAAAAAATTACTTTAGTCCCTAGAGGCTAAAAAAGAGCTTTAGTCCCGATGTGCAGAGACTAAAGTAACATTTTAAGAGCATGTGAAGTGAAAAAAATATTAGACACGTATTTTTTGTTTTATCAAATTAACAAAGAATGACTAAGTTAAAACGCATTAAAATTGGAGAGTGGGGGCTAACTACGTCACCGTTAGGTATAAATCGTACCTAACCGTGACGTCACGCGACATTTCAACTCAATATATCTCCGTGTAAATTTGATTATGTGAAAAAAGAAAAAATACGTGTCCAATACTTTTCAATAATCTTCCTGATAGACCAAGGAAAAAAAGTTGTCGTCATCCCTACGTCTCCAAAGTAACCTCTAACTCTGACCTTTAATCCAATTTTACTCCAGTTTATTATATCAAACAGTGTAAAACTAAATATAACAGAAATATTATCCATATTATATGCATACATTGACAGCTTTATATAAATGCCATGTTTTAGACGGAATTTTTATAGAAATTAAAACGCGTTAAATACTAACTAAATCGGGCGTTCTGTGCGTAGCGCTTTCTCTTTCACTCGTTACACGAGTGACAGTGACGGCTGAACTGGGTATAGTATAGGAACGGCCTTACTGAAACAATTACTAGAACGTTTCACAAGTTATCACGCGGGAGGGTCATACAAATCTGTTCTTGACTTATGATCGAATTGATCGAGTACTTAACTCATCCTCGAGCCCAGTAATATTAGATTTTGCGATCTAGATTAACGTTTTAACCCTGTATACATTTTAAATAAAAGAGAATATAAGTATAAATATATGTCTGTCTTTTAGAATTAATTTCTAGTGCGTTTAACGAACTGACGCGAAATAAAGGAAGTTAACGAGTGATTAAGTGCCTATCTTAGAACCAACCAACCTAAACAAGCTTTTCCTATGCCACAGAGCCTAAAAACCAAAGAAAAATTAGAGCTATCTCTACATCTATGGAGTGTGGAATGTATTTTGGTAAGGAGCTCAATCTTAGGTATATGGCGAAACAGTTGAAAACGTGTCCAGCGGATTTCATAAGCAACAAAACAAAACACACTCTCCTCACAACCGCTTTCGCTGCGTTTTCGGCTCAGCAGCGTCATCTGAAGGCGCTACTGCAGACTATCCGCCTAGGTGGCTTGACACTTATGGCGACCGCAGCGCCCCCAACCTACCCGATTTGGTCTCCACTTTTGGAACTATAAAGATTGCGCTCCTTTACTTCAACGCTCCATACCTACATCCCTATAACTAACTAGGCGAAAAGCGCGGGAAACGTGAAACGCGGCGGTCGAGTTTTGGTTTCTCCAACTTTTAAATTTAATATTTTAATCTTGAAAAGTGTCAGTGGAGTAGTTTTTTGTATATAAATTAATTCCTTTATCTGTAAATATTATTTATTTGTACATAGTTTATTATAAGTCTTCGTTCTTGGTAAGTTTTTGCAACTTTCCCCTATGGGGGTCGAGCCACCTGACCCTGGAGGTGGACTCCTCCAGGTTGCCGCTAATATAGAAATCGAGTCAAGTATGGACACGGATGCTTCCGTTGGAAGCAGAAGTGATCCAAAAAGGGCGAAAATATGTTCCAAGAGGTGTAAAAATTGTAATAAAAAAGTAAAGAAGAACAATCCTTGCAATTGCCAAGAGACCTCACAGGTTCCCCAGCCTCATCCTATTTCTACTGCCAAAGCAGATATACAAACAGAAAAGGTAGATACAAATATAAATAAAAACGCTCAGGTTAGCAGGAATTTATTCTCATCTACAGATGTAGCTCCATATACCATTCATGTACAGTTAAAACAGACTGACCCGAACTCGTCCTTGCATCCGGTGACCTTTGGAAAGTTTCTCATTAAAAATGGTTTCAAAAATATAGTAAATGGTAGTGTGAAACGCATTGGTCGGACTAGGATTACAATGTCATTTTCAAATCATCTAGATGCGAATTTGTTTGTTACTGATCCTCGCCTCGTTTCTGAAAACTTATCAGCATACATCCCGTCATTCTCAGTGACGCGGATGGGCCTAGTCCGTGGCATACCTGCTCAGTGGTCAGAGGAGGAAATAATATCTAATATCTCTGTACCTATCGGTTGTGGTAAAGTTCTTAAAGCTCGCCGTTTGAACCACAGAGTCTTTGTAAATGGTTCTGTAACTTGGCATCCGTCAGAGACTGTAGTTTTAACATTTGATGGTCAGAATTTGCCCAAAAGAGTGTTCTCTTGTTATAACTCATTGGCTGTAGAATTGTATATTTTTCCAACTATACAGTGCTTTAATTGCTGCAAGTTCGGACACACTAAAACCAACTGCAGATCGAAACCGAAATGCTTCAAGTGTGGCCAAATGCACTCTGGTCATGATTGCTCAGTCGAAGAAGATAGTGCCACCTGTTGTCTCTGTAATGGCTTTCATTTTGCCACAAATAGATCATGCCCGGAACATAAGCGGCAGAAAGATATCAAAATCTCAATGGCCAATAACTGCATCTCCTATGGAGAGGCTGTTAAATTACATCCTGCAGTTTCTAAATCATTTGCTGATGTTGTTATGACTCAACCTAAGGCGGTAAACCACTCTGGTTTAAATCATAATTCCCGTAGCCCAGTTTCAAGTAAATCCGTCCAGCCTCAAACTCAACATAGTTATAAAAAAACGGTATTTTTGAAACCGCGACAGGCTTTTAAAAACACCAATAAAGGTTATGATGTTGCAGCTCATAATGCCATTATATATGAATCCCCTATCCCATCCTCCTCTAACGGCTGTGCACTTCAGCAGAAAGTGCAGTGCAGTGATGAAAGTCTTTCAGTGGCTGAGCTTATTCAAGCATTAATATCTCTTTTAACAAGACCAGACCAGACTGCTTTACCGTCCCACGTTGCCCCCCTGCTTGAGTCACTAGTGTCGACTATTCAAAATAATGGCCAAAATTCTGCAATGGAATTGCAGAAGTATAGTAAATAAAAAGCAAGATTTAATATTTTTATTAAATAAATATTCACCTTTCGTTTTTGCCCTTTCTGAGACATGGCTCAAGCCTGGAGCTCTTCTTCGAGTTTCTGGCTATTCATGCCTCAGAGAGGACCGCTCTAATGGGTATGGTGGAGTAGCCCTACTCATTAGAGACTCCATATCATTTTCACCTTTTCCTCTCCCATCCCACAGTGACGACTTTTCAATCGTTGCTGCCATTGTAAATAACATTTGTATCATCTCTGTATATATTCCACATCCATCCTCATCTATCTTTCATGAGTTAGACCAAATATTATCCATTTTGCCTAGACCCATGTTGATTCTAGGAGATCTTAACTCACATCACCAATCTTGGGGTAGTTCATGCTCTAATTATCATGGTGTACAAGTTATCAAGCTTTTAGATGAACACAACCTCTGTGTTCTAAATACAGGTAGCGCTACCCGTCGAACAGCACCTTCAGAATCAATAAGTGTTGTTGATTTGTCTATTTCTTCTGCTGAAATTTCTTCCTCACTAACCTGGGATACCCTAGAGTCAACATATGGTAGTGATCATTTTCCAATTATTCTTTCATTTCCCTCCTCTGTTCCCACACTGCCAAAGCCTAGTCCTAGGCTCAAGTACAATTTAAATAATGTTGATTGGGAACTCTTCAAAAGCCGTGTTGAGGAGAAATTATCAAGTTTGCCCATTATACTTGATAGTGACGTAGTCAGTTGCTCAATTGCTTTAGCCCAGATGTTCACAGAAGTAGCTGGTGAAACGTTCCCTGTAAAAAACAGTTCAAGAGGTAAAATTCCTTCTCCTCCCTGGTGGGATGCTGAATGTTCGGACGCTATTAAGAGAAGGAAGGAGGCTGAAAGACGGTACTGTCACTTAATGACTAACGAAAATTATGAACTCTACATGCAGGTTGCACGTGACACTAAGAAATTATTAAGAAAAAAGAAATTTGAGGGATGGAGACGATTCTGTTTATCTCTTAGTCCTAATGTTAAACCATCTATAGTATGGAATAATATTAAAAAATTTAGACATGCCTTTAACGAAACTTCTAGAAAGATACTTCCTCCTGACCTTGCTCAACAATTTATGGACAGATTAGCTCCTTCATCAGCCCCTGAAGAGTATGTGTTTCAACCAGCTTCGTTTTCTTTTGACCCCTCAATCCATCCTGTATTTAATGGTCCCTTTAGAATGGAGGAACTAAAAGGCATCTTGAGCAATTTGAAAGATACTGCACCTGGTGAAGATGGAGTCCCCTATTCGTTTTTAACTAATGCCAGTGATGGTATACTTTCTTATTACCTTCAAATAGTAAATACTGTGGTGCAGTCTGGTATAGTCCCAGATTCATGGCGATCCCAAATAGTCCTTCCCATTCTAAAACCCAATAAACCAGTGTCTGATGTCTCTTCATATCGTCCAATTGCCCCTTCCTCAATTTTCGCAAAAGTTGCAGAGCATTTAATCAAAAACAGATTAGAGTTTTATGTCGAAAATAATAAACTATTGGCTAATAGCCAATTTGGTTTCCGTAAAGGCATGTCTACTTATGACAGTTTGGCAATATTTACCTCAGATATACGCTTGGCTTTTTCCAAAAATCAATCGGTTCTAGCTGCTTTTCTCGACATAAGTGCTGCGTATGACAATGTCTTGGTGTCAGTGTTATCTGAAAAATTACACAAATTAGGTATTCCAAAAATGCTAACCAATTTCATAGTTAATTTTTTATCTGAAAGATCCATTAGTCTTGTCATAGATGATAACAACAGGATTACCCGTTTAGTGTGGAGAGGTCTTCCACAAGGATCTGTGTTAAGTCCTCTGTTATACAACATATATACATTTGATTTAGAACCATCTTTGACTGGTTCTGTTAAAGTTTTGCAGTATGCTGATGATTTACTATTGTACTCATCAAATCTTTCAGTAGAACAGGCCAGTAGATCTATCACTTATTCTCTTAATTTGTTAAAACTATGGTTAGATGCTAATGGCTTAGAACTCTCGGTTTCAAAATGTGTAGTTGTACCATTTACTAGAAAGTTGTTTCCTCCTCTGATCAATGTATCATTTGACAACCATCCCATTTCAGTTAAAACTGAAGCAAAGTTTTTAGGGCTAACTTTAGATAGTAAATTAACTGGACTTCCACATTGTGAATACATAGTCTCCAAATGTGAAAAAAATATTAACATTCTTAGAAGTGTGTCTGGAGTCTGGTGGGGGGCACACCCTTTTTGTTTAAAACTGATGTATAATGCTTTGATAAGAAGTATCCTTGATTATGGATCATTTTTACTAGAGCCTGGGATTGATGCTGGTTTTAAGAAACTGAGGATGGTACAGTCTAAAGCTCTTAGAATTATATGTGGTGCTATGAAATCTAGTCCAATCAATGCAATGCAGGTCGAGTGTGTTGAACCTCCTCTCCATCTACGTCGCCAATATCTTTCCGATCGTTATCTTTTTCGCTGCACTCAACTGTCCCATCATCAAATCTGGCCCATCTTGTCTGAACTTACTTCTCAAGTCTCCTCTTCAAACTATTGGAGACATAAGAGACCTCCCTGTCTAGTTAAAAGTTGTCAAAGAGTCAAATCTATCGTGGCTCCTACTTTTAGCTCTTCAACACTTCCCATTTACCAATATGCTTTTGAATCCCTCACACTTGCTCCATCAGTTCTTAATATAGGTATATCTAAGGACGATGTAGAGCATAATCAGCAATTTCTGTGCTTCATAGGGACTGAGGCCCAGGGCTCTCATCATATTTACACAGATGCTTCCAAAACTTCAGTCAATAGTTGCGTTGGTGTAGGAGTACTCCACATTCAGTATAACATTTATCAAAAAATTAAATTGCCTCCAGAATCATCTGTGTACAGTGGTGAGTGCTTTGGAATCCTGAAAGCAATAGAATATATTATTATTATGCACCTTTCTAAAACAATTATATTTTCAGATTCCCTAAGCTCTCTCCAGTCTATAGCCAAATTCCCTTTTAAATCGAAATCTCATAATCCTATTATTTATAAAATTCGCAGCCTCTTATTGGAATGTCATCTTAAAGGTTACTCTGTTTCCCTAGCTTGGATCCCCGGGCATAGAGGGATAAAGGGTAATGAAAGAGTGGATAGTTTGGCTAAAGATGCTATCTCTTATGGAGACAGGCATCCTTATAAGAATGTTACTGAAGACCTTTTAGCTCTACCAAAAGTTTATTTACGAGCAGAGTGGTTAGAATTGTGGACATCTGATGTAGCGACTGGTTCGCATTATAGGAGCATACAACCATCAATTCCTGTCAAACCTTGGTTCTCTAAATTATCCTTATCGAAACCCGCAACAAGCATAATAATACGAATGAGGCTGGGTCACCTGTGTACACCAAAACACCTCGCAAGGATAGGGCAGGTGGCTAGTGCTGCATGCATTTGTGGAACCGGCATTGGTGACCTCAACCATATATTTTTCGAATGTCCTCAGTATGATAGATCCTTCCTATTTGACCAGCTGTCTCTTCTTAACATTCCATTTCCCGTATGTATCAATTCATTGTTATCTATCAATAATTCATCCTTTTATATATTTAAATTATTGTATTCATTCCTATCCCATAATAATCTTAAACTTTAATACTTCTATAACCTTTTTTACCCTCTCCTGACCTTTTTCCTTTTCAAATTCCGTGTTTTTCGTCTTTTTAAATATCTTAATAATTCCGTTTCCCCGTTTCACTTGTTTGGCTGAATGCGCCAGGAGCGCGATGCCATCAAAAAAAAAAAAAAAAAAAAAACTAACTAGGCAGCTGTATAACATCATCGCGTACGATATTAATTACCAGCCATCCCCCAGCTCATTACTAATGCACGTAATTATCTGCGACCGTCCGACAAGCTACGCGTTAAGTGGGGCTAAGTGAATAAACGGCTTGACCTGACCGGCATGCGTCTTCACTAGCGTCACTTCGTCGAGATTTATCGGAATCCGATCCGCCACTGAGGGCATTTGTGATGCATTTGGCCGTATTAACGACACTTTGCTGCACTTGGGGGCTTAGGGCTAATGTAAGGGCAGGCCGTTTTGCAAAAGGACTCAGCGGAAATAAAGTCGGTTCATCCTTAGTCGTCTCATTTGGGAAACTGAATTTTAACCTCATAATTGTTTTTGGACTATTTGTGGCTGCGTAAATAAATCCCAGAGCGGTGCCCACAGCAAATATCAATCAAAAGATGCCCCATATGATCAATCAGGATAATTTGATGCATAGTAATAAATAAACCTATTCTAAGTTAGAATGGTTCTAATTCTGACCCAAAAACGAGCACTTTAGCGGTTAGAATTTTGTTTACCAAATGGATTTTAGGGAGAATTTTCGATCACTATCGTGCTTATTTTTTTCCGGAAAGGGCCTTGGAGGCTTATTATTATCCCGGAAATCGCAAAAAGGTCATTATCCTGGAAAACTGGGCTTAAGAAGTTTAGTTATTATGTTTACTGCAAATTCGCGAGCAAAAGCTGGGTACCTTACCTACCTAAAACCTGCCACAGCGACATTCAAATTAGTGTGATTGAATTAAGGGTTAAACGAAACAGCTGGAGTTTTACATAAACAACACAAACAAGGGTGTTTGTTTGTTTGTTTGCCGTTTAGCATTGTCTAATGTAATCAGAGCTAATGAATTCGCCCCTAGTTAGCGTATCGCTTGCCCGGCTGGCTTTACCGCGAATATATGCGGTCGCTCGCTAACATACAATTTAGTTTATTTTTGCCACTTAAATTTAGGCAAAATTAAATGTTGGTTTACATTATTTGATAGTCTGTTTAAGCTATAAAACGGCCCTTTGCTGGTCACAAAGATAAGTTTAAGAGTCTAAAGCTCCCATACTATATAGGTTGGTACATGGATAGGCTTATTGCCAGTTACAGTACTAACTCACATTTAGAATTTTCTCTGCTATTATTGTTTTGAACCTTAGCAAAAAAGTGCGTTACGTCACGTTACGTTAAACGGACTCAAAATTAATGTTGTCACGGCCTTCTATTTACAACTACACTACGAGGGCGGTCGCTTCATCCGTTATAAAGTTTTTGACGTGATAACGTCTAATAAATTGATGAACGCCGGAACGAAAATACACGACGCAATAGTAGCGATGTAGCGTTCCGTGACGTTATCACTTAAAATTATCGTCCGTAAACCGACTTTACAGACAATCAATTTTTTATTCATAAAATATCGAAGTTAATACACGAGACATTATGTAGAGTAATTTACCATACCATGTCACGTCTAGTTTCAGAACAGAATATATCGGCTTGTACCCTAGCGCAATCAGCGGCACGCGTGCCCTCCTACTAATGCAGTTACCGCTGTTTGCCCACCGTACCTCATGCAACTATCACACTACTCGTCTCTACCCAACCTGAACTCTACTCCATCCGTTTAGAGAATATATTCGCTTGCACGAATAACCCAGTGCGTAATGCAATTATGCGACAGCCAAGCGGGTTGAGATTACATGCTCCCGCTTGTTTTAGTAATTGCAAATTGAACTAAATTTAAACCTCGTGTTTACTACACAATTAGCGTGAAAAGATTTACATGCAACCAAATATTGGGCGCTGTTCGTGTCATCAACGTGCGGGCATTTAGTACTTAAGGCCCTTCCCTGACCCAGCATCGTCAAATTGCTCATTTAAGATCATACTTTTCTAAGAAATGTTTAAAGTTAAAAATATGAAAAAAACATATGTTATATTTGATTATATCATCCTTACTTTGACAGCTTTCGATACACGTTTCACGAAACTTCGCTTGATACAATTTAATTCCAAAGTAACCCTCTAACTCGGACCGCTAATCCAACTTTACTCCAGTTTATTATATCAAACAGTGTAAAACTAATTATAACACAAAAAATATCCATATTATATGCATACATCGACAGCTTTATAAATGCCATTTTTTTAGACGGTATTTTTATAGAAATTTAACGCGTTAAATACTAACTAAATCGGGCATTCTGTGCGTAGCGCTTTCTCTTTCACTCGTCCCACGAGTGACAGTGACGGACGGCTGAGCTGGGTCTATGAACGGCCTTAAGTACCTACAACAATACGAGTAGGTCGCAATTTTGCATGAGCGATACTAATACGTGCTAATACACATACCATACCGCGTCCATAGGTACTAATCCATATCCATTCTAATATTATAAATGCGTAAGTAACTCTGTCTGGCTATCTGTCTGTCTGTTACCTCTTCACGCTTCAACCGCTGGAGCGATTGAGATGAAATTTGATGGAGATAGTTGGGGTCCCGGGAAAGGACCATAGGCTACTTTTTATCCCGGAAAAGCGCATAGTTCCCGCGGGAGCCGAATTCCATGCGGGTGAAGTCGCGGGCAGAAGCTTAAGAAGCTATTATGTATGCGAAATAACTCTATCTGTCTGTCTGTTACCTCTTTACGCTTCAACCACTGGACCAACATGGATGAAATTTAGAATAGTGACAGCTCGAGTTCCGGGGAAGGACAAACACTACTTTGTATCCCGATAAAACGCATAGTTCCCCCGATAACGCGATACGCGGTAACCGAGTTCTACAAGGGCATAGTCCCGGGCAGAAGCTAGTAATTTAAATTGTAAAAATCATAATATTATTATGTTAGGTATGTTTTTTTTCGGATGAAATTAATTATTATCATGAGCTGTCATCGGTTCGCTTAAAAGTTAACGTCATTATGAAGGGTTCTAATCATTGTTGCATTAGAATAAATCCTCTAAGTTTTCGGTATGGATCGCCAATTTGCCTAGGTTTGTATTTTTTAAATTGCATTTACTACTTACACTTGTTTCCTCATATAAATCCAATTATGTATTACTTATTAATTTAATTAACGAAACAACTATTACTGAGCAAGTACATTTAATTTAGTTGTAGCCAGTGCTACGAAGCGCTACGGTGGCGTAGCCGTCTACGGATGTACACCTACAGTTTCATGTTGATCCAAGTTCTTTTTACAAAAATGTCTACTGTTTGATATCTCTATTATCATTTATTTACATGAAAAAGCATATAAATTACCATCAGGCGGGCTGTGTGCTCGTATCTCGAATACATAAAAAAGAGAATCATTGCATTTTATTTTGTACAATCATCTTGTTAATTTTAGCTCTTATTATCTTACTAATATAATAAAGCTGAAAGTTTGTTTGGACGTTCGTTACTCAATCACGCTAAAACGGCCAAACCAATTTGCATGTGGCAAACAGATAGTTTGTAACCTGGAATAACACATAGGCTACTTTCTATTGTGATATTTATTATTTATAAGCAATTAATTTCTATTTTATCGTGATTTGGCGGTATAGATGGCGCCACGGTGTCGCAGTCTTAGTCGATCTGTCAACCTGAGTGACCATTGGACCTTTATGCTTTTTTAGCTTTTAATGCACTTACTTTTGAGAGTATGACAGCGTGTAGGTACACATTTTGGTCTAATTTGGAGGGAAAATTCAGTACGAAAGTCTCTGCAGACAAAGTGGCGGGTAAAAGCTCTTGAATTTGATAAATCCTAAGTCACGCTAATACGAGTACCTATGCAAGGAGCATTTTCTTTTGTCATGTCTGATGTCATGTATTTAATTACTACGAGAACGTAGTACGTTGACTGTGGTCTATCTTGCAGGTGTGGTTCCAGAATCGGCGGGCAAAATGCCGGAAACACGAAAGCCAGATGCACAAAGGTATGAAAATGAGTCTTTCACTGACTTTACGTAGTTTAGTAAGGTTGGGGCAAGTGCACCTGACTAATAATCTTTCGGCCTCATACATAATAATGCCAACAAATAATGAAAAAATAGAGCCAACTGTTGAAAAAAGCCGTGGCACATAAGTAAACTTGGAGGTGCGATCCGGAATCGAACCCCCGACCCTCGGCATGAGAGGCGGTAGGTCGAACCACTATGCCACCACAGCTTCAGCCACAACTATCGTAATTTAATTATTTGTCGTCCAGCGATGCTTACACAAGATATTTACGACGCCGCCATACAAAGTTTTCATCTCAAGCTAAATTCCGAGTTTAATGTAGTCGAAAACTACAAATTGCAAATGATTCTGGCAAACTAGATCCCGGAGAGTTGGCACGCCGCTTTAATCGCAATGAATTCACCCTCGCGTACACGCGATCACTAAATAGTGCAACTAGAGTTGCTAACTGAGCGCCGTATTACGTATTCTCCATGACTTCCTCTAACTCGATTACCGCTCCCGCCGGCGCCGGTCCGACTCTAACAGTTTTTTAATTCGACCATAACTCAAGCGGATGAATAATTAAAATGGCGGGTCGACCGGGAATCCGCGCGAAACGGCAAAAAATCGCGGGAAGCGAACATACGGCGATAAATTCATGGAATTGCGCATCGCACTTAGCTATCGACTGATCCTTGCCGGCCGGGGCCCTCTGGCCTCACGGCTTCACTTGTTTTTCGAATATTTTTATGCCATGGATAAGGTTACTGATTTAAGATGAAACGAAATCCAAATTAACCATAAATTAACAAATAATGTTTATTATAAGTACCTACAGATACCACCCAAGTTAATGAATTTGACAATATGTTGAGTTCTTTTGCTACCTACATTACAGACATCATCGGAGAATTCACCAATACAATCAAAAATGATGATGAGTTTGCCATTTGATAGGTAGGACTGTAGGACTCTCCTTGGGTTTGACTGTCAGCCAATGAATGAAGCCTGGCGGGTGCTTTGTCCCAGATCCCAAGTGACACGAATAGTGGGACAGAAAATATCAATTTATCCCAAATAATTGCGGTGATGCACGTCGCGGCTCGTATCGCCTCGCGGGCTAACGCGACGCGACGCGAGATTGCGAGAGCGCCGCTAAACGGAGCGCAAAGCGGAAAAAAACCGGAATCGAATAAAATGATTCCCCGCGGGAGCCATTCGGACGCAATCCCGCCGTCCCCTGCTAAATGTCTTATTAACTTATGTGCCCCCGCCCCCCGGCACGAGAACAATCATGTAAAGTGAAATGAAACGGTTATTTGTTACGCTGTGCCCCTTTGACGGAGAGTGCCGATGTTACGGCGCGGCCGTTTGCGGCCTCGTTCTCTTCATCGATTATGGCGACACGCGTGACTGTCGTTAAATATTGCTCAATCATGGCGTTTGGCAAGGCAACCCTGAATATTGGCCGTGTACGTTTTCTATATTAAACATGGCAGGTGGATTCGTCATCTTGATATAAGTACGCGTACGGGTACGCGTGTAGGTAATTTGGTCATGTGTTGAATGAAAGGCAGTAACTTAAAAAGATACATATACTTCACTTAAACGATCGAAGAAACAACACAATAACGTAACAAATAATAAAGATTACCCCACTGCATCTGTAAATCTACATAAAATTAAAAATTAATTTTTAACGAAGACATGAATCTCGGACGTCGGTGGCGTCCGCCATAAAAACAATCGCAGCAAGAATAAAAGAATACACCGACGCCTAATTGTTCCCCTGTTCATAAAACTGTAAAGTTATTCGCGCGAGGGTGGCGGTACTTTATTGCGCAGAAACCGCTGTAAAGATGTTTCTAGCGCTTTAAAATAACGCGGGCGAGCCGGCCGACCTTCTAATTCGATTAAATTAAACAACTCAGAGTTAATCAAATAAATGCACGGCGGTCTCAGCGAGGGGCGGTCCGCGCTCGTATTTATGTCGGCACTTCTCGAAAGTAATTCGGTGTCAAATATGGAAATAACTCATACGCGCAGGGAGCATCCATTTTAATAATGCCGACGGCGACCGGAGAGGCTATGATTTACTGCGCCGCCCACTCCGCCCCGCCCGCCCGCCTGACATATGCTCTACCTATCCTGCACTACCACCTACGAGGAATCGGACCGAGTAAAGTGTTAACGTTGTCCCTGGAACGGACGCCTTACAGCCGACTGCCGAAGGCGCATTAAAAAGTACCTACGTAAAACATTTCAAAATAAAACAAAGAAAGTCTTCAGAGAGTAATGAAAATCAGTTCCCTGTAATCTAATGCCGACGGTGTAAGGTAAGTGTAATTAAATTAATGAATCCTTTAGCGCAGCCCCGAACACCTTAAGTCGAGCAGATCCGCGTTAATTTATTAATTGATACTTCGCCCGGCGGGTGGGCTATAAACAACGGATCTCACTTAATTTACGAGCAAATTATGCTTTACTTGAATATCAATTTAATTAAGTGGAGTTCGGAAACGGATTCGGTGGGATTTGGGAGACGGATGGCTCGTTTGTCTCCGATCGCGGACGGCGTCATTCATTTGTTCAGTCAAGATGTGGTTCGAAGAAAGAGCTTTGCTTTCAACTTACACTACGCAGATTAATATAGGTAGGTAACTTAAAAGCATAGCCAGCATTTTACAAGGTACGTTAAAAAGCCGCCTGTATCTGTATAGCATATTTAGTCTGAATATTAATTTTAATAGTTATACGAGTATTGTGTTATGACACAGATACAGGCGAGCCGCAGACGTGCTGCAGACGCAATCGGTGTAGCTTTATACGGTTTATACTCGCTCGAGTAATATTTTTGCATGCTAAATTCTCGCGCAGATCCCCAGTGCCTAACGCAGACTTAGGGTGAGTTGTACGTACAAAGCCGTCAAGCATAGTAAATGTTCATTCATCAAATTACTTATATGTACCTATAGATAAAATTAAATAACTGTATGACCGACATTGCATATTTTAACAATGACCGATCTTTTAAATGTGGTTGGTGCACCTTGATACAACTTACCCTAAAAGTAGGTACACAGGTACCTATTTTTAGGGTAAGTAAAAGTAGGTACCTATGTAAAAAATTTGGTACCTACTTTTAGTTAGCAGCGGCATTACGTTTGGTCATCCGTTTGCGATGCGGATTACGACTGTCAAAGGGCGAGGTGCGTTAAGTACTTAAGTGCGGTAAATCTGAGGTGCGTTAGTAGGGGAGAAGTGGTATGAAAGAGCCAGTTTTCTAAACGAACCAAAAGGACATACTTTTAATGAAAGAACTTAGGATTTTTTTTACTCAAATTATTGTTTGTTTATTAAAGTAGATAATTTCATACGAAAAATCCGTAAAAACATCTTAAAAACCAATAAAATAATCATTTTTGTAAAGTGTGTCATTTGGCTCTTTCATAACTTTTCGGTATTGAAAGAGCCACTCAAAGTTATGAAAGAGCCAGTTTGTATTAATTATGAAAATAATGCAAAATTTTAATTATGCACGGTTATTATAACTAACAAAAAGACACATCTAACAAATACGCATTGAAAACTTATGATTTTTTCGTTATTTTTATATTCTATCAGTTATTTTAAGTCATTCTAACAAATGCGTTAATTTTTAACATATTTTCAGTCATAACTACCTATTTTAGGTACATAATGTTATTTTTAGGGTTCCGTACCTCAAAAGGAAAAAACGGAACCCTTATAGGATCACTTTGTTGTCCGTCTGTCCGTCCGTCTGTCAAGACCCTTTTTCTCAGGAACGCGTGGAGGTATGAAGCTGAAATTTATATCAATTACTCAGGTCTACTGTCCCTTGAAGCTGTGAAAAAATCAAACTTCTAAGCCAACGCAATCAAAAGATACAGCCGTTTATGCCGCAAATTTTCGACACTTGCAAGGGAATCAAAACCTACAGGGTGCTTCCCGTGAACTCAGAATCTTGAAATTTGGTACGAAGCAACGTCTTATAGCATAGATAAAGGAAAAATTACGAAAACCATAAATTTTTAGTTACATCACATAATATTTTTTTTTTAATAATTTTAACCTTACTACCCATTTCCTCATAAACGCGTAGAGGTATTAAATTGAAATTCATACCAAATACTCAGGTCTATAATACCTTTAAGCTGTAACAAAATCAAACTTCTATGTCAACGCAATCAAAAGAAACAGCAATTTAAGCTGCATATTTTGAAACTCGCAAGTACTCGCAAGGGAATCAAAACCTAAAGGGTACTTCCAGTCGACCTAGAATCTTGAAATTTGGCATGAAGCAACGTTTTATAGCACACATAAAGGAAAAATTCCGAAAACCTTAAATTTTTAGTTACATTACAAAATATATATTTTTTAAGATCTTTGTCTTAAATTTATGCTACTCCATCTTTCCCCATTGTAATGTTATGAATTTCATTTTGCAATAAAAATACCATAGTTATGACTCGATTGTCGTAAAGAACGAACATTGTAAACCTTACAGGTTTGTACGGAACCCTCGGTGCGCGAGTCCGACTCGCACTTGGCCGGTTTTTTTTTTACTTGAGAGGTAATTTTTTCTAACCATTATTGATTTTTTCATTAAATAGCATATAATAACCGTTTTTCAAAAACCACATTGTAAAATTTTCAAGAACTTGAAAAAGTATTGCACACATTAAACTTCAAAATATTTCGATTTCTTTCAAATTAAGTTTTTTCGGCCTTTACATTAATGTAAAAATGTCTTTTAAAATTGGAAAAGTAATTGAATTTCCCTTTAATGCCACAGGATTCATAAGCTCAACCAGAAGTGCTTCTTCCATTTTCGATTATGCTGGTTTTTATTTTTAATTTTTTAGACCAAGCTTTTCCATAATGCAATACCTGAAGAAAATAATGTAATAATACCTAAGTAGACGTATATAAAAACCGCTTAATATTTATTTTATCCATTTCAAATACAGGTTTTTAAAAGAGCCGGTTATGAAAGAGCCAGCTCTTTTAAGGCCCTTTATCCCGGCTCTTTCATGACTTATTGTTAAAAAAAAATATTGCCTTCAAAATACAACTATATAAAAACTTCTGCGCCTTACTTTTTACGCAGCTGCAAGGTCCAGTATATACACAAACTCAATCTACAATTCATGTACCTCTATTGGTTCACAGTAAAATACCAAAAAACAAATTAACTGACGCAAAATACTTACTTTTGAGTACCAAAAACTTTGACTCGATATACCGGCGACCATTGGTCCCGGCGAATTGTCAAATGTTTGTGGGTGGCAGGAAATCAGTATTGCTACTTAAAAATAAATTTGCTAACCAATTCGTTCATAGACTACCGAAATAATGCAAG
>OZ020274.1:5004751-5070090 GCA_963971205.1 Aethes cnicana | reverse complement strand
AAGTAGCATAAGGCTCACTTTGGTTTTGTTTTCAGCTCGGGTCATGTGGTCAGCGCGCCGACGCTGCGCCGGCGCAGCGTGATGCGCGAGCGCGGCCTGGCGGGCTCGGTGGCGTGCGTGCTGCTGCTTGCGTGCGCGGGCGCACACGCCGCCACCGACAAACCGCCACACGGAAGTAAGTCCCATTGCAATGAGTTTATATCACGATTCAGATTATAGGGACGAGTCCCAAGGTTCTTGGAAAAAAACCGGAGTTTTGTTGAGATGGTATCCAAAACATCAAAACTGAAATTGACGGGGAGTGCATGCGTATAGATAGATTTTAAACATAGGAAATCAGTCCTCTGGTAGACCAAATCCTATATTCGCGTTCGCCTATTGATTGCGATTATCCTAATTTAGGAGATACAAATTTGGTACAAATTTGGCTGCTTATTAGCTCGGTTAAGGTACATGAGTAATCGGTCAACATCCGGAGTACAAATAAAAAACTATACGAGCTGAATTAAGAGCCTCCTCAGTTTTTTTAAGTGAGTTATAGACATGAGGTATTGTTTGCGCCTTGTGAAATCCGCTCTGCTAGCGATATCAATCAGCGAGTGTCACATGCGCCGTTTTCCGAGCAGATATCTGTCGGCACCAGCCTCAGTCTTGTGCTTGACAGCTCTTCGCTACTTCCTAATTTTATAACATAGCTATAGTGTCTGTGGACGGGCACTATAGTGTATGGATTTCGTCATACGGGAAACGGTTATACTAGAACCTCTTTCGCCACAAATAAATTCCGCGCAGTGCTGCTCGTTTTCTACTCTTATTATCAAAGCGGAGCAACGGTTGCAATCTTACATGTGAATCATTTTAAAAGCTTTTATTTAACTTACATTGTATGTATGTATGTATGTTTGTTCGGGTGGAATCTTGCAACTCAATTTTGAAGCAGATATCTTCAACCGATTGACCTGTTTTTTTTAGTAAGTACCTATTAACTACTTGCGTAGTAGTGTACCTAGATCAACAGGCGGACAAGAAATATATCCGTAGACTACCTACTCATTCATATTCACAGTCTATACTCATACTTGTATTTTCATTTCATAGAAACGATTGTCAGCCATTATTGCTCAAGAGAGTTGGTCGCTTAAAATCTTAAAATGCGTATCTTACACCACTGGTAGGTACACTTTATTTTAATACAGTCCTGAGAATGAATATGATAGCTGTTGACGAGATACCTATATGGATGTAAGTACCTACTGTACGTGGTGTTGATGTAGCTACTGGCGTTACTAAATAGTCAGCACGGCTGGGACATTCCTCGGAATTAAATATGCTTTAATTTGAATATAAAAGTGAAGCATTTGTATGCTGAGATTAGAGCGGAAATGATCAAATTGCTGAGCAGTGCGATGACTAGTCGAAACGTTGTTTGGAAGTGACTAGCCTTTGCCGAGGCCCGTGTAAGTAAACAACGTACGGCCGTTACCTCGCCGGATCGTTCGCAAAAACCGCCGCGGCCGTTGAACCGGCCCGCTGCCGCTGCCGGGGGCCGCGCGGGCAGTTTTATTTTCATTTATGTATTTGCACGGTGTGCTATTGAGCTCGGCGTGTTTGTATCGCGTTTTATCCGTCAGATAACGATTGTCGACGTTTGTTTGAGACGCACGCCGCCGCCCGCGCCGGAGTGAGGCCTTGTTTAGGAGGCGCCCGCGTTATCTCGCGAACTCCAAATTCACTCGGCCGTGTAATAAGCAAGCTGATATCGATGCTGACAATTTAAATAACAGATGATGTTAATATTATTCGTGGGTTTTCATGCTTCAAATAGTTCGTGGAAATTTGATGTGCTTGTTTGTAGGAGAGTACGCCACATACAGATCATACCTGCTGCATCCATTAATAAAATGCACTACCTATGACCATTTAGTATACACATAGGCTTAATTAAACCTTATAATATAATATTTTATTTGTTCTAATCTTTACAGCTTTGCATAAATTTGAGAGCCTATTTTAAAATAACAAGAATAATATTAAGTACAAGTGTAGTGCTAAACACTACATTGTTTACTGTTCGTTAAGAAACAGTTAATAACTATGTGCACAATAGGCAGTAAAATATGAATACCCACTCCGGGTTTTAATTAGGTATGTAATGGAAAAACATTCGACTGTCGTAGTGGAATCAAGTTTATTGCTTACCTGCCTATAAAGGTAAAGGGATTATTATGTGGCTGTTAATTTACTTGCTTTGGACGTTGAAAATAGTTCGAATAGGTATATTTTATGCTGGTTTGTTATTGATGGAATGGAAAGGCGAGCGGTACATTTGCCAAGGCCACTAAGTTCGTAGTTCCGCTGACGTCATCGAGTCATGACATGAGGGCATTTTCCTTGCAAACGCTCTCATACCTATGCATAGGCATAGGAATTGGCTTAATGCCGTTTTATGCTGCTATTATCCAGTAAAAATTTGCATACGGTGCCCAATGAATAAAAAAAATTTGGTATAGCAGAACACAAGTTAGAAGGCGCGTGGTGAAGCACTTAGGCCGTTGACGCAGAGTCTGTTAAGAATTAACACACGTCACACGATATAGTTTAAAAACTTCATTAATATTTTTTCAAATTTAGCCCCCAAAAATAGGGTCTATGTTAAAAATTCATTTATTTTCGTTACACGTCCGTCTTTGGGTCACAAACTTACAGACGGACGGACAGACACACGAGTGATCCTATGAGGGTTCCGGTTTTACCTTTTGAGGTTCGGAACCCTAAAAACCAAGTTCCGTACAATGGTACGGAACTTGGTTTTTAGGGTTCCGAACCTCAATAAAAAATAAAAATAATAAAAATAATATAAAAATAATATTTCAGGGGGCTCCTATACAACAGACATGATCTTTATGCGTTTTTGTAGATAATGATCTACAAAAACGCATAAAGATCATGTCTGTTGTATAGGAGCCCCCTGAAATATTATTTTTATTCTTTTTTTTTAGTTTTTGTTGTATATCAGCAAAAAAAATAAGTACATCATCTGTGAAAATTTCAACTGTCTATCACGGTTCATAGATACAGCCTGGTGTCAGACAGACGGACAGACAGACAGATGGACGGACAGCGGAGTCTTAGTAATAGGGTTCCATTTTACCATTTGGGTACGGAACCCTAAAAATCAAGATAGAAAAATATATATAATTCCTATCTTATGGTTTTAATCATCTCTAAATTAAAGTCTCGTATACTTTCTTACTTTTACGCTGCTTTTTATCCCGGACAACGCATGGTTCCCGCGAAATTCTACGCGGGTGAAGGCGCGGGCAGAAGCTACTTTATTCGTATGGATTCTTAGCCACATTACTCCCTGCTTTATAGTTACCTTACCTGTTGTTTAAAAAGCTTTAATATAGGTAGGTACGGCCGCGGAGACCAGCTGTCGAGGTCAATGACCGAGGCCGAGGCAACCCCTTTAATCTACGACCCTCTTGTTCGATACGACAACATTGTTTAGTACCGACAGTAAATTCATATAGGTGCAATGAAAAATAAACTTATTATCTGACTGTACACTCTTTCGACGAAGCGGAAGTAAACAACCACATAGGTACCTACATACCTAGCGGATCTAAATAATAATAATGTTTACATATTTTCTCTATTCCTGTCCTTAAATGGGAGGTGTTTATTATGTTATTTTGCAGCTTGTTCATGCGTAACACTAATTAGTAGAACCTTGTCATTTCGATTTTTTTGATGTTATTTTTTTAACAAACAATTTAAATATATGGGTGGGAGGTTTTCACAGTTTCATTATGAATGAAACAAATGTTGATTGTTTTTGGACATGCTCGAAACGTCGATTTATTAAACAGTAAAATAAAAAGTTAATGGACGGCCACCAACAACGTTTTAATGTCAAATCAACGTGTATTCGATCGAGTATATAAAGTACCAACTAGTAATAAAATAATACCTGTGACTGGTTGAAAATCACGTCACGAGCGCTGACGCGCACCGGAGATAATAATTCTGGAAAGCGATAACACCGCCAAACAAACATGGCAGATAATCGTTGGCGCCTATGTGTTTACATTTTATTCCGCACGAGCTTGCATAACTCTCCTAACTTATTTCAAACCACTAAAATTCTTCGTATCTGTTCTGTTTATAACCAAGTATATGTTGTCACTATTTATCCACTACTGGCTACGGGCTATGGACGATAATTTTGTTTTATAATGGCAACATTATTAAAGTTTAAAGTACAAATTCGATCAAATATTTTTGTATTGCAAATAGTCTAAACATAAATAGACTATTACGTTACGCACGTTCATGAATTTGTGTAACAAAACTATGTACGTAACGTACCTTACTTGACAAATATTTGATTCAGTAAATATAGGCCATCATATTTGGGCACTTTTACCTACATGGCACTCAATTCAATTCAATAATCCAGTATCACTACGGGAAGCCGCGGTGGCCTTGTGGTTCGACCTACCGCCTCTCATGCTGAAGGTCGGGGGTTCGATTCCGGCTCGCACCTCTAAGTTTACTTATGTGCGAAATTCAATTTGAATTTACCACTGAGCTTTTCGGTGAAGGAAAACATCGTGAGGAAACCTGCACGCACCTGCGAAGTAATTCAAAGATGTGTGTGAAGTCCCCAATCCGCACTGGGCCCGCGTGGGGACTATAGCCCAAACCCTCTCGTGATCAGAGGAGGCCTGTGCCCAGCAGTGGGCCGTAAATAGGCTGTTGTAGTAGTAGTAGTATCACTACATAGTATAAAACAAAGTCGCCTTCTCTGTCCCTATATCCCTATGTATGCTTAAATCTTTAAAACTACGCAACGGATTTTGATGCGGTTTTTTTAAAATAGATAGAGTTATTCAAGAGGAAGGTTTTAGTATATAATTTGTTATAGTGTAACGCTCAATTCCCGCGGGAACGCTGTAACCGAATGCCACGCGGACGAAGTCGCGGGCAGAAGCTAGTACCGTTATAAAAAACAATATTAGCTGCGTAAATGAATGAGAGTTGCGTTAAATTAACAACAACAATACTCTTTATAGAACACCATGAACAAAAACACAGAAAATACAGATATAGTACACATTTAACTAGTAAACAAGTTAAACAACAGGCGGACTTAACAGAGATCTCTTCCAGTCAATCTTAGGAAAGTAGAGATTGCAAAAAGAATAACAACGATGGGCGGTGTAACAAGTAAGAAGTAAATCAAAGATAATCAAAGTAACATAATAATAAATAAAATAAAAATATACAATCATAATATGTCATATATATTCGTTGAGTGTTAAATATTGCAAATTACACATGTTTTTTCTTAGCATGATGATTTTACTAACAAATATACAAATTCATATTAATACAATTAAAATCATCATGTTATTTCTCTAAGAAAAAACTCGTCATTTGCAATGGGATAAGTATCGAGAATTCGTAATAATTTACGATATTCTTATTTACTACTACTACTACTATATCATATTTGCGTCCCACTGCTGGGCACTCATCACGAGAGGGTTTGGGCTATATTCTTATTTAAATATACTGAAATTAAATTCTCCCCTCCTCTCGACGACATAGTAATAAAAGTAAGTAATATTTCTCTCACAATCACAACAACCATTGTAATGGATTAACATACGCCGCAGTACTATCGCTTACCTGATTAATATTTAATTTAACACACATATTTAGTGCAAGATGTTGAACTAAGTTATATATACATATATTAATAGTAATAGATATGTTACAGTGAGACTTCAAAAACTTTTATCACCTGTATTTGTTTACCTGTGCAAAACAATAAAGATACTTTGACTTTGACTTTAGTATATTATTGTCGAGGCCGTAAGTATTTGGTGTAATGATCTGAGGATCAACAAGGCCCTTTAATAAATAGTGTACGAAGCCTGAAAAAGGCTTTCCCAAGCCGACGCGTATACGTCCTGTTTTTCATTAATTTTAAGGAAATATTTTTTAGGTTTAAATAAGTTAATTTCCAAAACCAAAGTGCTTAGCTCTCACCATGCTCACACCATTCTTAAAATATTCAAAATCTTAATTACTTACCAACAAGTCTGCAAATACGGATATTTGCAGGCTTTTTTAGGGTTCCGAAGTCCACTAGGAACCCTTATAGTTTCGCCATGTCCGTCCGTCTGTCCGCACTATTGCTCGGAGATGCTTAGTTCTAGAAAGCTGTAATTTGGCATGAATATACATATTAGTTACGGTGACAAAGTGGTACAATAAAATTTTGAAATATATTTTTTTATAGGGTACCTCCCCTACTGGTAAAGCGGGGATGTATTTTTTTTTTCTTGCGTACCCCATGTTGTGGCATATCGTTGAATAGGTCTTGAAAAAATATTGTGGGTTTGTTAAAACCATTTTTCGATTAAGTGATGCGTTTGTCAAATATTAAGCTTTAAACTGCTATTTTTTGTTAGAGTCACGTGTCCCCCCCCCCCCCTGCCAGCTAAATGGTGGTATTTGGATGGCTGAAAAAAATCACGGTTGTGGCGTATATAACGTAGTTGAAAGGAAAACTATCACAGCTAAGTAGGCTGTACAAATTTACGAGTCATTAGTCGACTTATGAAATGATTAAAAAACCAATGATTTTTCTCGAGCGGCCCGACACGCACTTGGCCGGTTTTTTTAAAGGGCTGAGCGATCAACGGTGCCCAATTGAACGCCATATATATAAGAGTAATTCCGTATTACCGAGGTTTAACTCAAAATAACAAACACGCCAATAAAAAACCGGCCAAACGCGAGTCGGAATCGCGCACGAAGGGTGCCGTTTTTTTTTTCTAGCCTATTTGAATGTTCCACTGCTGGGCAAAGACCTCTCCCGTGACCTTCCAACTCCCTCTATCCTCGGCCTCTATGGTCGTCCCGCCACCTCCGCCCGGGCCTGCCGCGCCGTCGCTATATGAGCCCACCTTTCTGGGTGCATACCTACGACAAACGTGTCCGGCCCAGTCCCACTTGAGCTTGGCGGTTTTGTGGCCTACGTCGGCTATTTGTGTTTGGGAGCGCAGCGTGGTGTTCCGAACACGATCTGTTCTTCTAACACCTAGAATGTTACGCTCCATAGCCCTTTGGCAAACCTTCAACTTGGACTTTTGAGACTCGGTAAGGGACCATGTTTGAGCACCGTACCGTAGGTTAGGATGGGTAGTATACACATGTCGACGAGTATTATCTATAAAAACGTCAATTTTTTTTAAATGTTTAAACGTTTTCCCGTTGACACCATCCACATTAATAAGCCAGGCCGTCACAAGTAAAAAAAAAAAAAAACTTTTTCTTTTATTAACGAAATTTCAACACTGCATATTATTTTTCGACGTTTGGCAATGACTAGTTTCCAACTTTTCCAACTAATCGATGACTTAACTGGCGCAGACTCACGCGCTGACCCGGATCAAGTGCTTGTACTGCTAATGAAAGAAAGCGCTGTTTACCAGACCAATGGTATTCCCCTGCGAGACTACTCGCAACTATTGAGGAAAATTATCATGTTGTTGTGAGTCCACCTGATGCAGTTACTCGTATAACTATTCATTTTACACTTCAGGGATAGGGTTGCCATCTCCTAAAATGAAAAGGCCGGACTCTGTCTAGAAAAAAGCCGGCATTTTACCCTAAAAGCCTGACATCACCACAACTAAAAGCCAAACACAAATTTATAAACCTACCTAATACCTTTTTTAAATTTTAAACCCCATTTTTTCCTGTTCCCGTTGGAATTTCGGGAAATCCTCTCCTAGAGTTCCCCTACACTCTTCAAGGAACCTACATGCCAAATTTCAGCTTTCTTCGATCGCAGTATAGGTAAAAAACTTAGTAAGTCACCTGTTGTATGTAGTTGTGTTCCAAAATGATATGAAAATTCAGGTGACTTACTTAAGTTTTTTACCTATACTACGACTGACGGTAGTGATGATGATGATGATGATGATTGCTCCGCTTGTGGCGCTACCAAAAAGCCAAACAAAAGCCGGACAGGCCGGACATATGAATACATGGCCGGACACAACTCGAAAAAGCCAAACATGTCCTGCTAAATACAAACAGATGGAAACCCTATTCAGGGGAAGCGCTATAAGGAAAAACATTGCTATGAATAGTCCCTGATCGAAAGAACTGCCTCCCTAGTTTTCAATGCAGCCTTTAATGTTTATTAATCAGTGCATCTTCAAGAGCATGTCGTACATGTCTTTCTTTACGTCTGCACATTACCCATTCTTTGTTTGTATTTGCATAATAACATGTGGTAATGAATTTTCCTTAGACGCAAACACTTACGATGGGCTGTAGGCATGATACCATTGTTTTAGCGTTAACCGGTGCATTAAGTACCTTTTATTATTGTACAGTAAATAATACATTGTGGTATGTAGTTATGTGTTTATTTATAGATACGAGGGGCGTTCAAAATATTCTCGGTATTGATATCTTATAACCTCTTTTTGAATTTGTTTTGTTACTGGCTGGTAAGGTTCATTCTTTGACATTAAAAAAAAGTATAATTCAAACCGAGATGTTCTTTTGTTTTTCTGCAATTTCTGAACAAACACGAACACAATGAGTGAATTAACAATGTTAACGAAATTAGAACATCGTTCCGTAATAAAATTCTTGACGAAACAGGGTAAAAACCAAAAAACCATAAAAGAGGAAATGGATTGTGTTTACCGTGAGACTGCTCCTTCTTTATCTACAATTCAAAAGTGGTCAAGCGAATTCAAACGTGGCAGGGAGAGTATTGAAGATGACCCTAGACCTGGCCGGCCTGTAGTAGCTACTTCACAAGAAAATATTGATCAGGTGGAAAACCTTATATTGGAAGATGGTCGAGTGAAGATAAAATCAATAGCTCAAGTAACCAATCTTTCTATTGGTACCGTACATGACATTATCCATGACCATCTTAATATGTCAAAGGTCAGTGCAAGATGGGTTCCGCGAATGCTGACTCGACTTCAAAAAGATGTGCGTGCAGCTTGCTGTTCCGATTTTATTGACCTGTGTGGTGAAAATCCTGATGAGGTGCTGCAAAAGATAGTTACTGGAGATGAAACCTGGGTTCATCATTATGACCCAGAGAGTAAACAGGAGTCCATGCAGTGGCACATTAAGGGTTCAGCTCATCCCAAGAAGTTCAAGGTCGTCCCTTCCGCTGGCAAGGTCATGGCAACAATATTTTGGGATTGTGAAGGAGTATTGTTGATCGATTATAAAGAAAAAGGTGTAAATATCACGGGACAGTACTACGCGAATATTCTACATCAATTAAGGGACGCAATAAAAGAAAAAAGGCGAGGAAAGTTGTCTAAAGGTATTCTGCTTCTGCATGACAACGCCCCTGTCCATACTGCTCATATTGCCAAGGCAGCTATTGCTGAATGTGGGTTCGGAACTATAACTCATCCACCGTATAGTCCGGACTTAGCCCCCAGCGACTTCTTTTTGTTCCCCAATCTCAAAAAGGATCTGCGTGGAAATCGATTTTTTGACGATGAGGCGTTGAAGGCGGCAGTAGAGGAGCACTTTTATACCAAGGATAAAAAATATTATTATGAGGGTTTAAAAAAAAAATTGATCGATCTTTTAAGTGTATTAACATAGGGGGGGAGTATATTGAAAAATAAAAAATATCAAACTGTTCATACTTGTTTGTTTTCATTCCAATACCGAGAATATTTTGAACGCCCCTCGTACATAGATGGATTGAAGTGTGTAAGCGAGTGTTACAATATTGCGATGGCCGTGACCTACCGCACGCGAGTAATGCGTACGACACGCGGCGCGGGTCGCTCGCTTGCACACGAGCCCGTCGTTCGAACGTAACGACATACATCTCAAACAAGAAACCTATTCAAGCCGCGATGACCTAGATGTCTGCGTCGTATGAAACGTACTTAATATACAACTTATGTAATTTATTAAAACAAGAGCGAGTTTGTTTACCAAGTCCCAGACCCGCCTCAACCGTCGCGTCGCCCGCCGAAATTTAACTCCATATCGTTAAGACAGCTGCACAAAGGACTGTTAGTCTCGCGTTGCGAATAAAATCGTTGCTTCTCAAACCGTCGGTGATACGGACGAACGTAACTAGAGTGCGCTGGCTGCGCACTGGCCTGACCTAGGTCATGAGTGCCATGCCACGATAACTGGGTGACCCCTTGGTTGGTTACATGAGTCAATTCCTGCTTTTTGTACTGCCCGTGGAATTAGTTTTGTTAATCTCAGACACAGCCGTTTTCTTCGAGACATCAAATTCAGATTTTTACGTGTTACCTAAGATGTTGAGTAGTTTCACTAAGAACTGTGATGGCGTCCCATAAACTTACGCGTTTAATTATATAGTTTCGTTTATATTTAGGTAAGTATACTCTACTCTGTTTTAACACAGTGACAGGTGTAATAAAAATAAATATTCAAATTATCTCAAGGAGCTTATTTTTTAAAGATTTTGCTAAATGTATTAAGGTTATTTGATCCTTATTCCCAAGTTTCCCAACTCAGTCTGTCTGTCTGAAGAATTTAGAATACGAGGGGTGATCCAAAAGTTATGATAATCAGTATGAAAGACACATAAAATGTTTAATAAAATAGAATTTATTTTTCTACGTAATCTCCTTCCAAGTCTACACACTTAGACCTAGAAAAAAATCTCCACAGCGGCCATTACCTCGCCATCATTTAAAAATTTGTTGCCTCTAAGATCTTCCTTCAGCTGTGGAAAGAGATAAAAGTCGCTGGGGGCTAGGTCTGGCGAATATGGGGGGTGTTCCAGCAATTCGAACCCTGAATCACGGATGGCAGCCATCGCAACGCCGGCCTTGTGGGGCGGTGCGTTGTCCTGGTGAAACAGGATGCCAGCTCGAAGTTTACCCCGCCGCTTTTCTTCGATTGCCTCTCTCAATCTGCGTATTTGGTCAGCGTAGTAGGAGCCCGTAATAGTGGTTCCCTTTTCCAGGTATTCGATCATTATGACTCCCTCAGCATCCCAAAACACTGAAGCCATGACCTTACCAGCGGAGCTTGCTACCTTGAATTTCTTCGGTGTAGGGGAAGACGCTCGCTTCCAGGTCATGCATTGCTGTTTGGTCTCAGGATCGAAATGGTGGATCCAAGACTCGTCCATGGTTACAAACCGACGCAAAAATGTTTCGGGATCAGTTTGATATTTGTCAAGATTAGACTTCGAAATACCACATCGTATTTTCTTTTGTTCAGCTGTTCAACATTCTAGGCAGCCAACAAGCGGAGACTTTTTTCATGTGTAGTTTATCAGTTAAGATTCTTTGAATGTTGCCATACGAGATGCCTGTGAGCTCAACTAGATGCCTGATAGTCATCCTTCTATCTGTTAAAACGAGATCATGAATTTTTTCGACGTTTTCTCCAGTAATGGCGTCAGATGGACGGCCTTCGCGATGTTCATCTTGAGTGGATGTTCTTCCCAAGTTAAACTCCTTTGACCACCGTGCCACTGTGGAATACGGTGGAGCGGCCTCGCCCAGTGTTCCCATTAATTCAGCGTATATATCTTTAGTACTTTTTTTTTTCAAACAGAAGTATTTAATAACCGCTCTCACCTCAGTTTTCTCCATTTTTGCGTTATTGTTCCGACTGCTCGTGAAAAAACAGCTGCAACTCTCTGACAGATACATGTATATTTTTTTTAATTTACTAATGAGTCTTTATGGCCAGTAACGGCATACCTATTTATTTTAATTCGATTCAATAAGTATTCAGTTATCATTACTTTTGGATCACCCCTCGTATAACATAGTAAACTTGAAATTCCATTGAACTTTTCCTCAGCATAAATTACGTTTAATTTCCTAGTATAAAACAAAACAATTTATTTGGTATCTTCGCAATTATTGTGTAGTTAGGCACACTTTATCAGCCTTAGCTGTTCTTATTTAAATATTGCACACACGACGTACTATTATAGCATGCAGTGATAGCGGGTGAGCGAAGAAAACTCGCCGTGCCGTATGATTTGATAACGCTTGACCTACCGCACTTTCGTACATTATATATCATTGATACCTATTCGCTCTGCATGATACTTTACTGATAGATTAAATATCCCTGTTTTGACACTCTGCTTGCCCGCAAGTGTTCAGTGTTAATAGTATTTTATGCAACGTTGTATAAGAGAGGTAAAAAAAGCGACTGGCAATTCCGCCACGACCATTTTTTGACGTTATACAATGTTGATATTTTTGATGTTATACAACGTTGCATACAAGACATTTTGTACGACCTCGCAAAACACTCGAAAATTTTACTTCTTAAACTGATAAAATAATATAACTGCAGAAACAATGGCGGCACTTCCAAATCGAGAAAAGGCTTTTTTAAAGTGTCTATGCTTAACTAAATTTTAATGTCCACTTGCCAGGTGCAAGTGACAATATTTATATTGTTTTGTTATGATGGCAGAAGTGTATCTTAGTATTATTTTTTTAATTTCATATCGTTTTAGTTAAGTTGTTAGATGTGTTACATATTTGTAAATGCTGTGCAGCATTTGGTCTGTGGTTTAAACGCCATATCGTTTTGACCATAACAGCACTGCTGTAATGGTAGGGAATTCCCCATTTCATCGAATTATTAGTGTAATTAGACTATAGACTTTTCTCCTGGCTTATTTTGTAGGTTCTTATAAAGTTATCCATGAACGTATAATATAAATAGGAAATAACAGTAGGGGTAGAGAAAAATAGTATAAAAAGAAGCAAAGAAAAATCCAAGAGCGGGAAAGTCAAGTCGGTCGCTATAAAAGGAGACTTCACGGTTTCACGGTAAATCTCAGTGGTAAAAATTCATCTGTGAAATACATTATTAACACGAAGAAATAATGAATTATTTTCGTTAAAATCTAACTACTTACAGGTTGATGACCCTGTGTTTTATTTCGATAATTTATTTAGACATACACAAATTAACATCAAATGTCTAGTTGTCTACTCGATGCAGCAACAAAAACATACACTTGTTAATGTAGGTATTATTTTTTCATAGTGAATGAATGTATAGTAAGTACCTAATTAACATAAGTATCTCTATTTTAAGAAACTACAATTTATTATAGTCCGAAAATTTAATTCAGCTGTTTGATCTCTATTCTAGTCCTATATTAATATTACTCTAATCATTTCGAAAGAGAGTTTACATATAAATTTGTACTTGTGTTTACATGTAATTTGCGTTTCCTACGAAAAGTTTCACTAATAATAATATAAAATTGCATGATTAGATGAATGAGTACTAACAATAATAGCTATTATATAGGAAAAAATGTTAGACTAAGATAATTGTGTGCCCTGTCAGGGCGTTATTGCAATTCAATAAATGAAATGAAATGAAAGGTCAGTAAGTCATTAGGAGTCATCATCCACATGTTACGTAACAGCGTAAGGGGGAAGAAGGGGGGGGGGGCATGCCAAACGTGACGTATTCCCCCCCCCCCCCCTTAGTCTTTACATGTTAAAGGGATCCCAAAAAAGCATGACATAGGGGGGAGGGGTCCGGAAAGGCAAAATTTTTCATGATGTAATAAATGGACGCCCCCTTATTGAATTTTGCATACACTCACAAATTTCTGTGATCACTACATATGATAAAGTCCCCCGTCGCGTCTTCTGTATGTATGTCACTTCGCAATAAACTCAAAAACTACTGAACTTATTTTCATATACTATTCACTAATACAGGGATTCGTGAGGAAGATTTTGGTGTAAAATTCGGGCACAGTACTTACAAAATAAATGAATTTCCGAGCGACTTGTTGAGCTTGTGTTAGGATACTTAGGTAGGTAGAGATCTTCTACTATGTAAAGTCCCGCGCCTTCACATTCCAAAACGCTTAATTTTTTTATTATTATTTAAAAAGCATCACCAACACTCTCAACGCATAGTTGATGGCTGTCTCAGCACGCACACATGTGTTGCGAGCGTTGGTGGTGCTTTTTAAATACATTAAAGCGTTTTGAAATGTGGCGCGGGACTTTAGATATTAGAAGATCTCTATGTATTTTACAGTGCATTAAAGTTCATTCATTCTATTCTTTTCTTCTAGATTCTGAACAGGCTTTGTATAATTTGGAATGTTTTTTCGCTTAGTTTTCATTGGCTGCCCTCATCTTCGTCTCAACTTCGTCTGTCGCCCGACTAATAAAATAAAACATAAGGCTCATTAATATTTATCATTCACATTCGAAGCGCTTTGTCATTTGAATGTAGCCTAAAATGCAGTTTCAAGGTTTCACTTCGACTCCTAGTGTCGTGTGAAAGATTCTTTTTTTAAATATCGTTTTGTTTGTGCGCTGATAACCGGCGATATCGTTTCGGGTGGAACCGGCGCAGGCGCAGGCGGCGGCACGGCGCCCTGACTCCCCCCGCTCCTTCCCACCCGCCAGTCGCTTGACACTTGCGTGTGATTAATCACTTCACCATCCATTCACATACTTAAATGCTCGAACTACATCGCATCTTGATATCTCATTTGAAACGGAAAAAATATATGGTAATGGTACAAAACAAACAATTAATTTGATTGGTCATTTATGTGATACTAGCTGGTGCCCGCGACTTCGCCCGCGTGGAATTCGGTTATCGTGTTCCCGAGTAGCCTATGTCCTTTCCCGGGACCCCAACTATCTCCATGCCAAATTTCATCTCAATCCGTCCAGCGGTTGAAGCGTGAAGAGGTAACAGACAGACAGACAGACAGAGTTACTTTCGCATTTATAATATTAGTATGGATAATAATATGTGATATGATAATGATTGAAACAACAATGAGCGAGTAGCTAAACCATAAAATGTCATTAGAATGTATTATTTAGTAGCTTCTAATTTGGCCCGTTTTTATTTTACGTGCCATAGAATTCTGTTCGTTTGTAGACCGAACTTTTTTGTTATCTCAATCGAGTCGAATTACGTAAAGTCGGTTTTTATAAATTTCACTAACAGTTGCCAGTCTTCGTCCCGCGTAGACTTAGATTTTGCGTAACCGATGATACTATACAGTATACATATAGAATATGTAGATGGTTATAGTAATAGAAGTATTGAAAAACCAGTTTCCCGTGGAAATATCGGGATAAAAAGTATCCTACTATGCTATGGCAGTACCCATTATTCTATACTGTGATATGGGGTCTCAACCTATCTCCATAGTCCATATCTACCTAACAAATTTCATTCGAATCGCTCCAGTTGTTTCGACGTGAATGAAGTCAAATAAAGCAAACAAATACACTCCTGCGTTTATAATATGTATGTGATACCTAGTACTACTTACTTGTATACATTTATATTTGCGAATTGTGACCGTCGAAAAGACACTTCTCAACTCATGGTTATTATTCCATACGGAACTTTACCAAGGCTATTCTTGGCTGTGCAATAGATACATACTTACTTACTCACATGACATTATGGTTTTTGTACGATAAATTCTAAAATTACATAGCGCAGTCTATTTTTGTACGGAGTAGGTACTGTTTACTTTCCTAATCACGGGCCGCGCAATAAATAGACTCAGTGAGGCTCGCGGTTAAATATATCTCGTCCTACTTTATAAACAATCAAGAAATGGGTCTTGGGGTTGCAACTACGGCTCTCCGGTCCGCCCCTTACCTAAATAAAGAAACGCGATGTAAACTTTTTACTAAAAAGTTTATATCGCGCCGTAATAGTCGTTATTGCCGTCTTGGATTCCGGTACGCCTTTTAACTATCTTTTAACCCATTTCTTAAAAAAGCGTAACTTGAAAACTGTAAAAGTTTATTTAAGTTTCCACGGTCATAACATAAGGCAGGATCCTTTTAATAGACTACCTGTAGCCTTTCTGGGATGGTTGTTAATTGAAGCAACTGTTATATATTTAAGGTTGATTTCTAGATAAGATAGGACGTAGGATACTAGTAAAATACTACACAGACAGATTTTTCAATTTCTGAAAGAAATCCTGTTCTGACTGATGTGTGATATTACGTTACGTTTACGGATCATCTGTACCTCTAGTGTATTTTTCGGACCTGGAAAATACTTCTCGACCGCGTTCGCGTTTACATCAAGATTGTATGAAAACTCGAACAGCGCCCCTAGCGGTACGTTTTGTAACAAGGTTTAGCGAGTGTATTTTGATTAATACGAATGAGTGACGAGCGAGTAAGTGAGTAAACGAAAACGTCCACGTTTTCGAGTGACTTTTAGTCTGACTGAAACGCAGTAGTATACGCAATTCGATCTGTCAAGGTCACTGTCAGGCTAATACGAGTAGTTTGAACATTTTTGAAGATACTAAACATGGAGATAAAATTAAGAAGACACACGGCATGCAGGACTTTTCAGTGCCTTACAAAATTGCTGGTATTTCCTACATGACATCAGTAAAGCTAGTATGTATCTGGGCAAGAAGCGAAAGAGGGAACTCGGTTGAAGAGTTACCTTCCATATTATAGTTGGGACTTAGGAGTTGTTTACAAGCATAGTTTAGAGGAAGAAACCGGATATTGCGCTGCGAGGAAAGTATATGGAATACCGATTAGGCTACCGCAGGAATGTTTTTCAATGAGGAACTGTTCCTACGATAGTTTTACAGAGAAGATGTTTAAGGGAAGATACTTAGGTATTGCTAATGTTGTCTCGGTCCAAGAACGGAAAGGCTCCATCGATCAATTTTCCTTCACCTAATACAGAAATGTTCACAAGAAGCGTAAGAAGCGTCATACTCCGCCCTACTCTAACGCCACCTTATGATGGCCCATTTCTAGTGGTTGAGAGGAGGAGCAAAGCGTGGGTACCTGATTAATAGAGAAGGCAAAACGACGTGCGAATCAATCGGTCGCTTGAAACCAGCCTTTTTGCTGAACGATGAAAAGGCGTACATCGCGACGTAGTCGATATAGGAATAGTCTTTCCAGGCGTGGAGGATTGTGCCAGCACCATCGGCATCGTCCACAAGGCACGGCATGGACGAGAGAAAGGCCGTGTCATGGATTATCGCTTCGGAACTACATAAGTACATATTTGGGTGAGGTTCACAAGAATTGTGCGGTAACACACGGGAACTTGTATGTACTGTCGCCGTCGTGCCCTATAAGTTCCGGTGTGTGACGGCACATTCCTTGTGAGCCTCACCCATTTAAGCGTTCTAAATTATTATGAAATAAATAAAATTGAAAGTATCCAAGACAGTAGTTTGTTCTCATCATCACCACTCCCAACGTTAACGTTAAATAAATTACGCAAGGGGAAATATATAAAAATGGAAAATTGTGACTTAGTACTTATAGCTGTATACGTATGAGTAAATACCTATGAGTGAATACCTACAAGCATTATATCAATCTAGCTTATTCTGACGGCGACTTCATTCACGTGGAATTTGGAGAGCTCCCGCGGGATTATGCTTAGTAACACCCCCCAATTCCCCAAGGAACCCATATGCCAAATTTCAGCTTTCTACGGCCAGTAGCTTTGGTTGTGCTTTGATCGATCAGTTGCTGACATTATGCTAATGAAATATAGATACTTACAATAAATAACACCAATAAAAACTCAATGGAAAATATTACATGATTTATTAGTGTTTAAAATTAATTGTGATGAAATTCAGGTAGGAATCAGCAGTTGGCTCATCCAAGGGGTCTGGTCTTAAAGTTGCCACAGTTGTTCTTGACTTGCCGGGGCAGAGGCAGGAGGAACACTGAAAGAAAATATGTATAAGTGTTTGTTTATTATATTAGGTAAGTATTTGTTTGAATCCGTGATGGTGGCCTAGTGGTTCGACCTTTAGAACTCTTCATGCAGTGGATCGGCGGGTGTTCGAATTCTTGTTGAGTCTTGTTGAGTTACTTATGTGCAAAATTATCTACTACTTGGCTTTACTGTGAACGAAAACATAGTAAATCTTAAAGAAACATGCATGCATCTGCGAAGTAATTCAAGGATGTGTGCGAGTCCCCAATCCAAACTGCGCCCGTGTAGGGACTATAGCCCAAACCCTCTGGTGATGAGAGGAGGCAGTGAGACGTGAATAGACTGTTGTGGTATCACATTATAGGTATTGCATATTATGTTAAATAAAAACAATTACCTACTATAATAATACTTACTGTATTTTGCTTGTATGCACGCATTCTCCTTCGTATTTGATAAACAAACCACGCGCCGCGCCAATTCTTAAAGTATGATTCTTCTCTTCTTTCTACATGCAAGACAATTTTGCCAATCTCAAGTATGGTCTACGGGCCGAGCATTGTATGGAGGAAACAATTAATGTACGATATAAAAGATAAATCAAGTAAGCTTGGTGAGGCTCAACAAACGTCAACGTCCATCTTCTAACTCAAAACACTTCGAGTAAACTATTCGTAAGACGTTCATCTTTAACCTTTGAGTGCATTTGTCAACACCGTTCTCGCACACGTTCATGTATTGTCACCATCACTTTGCGACATCCGCTATACACTATAAAATTGATGGTTTCTGTCTTGGACACTTTGCCATTATCAAAATATTGGCCTCAGGCCGGCAATTATTCAATAATAAACATTTAAATTATCATTAATATCAAATTTGAGGAGACTTGTTAAACGTCAATCACGACAATGTCAAATATGCAACGGAAGGCAGTGAGTTAAAACGTCTCGATCGCGTTTGCGTTTCTTCAGGTTTTATCTGTCAAAATAGTCAAAATAGCCATAAGTGTTGCCAAGTTACCTACATTTTCTAAAATTTCTAGGCAACCCGGAGTAATTTATGTAATTTAGTTTTTTGTTAAACCAAATCGAAGTACATAGTTAAAGGTATATTCGTCACAAACGTGGAGTATCTCAATATTAAAAAAGAAAGACACACTTATACGTATGCGAAAAAGCATAAATAAATAACATACTTAGTAAAAATTATCTCAAGAACACAATACAAGCATATTAAGACATAGAAGACATACATATATCATTTATTTTACTTAAAAAATCTAAAATTTTGAAGTAAATTTGGATCCGACAGGTTGGAAAACCTAAGTTCTCACGTTTTCACGTGATAAAGTTGGGTGAGTAACTTTACTTCTTGCGTTTCGTTTAATTTACTTTTCAAACTGTCAAATACGAGCTTACACTCGCAGTTAGTCGGAAAACGTGTAAACGAATTCGCATTCGTTTTCGTAAAGTAAATGTCACTCGCTGAATTGACTCTATGTTTTGCCGCTAGGGGTGCTGTTTGTGTTCTCATACAAAAATGATGGATAAACTCAAACGCGTTCGATGCGTTTAGCCCGCATAAAGATTTACACTCATGTGAGAAGAGGTAAAAACAAACCGAGCCCGAAGTTGAAGCTTACACTCGCTTGTTAAAACAAAACCGATCGTGAATAGTTTACTCGATTCACTTCGTGACATCGTTTTGCATTTTAGGTGTAAAAAATACACTAGTCCTACTGTTGTAGTGACTGGTTGACGGCAACGTAGTCACTTGTTTACAAACTGTCAAGTCACAAGACTGCGTCGCTGCAGGCAGTCGGTGAAACAAATATGTTCCGGAAATAAGTGGGATTGCCAAATTATGCCTTGGGTATGGTATAGTTAGAGTATATATGTAGTAGCAGTAAAACAAACGGCAGATTGCATTCCGTTTTTCCAAGATCGGGGTTTGTAAAAGTGAATAGTTCTTTCTACTATTTCATTATAAAGTTTCTGAATACGTTTGATTAGAGAATTACCTACTACAAGGATTTAGGTTTTGCTTGTATAAGTGATGTCATGTTTCTAAATTTATTTGCATTGCATTCAATAAAAGTCGTTCCGAAAACAGCATTTGACGATTTGGGCGTAAGTGACGCACGGGGTCGCTGCTCTAGGCGGGTACGGTATCTGGGGCCCGGGCAGGCAGGCCATCGCCAGTCCTCGGCGGCTGCGGCTGCCGCGCTGACGAACGGCGGCGTGGCGGCAGCGGTCGACGACCGCCGCTCGTCATCTCCTTCCAATTAGTGCTAGCTACGTACGCAGGGTATTTATGACCGGCCCCCGATATGGGCCTCTGAAGTCAGTACATGCAAAAAACAACACACACATCGACGATTATTAGCAATGCGACTACTAAAATCGCCGCCACTCACCTGAGCGCATGCCCGAAGCCCGCTCCACTTTGTTTTTGCGTTCAATGTCAGTGTATCGGCTAATTTTATCGCGCCTCGCACACGCTACGTAACGATCTTGTTTTATGAGGCCAAAACACCATTTGTTTTGGTTTGTCTGCCCAAAATAATTTAACTAAAATGTATAATTTTATTTACCAGTTTCTACTTTATACACGAGTATTTCTACCGAACGAATATGATTTCTCTATCGTATTACACCGAGTTAGTTGGTTAATTCTAAGTAGATTTTAGGTAAGTAAGTACTTGTAGATATTATGTCCGATCTGTAGGTAGGTATATGCCACGCCACAACGCCAACCATATTAAAAACCATATTTTATTGTTTTCTTAAGGCGACTTATCGGGTTTGAGCAGGGAACCCTCGATAATATGTCCTTCCTTACTCAATCACTAATTCACTATGGATCTGTAGCATAATATTTCAAGTTGCAGGTCAATAATAAATAAGAAGACAGTCTGAGAAGTAGCCTACGAACATCAATATGTCGTGGTGTGAGCTTGAGTGTACAGGTCAGTTAAACTTTTACAATAGTAGTTAAATGATAGTAATGGTACTATACTGATATCTGAGATAACTTTAGATTCTACAATTATTGATGTTAATGTCGTGTCTACGAGGTTGAAAGAAAATTGAAACACTGTCCGTTGTTTATTACGTAACCAGAAGTGCAGGCAGCCGAGAGTCAGTATCGATCCCAAGGAAGCATGTTTTCGTAATGCATCCGCATGAGACAGTACGATACTGCCTCTAAAATCTCTCCCTGCTTATAATAGTCTAGTTCGTTATCTTACTACCTACTCTGAAAAAAAGGATTAGCCGAACTAGTTGAGTTAAATAAAAAAATAAGCAAACATTCCTTACGAATAAATAAAATTTGATAAAAGCTTACAAAACTAATTAAGTAGGTACTACTACTAAGACTGATTGGTTACTAATAGGACATATAGTTCGCAAGTCACCTTTTTGTGTCCTTAAGCAGTAATCAAACTTCTGTAGTCGTTATTAGTAATTTAATCTTGGAGAAGACTACGAGTATGTGTTCGCGCATTATTCTGTATACCTATATCTATGTCCAAGTTTTCTTATAACGTCAATCCTTGGGGTTTTTGCATATGACTTGAATGTAAGCTCCTACGCTGCTGGTGGTCGGCTTAGTACTTACCTATAAGTTATAAGTATTTTAGGTGTGGGAACTGGGTATGCGGTCGCGGCGGGCAGCGGGCGAGGTGAACGCGCCAGTCCACGCAGCGTCACGATACGATACGACGAGCAAACAGTTTTCCCTCGCTATTTCCGCAACAAGTGTTGTTTTGCGAGCGGAGGCCCGAGCAGGCGGACGCCTTGCCTCGCCCGCCGCGTCCAGGGTTATCAGACACAGGTTTTTGTTTATCTCACCTGATATGCTTTTTTTAAGGCTCTTGTCGGGGATGGTGGAGTTCTTCTCATCATCATCATTTCAACCGAAAGACGTCCACTGCTGGACATAGGTCTCCCCCAAGGCTCGCCAGTCGGTCCGGTCTTGTGCTACTTGCTTCCATCTCGGTTTCCCGCGACCTTCACGAGGTCGTCGCTCCATCTTGTTGGAGGCCTACCGACAGCTCGTCTCTCGGTTCGCGGACGCCACTCGAGAACTTCTGATACAAAGTAATCCAAAGTAATATAATAAATATAGAAGGTTTGTTTGGTTGTTTGTCCTTTCTTCAAACGGCTGGCCGATTTTCATAAAGTCGCTAATCACTAAATCAACGCGGGACGGAGTCGCGGGTAACTGCTAGTTAAAAGTCGAATTCATTAGATCAAAATCAATTTGGTTTCGAATCCGGGTCGCACTTCTCAGTATATGTACCTACATAAGTATGTGAGTTTAATTTATATATTTACCACTATAATTTATAAGGTTGGCTCAGAACATCGTAATAAAACCTGCATGTATCTGCGAAGTAAATTTGCTAATTGTTAATTTCATCACTCGCACTCATCTCATCCTTAACTTTCTCGGATCATCATAACTAGGGACTCGTAATATAATGTAACAGTTTTCGCACTTTCAACAAAATATTACTTTGGTTTTAAAATATTTCTTGATTCGTGTCAATATTATGTTTCCTGTGGATTTTTCTAATTTTGTAACCCTAGCTGAGACTGCGACGCACTTCCATCGATGATGCCTGATCTTTTGTATCTGTTCGTATTAATACAATAGCTTGTCGTTGCTGCGTCCATTAATCATAATTGACCTGATATATCCACTGTGGCTACATGTCTCTGTTAGCTTTAAATGACACATGACATGAGCAGCGTCCTGTGTTCTCGCGTTCGGAATAATTCGCAAAGGAATCGAGATTAAACAAAAAATATCAATTTTAGACATGAACCAGTTGAGTTCATGATATTATAAAATCGATATTGCGATATCTAACCAACTGTAAAACAATGATAGCGGAAGCATGGCGTAAGACGCACGTCACGCGGTGCGCAAACATTCTGCGCGCACGCACCGCGGCGTCACCGCCGCCGTCGCCATTTCAGGGCATCGTGGCGTGGCCGAAAAACGGCGGTACTACAATGCAACCGGCATGACGACCGGAAAAACATGCTGGAAATAAATTACCTTCTTAAGTCTCAATAAATAGCGTCTGATATAACAGAACGCTATATATCATGGACTTACAACGTTCAAGATCCGGTCCTGGAACATCCATCCGGTTTCTATGTGGATGGGTGACCTATAAAATGAAAATCGCTTTTTATAGGCCAACCCCAATCATGCGGATCATTTTAATCTGTTACGTATGTAGCTTATTTTCGAAATGTCTGCTACGTATATAGATACCTAGCTTATTTTCGCATTTTTTATTGAAACAGGCTCTGTGATTGTATGGTATCTAAAGAAATTTGATCACATTTTCTTAAGTTCCCTTATATCATCTCCGAATCTCTATTACTTCTCTCCTTCTTCACGTTTCGAAATGATAACGAATTTACCGGATAACTATTTCTTCACTTTGACAGCCGGGCCTTTCGTCCGGGCGTTACTTTTTTCATAAAGCTCATTGACATTCTCCGCGTAAATATCGAGGTTAGACTTTATAGCCTGCCCCATCATACCCGTGAGTTATTTTGAATTACATATTTGAATATTTTATGAGACAGAGAAGGTAAGTCGTTGATAAACCGGTTGATGGTTTGCGTTGCGAGTGCTAGCGGGGCGGGGGCTTGCATTCGCACTGGCACGGCATTCCGAGCGCATTCCGCGCCTGGCGAACGACCGGAATATGCCTCCTTGCACTTAGTTACACTGGAGTCCAGAATCCAGATCAACCGTGCCATGCCATGCGGTCACAAACTGCAGTTGTGACACGAAATATCTTAAACCTTTTGTTTGGCTCGCTAGGCCCCATATTTTCTAATGACACTTATGGGTACTAAACTACTAGGATCTGCCCGCGATTTCGCCCGCATGGAATTTGGTTACCGCGTTGCTGTGCGAACTATGCGTTTTTCCGGGATAAAAAGTAGCCTATATGACCAGTGTTATAAACTACCCCCATACCAAATTGTATTGCAATCCGACCCGTAGTTTTCGAGTGAAATACATCCATACATTTGTTCAAAAAAATGTTTTTCTTTGTTTTTAGGATCGTTTATATAGTGCCCTCGACTTGATCATTTCTTTTAATTTTCAAGTTACAGACGCGACTTTTCTACAGACTTATTATTAGTAGACTACTCGTATTTTTTTGTACCTATGTCGATTGCCGATATCGGAAATCGTAATGACTGTAAAGTCAACGTTCCCAAATTTTCACATTGTACAAAATGTAATGAAGATGCTGAAATAATAAGAACCAATTAGGTATGTCATTTAGTATCCATATTTTTTTTTTGTGTCTAATGGATTATCTACGTATAACGAATCGTTCATTTGAAGTTCCGTTGTAGAAATATCAATGCAGATTAGTTTGACAATTTAGGTATGTCCTAGCTAATGCAATAAATCTGCTTCCCTATGCGTCATAGCATTGCTAACATGCACTTGTTTACGATCCATTAAATAGGAAGTTTAATTATCACATTCCCCTTTATTCGTAGTACGAACAGAACAGGCAGATGCGCGGTAATGGAACTCGGATATCATGCGAATGTAATGCGCAATAAAGTGGTCTAGGAATGCTGCATGAGGGGGGTTCGTCTCGAGCGAAGGCCTCGCAAGGAGCCCCCCTGCCCCGGGTCGTCGACCGCAGGTTTGCGACCCTGAAGTCTGATCCCTTTCCCCGATATAACATGCGGACGTTTGATTTAGAGCGCGCTCCGTGTCCAGCGGCGACGTCGTTCGTGAGTCACGGGTGGATGTAAACAACGCTCGTCCTACGACTCTACGAGGCCACCGCGCAGATAGGCGCCTCACATATGGGTGTCCGCCCGCCAGCGCCTGACTCTTGGCTTCTCTGCTGTCCTAAACAATCATAGACCTACCTACTCCCAGTCGGCGGCGCTACACCTACCGGTTGAACAATTGAGATGTCATGCCAACACATTGTATAAATATTTTTTTATTATAGCAACAACACAATGATACCTAGGTTTTATTTTTGAAAAGACAAATTTATTTTTATACACAAAGGCATCAAATATACCAGGCGAGTCCGATTCGTGCGCGTACGCCCACTGGATTTTCGGGAAAAGATCTATCTACGTAATCTATTTAACCAAATCTTTTAAATATTTTCTACGTGCAAAAAAACTAGTGCAAAACTAGTGCAAGTTCAAGATCAATTGTTCAGTTTATAAGTTTTGTTTACTTATATATATATCTTGAATGCCGAATGCTAAATAACTAGAACTCAAATAGTAGATAGAATTCAAATATTTTTTACTTTCTCTAATTCCCAGGAATAGTTTCCTTGCACAGTACTTACAGTTGAGTTCAGTTATTAATAGCATCACCGATTAAAGAGCGACATCTAAAGTAGGTATAGCACGATATAGTGAATTACTTATTTATATTGTTTATTCTATATTTACAGTTTAAATGTTACTAACAATCACCGGAACATGACCGGAATACTGGATCCTAATTCCTACTTTTAACCGGGAGGGTATTTTGGCAATGATTTTTTTGTCTCAACTTCCGTGGCGTAGGCGGGTCGTCTGAACTTTGCAAAACCTTTACTCCTACTCCACCTGTCGCTTCAAATAAATTTTCGTCGTACCCTAACTCAGTGTAACTAACTGCTATTAGGTATATTTGTAACAAAAACAACCAACCTATGTTGTCATTCCGCAATACAGCTCTCAGGGCTATATTCGAAGTCTTAAAATAGGGATCTCTCTGTTCCCTAGGATCGCTCACGCGTCGCGTGAACTTTAAGCAGCTAGGTTTAAAGTTCAACTTGACGCGTGAGCGATCCTATAGGAAACAGGGAGATCCCTATTTAAGTCTTCGAATATAGCCCCAGCTAGGTACTTGCTTCGCAGCTATCTATTCTGCTGGCTTGACGAAACCCGACTGAGCCGAGGCGGTTGACAATAAAAAGCCAAAAAAAAGTAATTTATTATTATTGCAATGGTGGATCTTCTATGTGCCACCGTGACTAAGGATGATATTATACTTAAATCTAAATATATAAAACTCAAAGGTGACTGGCTGACTGACATAGTGATCTATCAACGCACAGCCCAAACCACTGGACGGATCGGGCTCAAATTTGGCATGCAGGTAGATGTTATGACGTAGGCATACGCTAAGAAAGGATTTTGCGAAATTCCCACGGGAACGGGAAAAAACGGGATTTTTCATTTTAATATTTCTGCGCATACGAAGTTGCGGGGAAAAGCTAGTCTTTCATATAATCGTTTGCGCCTCTCAAGTCGCGACACTACGAGTACAGTGACGTATTGACTTGGGAAAAGTGGCAAGAATCCTAAGTACATTTTCCTTTTCAGAAATGAATAGCAGTAACAGCAACAATGGTAAATTTATTACTCACAAGCTTCTGCCCGCGACTTCGCCTGCGTGGAATTCGGCTATCGCGTTCCCGGGACTTCGACTATCTCCATACCGAATTTCATCCAAATCGGTCCCAACGGTTGTAGCGTGAAGAGGTAACAGACAGACAGAGTTACTTTCGCATTTATAATATTAGTAAGGATATACTCGTAGCTACCTCACAATAAACCAACACACAACGTCATCTCATGATGCCGGAAAATATTGAGAAAGCCCTCATTAATTTGTAGCATATAGGTAAAATCTAAACCGCACTAATCTAGTCATGTAAACTCAGTAGACGAGTACCATCAATATCTATAGAGCCTAAATGTAGTCAATACAATACAATACAATCGTTTATTGGTAGATAAGAATTTACATGCCATTTTATTACTTACGTTATTTACTTACATAAATACTTTATAAGTAAATTAACTATTACATTCATATTTATTATTGTATTTTTATTTATTTATTTGTAGTATAACGTTAAAACATTGCTTTTTTAGAGTTTCCTCGTTAAAGAAGTAATGAAGTCAATGTTTGATAGGTAATATCCTATGTGCGCGATTCAGATAGATAAGCGACCCATCTTGGGTCAATAATAAGTAATAACATGCTCGTTGGGAATAATGGTTGGTATTTCAGGCTAGGGTTTGAGCCGAAGGTAGAATCCGGTCGGATTAGGCAGCTATTACAGCGCCATCTGCTGGGTCGCGTAAATAAATAGTGTCTGTGGTGTCGGTGATTTCCCAGGCAGGTCACGCTCACGCGCGGGCGCGGCTCGCCGCGGTGTCGCACCACTTTCATTACATTCCCCGAATAAGCCTCCTTAGTCCTTACCATATATATAGGCGCTGCTAATTTTATACTTGCCTGGATGATAAGATCTGTAAATTAAACTCGATTAACTCCTAGTATCCGATGCAGTGACAAATTCCGTAATTTCGAGTCGATAGCATTGAGAAATATCTATAATCTATTCCATTTGAATGTCTTCATAAATTTCTTGTGATTTTAGGACCCAGCTTTTTTTTTACGTTATGGGAGATTCTATTATAGGCTCTGTATTATTTCAGAACATAATCACCGAATTTGTCACCATTGTCCTCTAGAATATGAATGTATTCCTAAACCTTCGTG
Source organism: Aethes cnicana (assembly GCA_963971205.1). NCBI lineage: Eukaryota > Metazoa > Arthropoda > Insecta > Lepidoptera > Tortricidae > Aethes > Aethes cnicana. Next base: position 5,042,712 of record OZ020274.1, on the reverse strand, counting down.
ACTTTAGAAGGACTTGGTGCAGTAGGTATCGGGCCATGCCACATTGTTGTCATGTCCTAGCGTGACCCGAATCTTGATCGATTGGCCCGACTTGGCCCCTTTTACTATCGCATGACCATTGCCAACGAAGACGAACTAGAAACGTTAAAGCTTTTTACTTAATGTACGCCATATGCAAAATATTCAGAGTTTCCTGTTTAAATTCCATCGAGACCCTTGAAAACGTGCGAAGCAAATGTTATAAAGAAATCCTATTTGATATACAACCCACGTAAATATACCTACGCATGATTTTGACAATATTCAGACAGACTTCGCATAGAGGTAGGTACTCATGTGCGTAGAAAGTACGAAGGTATAAATACAGAACAGGCAGTTAACATTTGAAGACGTTAAGAGGGTTTATTCCGAAAGTTGGCAACGACGCAAATAGCTGTCAAATATTTCGCTGTTTTCATTAATTTCTAAATATTACTGAATGAAAACATGAATTATCGCTCTATGGTTGAATAAAGAATTAAGTATGAATTGCAACAATTATCATAGGAACTCAAACATTTTAGGATAAGGGAAGTGCTATCTTTTGAAAACTTTCCATCGCATTTTCCATGCATTTTAATGTAATCTTATCATTTGAATGCCTAACCAACATATATAAAACGAGACGCGTTCAACCTTAAGTTCAACCATAGAGTGATAACTTCTTTTTTAATTCAGTAATATTGAGAAATTAATAAAAACAGCGAAAAATTTGACAGCTATATGCGACGTTGCCAACTTTCGGGATAGCTATCCGACATGAAAAGAACAAAAATAAATTCAAAAGATTATTAAAAAAACACTACTTTGATATTATATAAAAACTTATCCTAATATTAATACTATTATATAGCCTAGTAATTATTGGCTAAGATATTAATGTATAATTGATTAATATTCCTGATCCCGCAGTCAAACTGTACTCCAGTTTTGTGGGACTATTTTTTATTCATTCAATTGTATTTGTTCTCAATACATAAATAAATAATAATAAACCCTCTTAATACGATAGTCCTTGAGCTGCTAGATGTCGTTTGTTCAATGTGAATAGCATAACATATATTGTCCATGTGTGATATGGCTAAACACGAGTTACCCTGGAATATTCCACGCCCTTTTCGGACCGCACGTACCGTTTGTTAGTTTATCATTTGCTGACTCTTGACCGTGTCTGCTCACCGTTATCGAATGATTATTTAATATTGCTTACGTTTCGTGTTTGTTTGACATTGTCATGCTGAAAACCTACCACTTTGTACGCGAGCAGTGTCGCTTTGTTCCGCTTGTTTATCGTTATAATTTCATGCTGATTATAGAATTGATTCATAGTTGACCAACGGGTAATAGCATATCATTGAATGGTTTATTTCCAATGCATTTAGGACTCTGTGTTCCCGGCGTGTAACGGTACGGTTGTAACGGTTCTGATTAGGGAAAAAATATTATACTTACTTATATATTTACAAAGGAATGTATCACTATTGTAGTCTGAAAAAATCGAATGCCGAGCACTATTTTCCTGTGTGATTGAAGAATTAAGCCTGGGCCTCGTGTTGGTTGCGGAAGTGGACGAGTAGTCGTCCCCGGATCTGCGTTCATTAGTCATTTGTTATTATGTTTCTACAATTTGGCTACGTAACTTACTAAACCATAATCATGAGACAAAGTAGCCGTAACGAAATACGAAAATTACATTGGAATCGATAAATACAATCTGTACCTTGGTTATGGATTTTAAATATTTAATTTCGTGTCACAGACATCCCTACACCATAATGTTAGTCAGCTACTAAGTATACATAGCTTCTACTACTACTACTACTACTACTACTACTACTACAGCCTATTTGCGAGAGCAGCTCATCACGAGAGGATTTTAAGTATACATAGTTTCGTTTCGAACTAATGAATCATAGTTGAACTGACCGAACGGTGAAAATCTATAATCAGAAGTGACAGCCACTCCTACGACACAGGATTTATTTATTAGTTAGATTAGTTATCCGGGTAACTATGGAAGGAGAAATATTTACATCGTCTGTTTCCATTAAGCCGAAATCAGATTGCAATTCCATCAGAACGGGAAGCGGTGGCGACAGAAGCGCCGCGTGGGCCATAAATACTGTTTACGACCGCTTTATCGACAGTCAATTATCAGAATGGACACAACATAACAGACTGTTCGTAAACATGACGCGCACACGTGAGCCCTGCCGCGCAATACCGCCCTTACCACTCCTTCACCATATCTACAATTTCCAGTACAGTACACATCGCTATTCGCTACATACCGAGAGTATCTTGTGAAGCTCGAACAAGTAGATCAGATTAAATGCGTAACGTTTCCAAACGTAGTAAATTGTATCTCTTTACTAGGAGATCATTTTCTTCAGACTACTTAGTCAGTCTCTCAACTGGAATAATTCGTAAAATATGGTTAATAATTTCCGAGACGTCTTTGTGTTTGGCCGAATCATGCATAAATTTTAAGCAAATAGGTATTAATATCCGCTCATTTTGTGGGTTGACGGAAGAGTGTAAAAACATTGTCAATTTCCATTGTTGTAACATTCGATGTGAATGAACGGCGACAATAACACGGGCGCGGCGGCGGCGTGTAGCTCGTACCATGTGAGGCGGTCATTGAGGAGTATCTTCCTTCATTCAGACACCGGAAACATAAATCAGCGTACCGCGACGCATCGGCCTTCGAGTCGGTTACGCGCCCGGGATTATCTACGCAGAAAACGACTCTACCTATCCCTTATTGAGATTGCAATTGAGGATCACTCTCTTCTTAGCAGCCTCGCTGCGATCCGTTAAACCAGGCCGCTGGTAAATAATGCATAACTCCAGGGAGATTCGTACTAGAATGCAACGATTAATTTATTAAATATGTATGCTCAAACAACAATTCGGATGTAACACTTACTCGTTCTGAATGTTCAGCAATGCACAAAGTCATTGATACTGCCGCCGCCTGTGAAGTTTACATTTATTAGTAGACAAGCGGTTGTAGATCTAGATGCAGTGAAAGTGCAGTGAGTCACGCGGCGTGTCGGAAATAGAGCTGCGCCCGCGTCGGCGTCGTCGCCGCGCCGCCGCGCCGTGATGCTATGCTATGCGCGTGCTTGCGACCTACTAGTCCTACTACACCACCGTCCAGCATGCCAGAATACTGAACGGAACTGTATTCAAATTATTGCGTGATACAGTAATTTTTAGTCCCGTGATAACGTCTTAAAATTGATGAACGCCGGCTGCGCCCATGAAAAAACATGACGCAATAGTAGCGTTGTAGCGTTTACGTGACGATATCACGTATAAAATTATCGTCCGTAAATCGACTTTACAGACAGACAACCAATTTTTTTCATTGATCGACAATCTCGATTGACGCGATAGATGGAAATGACGTGTGCGTATTAATTTACGGTTTGTTTTAAGGTAACTTTTTAAATTACCAGTCTCGACCATCAGTCCATCAGTCACATGCATGATCAATTTGGAGTCGATCTTACCAGATCGATCGACTCACTGAACTGACGAAATACTGAGCGCGTAGCCGTTTCTGAAGAGATGGAACTTCGTAGTTTTGCGAGTCATCCAAAATTATTGCATCAAATAGTAAACATTTTTAACACCTCTTCTCTTCGTCGTATTCTTCATTACTGAAGATCGTGTCCGTCTTGTAAAGCCTTGGTAAGACCTCTAAATGTGCCCAAAGTTTGTCATTTCCAAACGAGTCCTTTTTATTTACGTTTTGACATCTCTCGGCGTGCGTAGGGTTGCCATCTGTTTGTATTTAGCAGGACATGTTTGGCTTTTTAGAGTTGTGTCCGGCTAAATATTCATATGTCCGGCCTGTCCGGCTTTTGTTTGGCTTTTTGTTAGCGCCTCAAGCGAAGCAATCATCGTCATCATCACTACTGTCAGTCATGTCAGTACTGATCGAAGAAGAAGCTGAAATTTGGCATATGGGTTTCTTGAGGAGTGCTCAAGGGAACTAGGAGAGGATTTCGCGAAATTCCCACGGGAACGGGGAAAAATGAGGTTTAACATTTAAAAAGGTATGTTCGACTTTATAAATTTGTGTTTGGCTTTTAGTTGTGGTGATCTCAGGCTTTTAGGGTAAAATGCCCGGTTTTTTTCTAGGCAGCGTCCGGCTCTTTCATTTTAGGAGATGGCAACTGCGTAATACTTTTTGCGCATTATTGATTTTTACTTTTTAACTTCACTCAGTTGTTTTTTTTTGTTTATTACGTTGCTTAGTAGAATTTCGCACTCGCATCAAAATGTATCATTTGGGTGGTTAAGAAAAACACAACTAGGTGGCAAGTTGTGGTGCCCGCCTGGTTGGCTACCACCCTCGGCTATATATCGCAAAACACCTTTAGCTGTGTTTCGACATTAGAGGTCGAGACTCGAGTTTGCAGGGTAGCCGGAAACGCGGCGCAGACGCATTCGGTGTGACACACGGGCTTCATTACTTTCTGAGTTTTTCGCGAACAACAGGCGACTTTACTTTATAATATGTACTTACCCTGATACCCTTTCAAAATCTAAATTGGTTATAATATTAAGTATTTAGGTAGATTTTATTATAATGTTTAACTGCCTACTCAAATATTCATCACTTTAACCACGCACCGCATTTGGTATTTAAGGAAAATAAATAATGTGTAAACATTTTACATAACGTTTTACTACATTATATGCAAACGTAAAGCGTTCAAAATATACCTAACATAATATATCTAGTAAGCATTGTTTGAAGAAAAAAGATAAACAACACGTGTGAAGCAGATAGTGGCCTAGTTGAAATTGGGAAACGCAGAAAAATAAAGTTTTATCATATCAGCCGACATAAGTATTATTTGTATCCACGAATACAATTTAATGTTGCCATTGGCACATGCGTTCCTAAAATGTATAACGGTAATATTGTACTCTGGGAAAAACATTGAATAAGCATGTAAGCATCGTCAGTCGTAAAATTGTGTTGAGGATGCGATAATGTCCCGTCCGCCGTTCCCGCGCAATTCTCGAGCGTAGAGTTGTGTGCTGAGAATGCGCTGACGCGATGTGCATCGTTGCAGTTTACGCCGCGGTGTGTGGCGTGTGACGCAACCTGTTTACCCGCGCCGGCGCCCGCCGTCGCCGCGCATGGCCGCAATCTCAGTAATTTCACAAAATTATCGTAAAACGTAAAAGCGGCGCGCATTCCAACCTCCCGTGAAAAAATCCCTTACCATAACATTCTTAGCAGTATTGTTTGTTAGGTACCTACCTACTGCTGCACAATTTACTGTCAGCGTTATTAATGGTTTAAATTTTCAAGTCATAAAAGCTGTCTGAATACCGAGTTACTTTTACCATAATGTTTACTAATATACGGGTCTATCTCAACAGTTTGGTTCGCTCTCGTTGCAATTTGCAATTTTAGACACGGTTTTCTACTTATGTGACAAGATCGGAACAAAGTTTGGGGTTGGACGAGCGACTTTAAAAGCACGTTGAAGTGCATTGGAATGTTCCGTAAAACGACGCGGTTTCACCGCTGTGGTATCGTGGTAGGGGCCATGAGAGAGACAGAGCGGGGTTGGAAGGGGGAGTGGAGGTTGTAGTAGCGCGTAGTAAGCACAGCGCGTTCAATATATTTTGTTAGTAAATTTGAACTCCATTAGTTAGACGTCGTCGAAGCTCGTACTTTGCAGATATTGACATTATAATTATTGTATTTAGTTTTATATATGTTTACTTGCAACTCTATTAGCGATAGGATTATTTCAGTGAGTCGAGCGTTGCATCAGGCCCAGATTTCATTGATCCACAATAAATTCACATGTTCATTGCTTTATCATCGTGTGTACTCCCGGTTGATGACGCAACCTTGATGCGGTTTGTGTGAATGACTGGTACGCATGTAGGTACTTACATACATAGTTGGATTGAACTGAATGGGATTCTTGCTATTAAAATCACGTTACATTCGTATTACATCAATGTCAACATTACATTTGTCATATGACATGCCATGAATTTATTCATGCAAGCATATCCTTAATTTTCCAAGCAGTATACGCGTGATTATACGTGTAGTGTGTTTTGTTTATCGTCGACATGCGCGATAGTCATCAATCTACATCACTAGTCTGTTCAGGAGTACAATAACATACCAAAGTCTATAAATAACCAATGGGCCGAAGGTTCGCGGGGCGCGGGGCGCGGCTATGCGGCAGAGTTCATTTGCATCGTAGGCAATGCACCGAGTGGACTCCCCCGCCCCACTGCACTGGCTTACGCCCCCGGCCCCCGCTCTGTGTTTATCTCTCGAACTCACTATGAGGAATACTACGGGCAGCTGCAGGAAAGAGATGCACTTATTTGCATCGTGTAGCGTAGTCTCTGTTTTCCAATTCGCAGTGTTGACGCTGGATGATATCGCTGTAGCGTCTAGATCGTGTCTGTTTGATAATCCCGCTATTATTTACTACTTCTGTTTACTATCAGATACATATCTTGTCATTAATGACATTATGGATTCCTTGCCGTCGTCAATTGAAGTACCTTACAGATTGATCATTGATCATGTTGTCTTTGTAGATCTATCGCTCGTAATGATGAAGTCGTAAGGTCGTATTGAAGTGGTCTTCATACAATTTGTTTTAATATTCTTTTAATAACTCATCACAAATACCTATGCTGTTTGACAAAAAATACAAACGCAGCTAATTGTAGGTACCTACCTATTATACTTCATCCACCTAATGAGAAAATGACCTCGATCGTGATCTTTAATATGATGCAAAAGTCGTTTTCATCAAGTTCCTGGCATTGTTTGTTTACGTTGCAAACGCCATTTTGTCGGACGGCGTGGCGTAGCGGTGGTTGGCGTGGCTTGCCGCACATGCGCCGTGCGCCCAGCCTCGTCCGTACTGCGTAGCCCGCTGCCACGAAGGACCCGGAACTACGCAGTAACATGACCTTGCATCCAGTTTCATGTCTTCGGCCCCGTAATGGATATTTATAACCTATAACAAAGCCTAATAAAGCCTATATGGGTAACGTGAGCCTAGTTAATAGTAGTCAGTCTCATTCCCTATCTAACCTTCTCACTTTTGAGGCCTTTATTACTGCCATGTTTTAGATGTAATGATGTCGACATTAAGCGGTGGAAATATATAAGAACAACGCCTATGAATGAATAATTTATTGATAAGTTGATATTGATACCTAACCCTCGGAAATAGAATTCCATTTTTTTTAAAAGAAATTTAATGTTATCTACTCTTGTTTATTGAGGAAACACGCTGTAAGCGTCTTCTAATCACACGGGACAGCGTTTTTCATAATGACAGTAAACAAAGCTAATCGTAATTGCGTCGGTCGGTCGGTATTGTGAGATTTCTGGAGAGAAATGCCATAAAATTATATACTTTTATCTAGGTACCTAGCAACTTTTGCAAGAATGTTTCAATGAACTTCTTAAAATAACTTACTCTTGACATGTCTTGGTATTATTACTCGCATAAAAATATATAGGTACAATAAAAACATGTGAAATATATCAAATTGCTGTTTAACCCACGCAATCCACGTTATCGCTAGGGACTCGAAGAGGACGTCTAAAAATATAAAAAAAAACATGTTATCGTATATCACACGTAGGTACTTTCGAACTCGTGTCATTCCATTTTGCGTGGGCCACATTCTTGCAATTCTGGGACGGTCGCATGCCGCCTAATTAAATGAGTTAAGTAGAATAAGGACCAAGCCCCTATGTGGTCCTCGCCTGCAGCGTTCATTACCCTGAGCGGTGGGAGGCCATTAGCAACGAATAACAGCCGCGTTCGCAAAAACAATAACAAATTAATCACTCCTAATTGAGGAATGTGGTGACGAATGAGACAGCGCGACCCAGCGTTCATGGTGGGAATGTTCTAGCGTTGATTATTAAGTTGGACTAGATTAATCGTAATTGAATTGTACAATGATCGCGAAGTTGCCTTCGTTGAAGAATATTGAACAATAGGTTATCAATTTGCCACACGTAAACAGGCCTGCGGATCAGTCAACAACGGTCCAACGGATCATCACGAACATTTACAGTCACTAGGAAATATGAAATGAGCCTATGAAATAAGCGCTTTGAAATGTGTAAGTGATGAAAACTAAGCTACATTTAATTATTTTACGTCACCCTTAAAAAATAATAATGTTTATTTAATTGGAGACCCACACGACGGAGTCGCAAGTGGAGCGGAAGCTATAAATGTCATTTACGTCACCCTTGGCTGTACAGTGGGATTTTCTGCCCGCTACGCGGGGAGAAAATCTTACTTCCTGGCCAAGGTAAGACGTAAAACTTTAGACAAACCACGGGCGGTAATTCGTAAAGCTCCAGGTCGCATATTTATGGCCCTCACCTTCTTTTCGGGCCGCTAGCTATCTAGGTACACTCTCACACGAGTGTCCCGAGATAGGTTACCTCTATGTATCGATTTACTCAGTTATTTCCTCTTTGTTCCAGTATGCCCGTCGATAGACATCCGGAACACGCCGGAGCAGCTGAACCGGCTGGCCGGCTGCCGCGTGATCGAGGGCCAGCTCAGCATCGTGCTCATGGAGCGCGCCACGCACCGCTCCTTCGAGAACATGAGCTTCCCGGAGCTCAGGGAGGTCACCGGATACATCAAGATCTACAGGTACCGTTTCAGTCGAAGGACAGGTTCGCCACACGGACCGGCCTTGTCTCCATAGACTTAGAATGTTCTGTGCTTGTCTCTTCTCTACAGCTACAGGCATTTTACTAGATTAATCCGCACTAGGTCGGCAGGTAGCAGGCAGAAGCATAGACTATCTCGCTACAAGAACGAGAGGTCTGTGGCAAGCAGTGAGTGCGCGACGTTACTGCCGGAAAATGGCCGGAACCGTCAAGGAAAAGCTCAGACATAAATTGAAGTGCGCACATAAGTATACTCGTAGATAAATGAGCCAGATTTGATGTGCTGACGCCGCTGACCCTCTAGCCGCATGAGAACCACTAGGCTACCATGGCTAACCAAGTTACCTCGGGTTTCAGCTAGGAGTACTTAGTTGAAATTTTATATCGCATGGTGCTATTGCTATCGTCAAATCGTAACCGTTCATAATCAGGTTTATTTTTTAAATATTTTAAATAAAGATGACATTGACAGAAAGTTTACCTAATTATACCAAAGTTTTGATTACTGCTTACACAAAAAAGTTACTTGCGAACTATGTCTTATTAGTAACCAACCAGTCTTAGTAATACCTAGTACTGATTTAGTTTGTAAGTTTTTATCAAGTTTTATTAATTCGTAACGAAAGTTTGCATATATTTTTTGATTTAACTCAACTAAGTAGTTCGGTTAAACCTTTTTTTCAGTGCAATAATGGGTTCGATAAATCAGCAAGCTCGCGTGAGTTCCCTGAACAGAGCGTACCTCCTACGAAGGATGCTAAACGGTGTTTCGTTTCTTCCAGAATGAAAGGAATCCGGAACCTGGGCGAGCTGTTCCCGAACCTGTCGGTCGTGCGCGGGATGCAGCTTTTCAGAGATTATGCTATCGTTATCTTTGATAACGAGAACCTTGTGGTAATTAATCATTACTCGCTCTATTGTTCCATGAAAGGTCCTTGGAAAATACTCACTTGAATTAAAGTTCGTTTTGGAACTCCTTTTTTTAATCTGCTAGTGAACGATTGAGAGTGAAACGAATGGAACAGGTCTCTCTGTGTCTTTATGTTTTAATTTGTACCGATGTAACTATATTTGTTAAGTTTATTTCTGTCATTTTATAATTATGATTTTTCTGTTTCCATTTCAAACAACACCGATTACCATTTTATAAAGGCATTTCGAACGTCCAACCGTATAGGTACTGGTATTTGCCTAGTTTTTTACTTTACAACGTCCCGTTGTTTACTCAAAACAAATTGATAAAGGTTACTAAACGATTAACAAAAAAGTCCAAACAAAACTACAAACCGTTATTTGGAAAACCCCACTGCGCAGTTTTATTGTGTTTACCCATTGTAATCGTAGCGAGACCCTTTTTTCCCATTATCGATTACTTTTTTAATTCTAGTTATTAAAAGCTAGATGTTTTGGTAACCGTGAAGTTTACAGTTTTTATTCGTTTCCTATTTTGTGGAGGCCATCAGTTACTTGAAAACATGGCACAAGAAGTTTCATTATAGACCTCACTTTACATCTCTTCAAATGTATGAAATCCAGGTTAACCACTAATTAATTTTCCTGTATTAAAAACGCATTTCGCACAGTTCCCGATTCGTGAAAGTTGAGCTAAGTTTTAATCGTAATTTAATGAATCTAAATGTCTGAACAGTCTCTGGGGCTGCGATCCCTGACGCACATCGAGCAGGGCGCGGTGCGGATCCAACACAACGACCGGCTCTGCTACACCAACACCATCGACTGGTCCAAGATCAACACGGACGGCGCAGAAAACAACATTATCAAGGTGAGCCTCGTAGCAACCACACAAATCTCTTACTCCGCTTCCCTTATCAAATAACAAGACACAAGGACGGCGCGAAAAGGTTGCAAGCTGTTTTACGATTGCCAGCTTTGACCTTTAAATGCATGACTGGGCATTTTAATAACGGTCGCATTCCGAACAATCAACGATACGGCAAGCATTCCATCAAATGTTATCAGTGCTGTCGAGAGAACAAATTTAAAACAACAACACAGTGTGCTATGTTATGAATGTTATGATGGACGTGTGTGCCTGTGGTCAGTATACTCGCCTCGCCGTAAAGCGACGACCGCCACTAAAAGTATGTATGGCCCCGGTCGGCACTTTGCTTTGCGGCGACTATAATAGATGACGTAAATGAAACTTCATGGGTTCATAGCTCTGTCGGTACTCTGCTTAAACTTGTTTCCTCGACCGTGGGATTATAATTTGATTAATTCCGTTCTGCCGTTTTGCAAAAAACAAGCATACGTTTTTAAACCATAAGCCGCCTGTCATTAAGACCTGTTATTAATGTATTTAAATGTTTATGCCGACGCCTTCCGATTATAATTACCGATTGCGGTCATATTTTGAGCGCATGCATACGTAGTGTTTTTCTTATGAGAATAATGAGAAGCCTGGATTTACCGAAAAATAAGTATTATTACTTGCAACATGCACCAACATTTTCCTTTTTTAAGGTTCCGTACCCAAAGGGTGAAACGGGACCCTATTACTAAGGCTCCGCTGTCCGTCCGTCTGTCACCAGGCTGTATATCATGAACCGTGATGATTAGACAGTTGATATTTTCACAGATGATGTATTTCTGTTGCCGATCTAACAACAAATATTAAAAAACAGACTAGAATAAATATTTAAGGGGGCGCCCATACAACAAACGTGATTTTTGTGCCGTTTTTGTCTGTCACCAGGCTGGTATCTATTGAACCGTGATGACTAGACAGTTGAAATTTTCAGGCAGATGATGTATTTCTGCTGCTTCTGTAACAACAAATAATAAAAAACAGAATAAATTAAATATTTAAGGGGGCTCCCATATAACAGACATGTTTTTTTTTTGCCGTTTTTATAGAATAGTACGGAACTCTTCGTGTGCGAGTCTGACTCGCACTTGGCTGTTTTTTTATGAATAGTTAAGATTAGAAGTAGTTACTTCAGTAATATTTTACGTTTATTCGAAACCAACAGCTTGCTGTGGCTTTGGAAAAAATTCTTTGGCTTCTTCTTACGGTATTTATTTGACTCGATTTAATCCTCCACCGAGTCAAGTGTACTGATGTACTAATTTTATAAAATAAACCATTGAAACTGATTCCGAGAAGCCTGAAATCACACTCTAAACATGACACCTGTCAGATCAAAATATTAAACATTGAGCTCTTTATGTATGTTATTATTTTGTTATATTCTATAGTGTGTAATTTGATATCCTTTATGCTTGCGAACATTCCAAGTGACAATACATTTACGTAAATTGAATTTCATGATATCACTCATTGATCTATTATCTAAATATATAAAAGAAGAAACTGACTGACTGACTGACTGACTGACTGACTGATTGACTGACTGACTGACTGACATATCAACGCAGAGCCGAAACTACTGGTCGTAGAGAGCTGAAATTTGGCATGCAGGTTCCTTGGGGAGCGTAGGGGAGCTCTAAGAAAGGACTTCCCGAAATTCCTACGGGTACGGGAAAAAATGGGTTTATTACATTTTAAGGCGCGTACGTAGTCGCGGGGATCATCGTAGAGAGATGAAATTTGGCATGCAGGTTCCTTGGGGAGCGTAGGGGAGCACTCAGAAAGGATTTACCGAAATTCCCACGGGAACGGGAAAAAAAGGGATTTTTACATTTTAATGTTTAGGCGCGTACGAAGTCGCGGGAAACATCGTAGAGATCTGAAATTTGGCATGCAGTTTCCTTGGGGAGCGTAAGGGAGCACTAAGAAAGGACTTCCCGAAATTCCCACGGGAACGGGAAAAAATGGTTTTTTATTACATTTTAAGGCGCGTACGTAGTCGCGGGGATCATCGTAGAGAGCTGAAATTTGGCATGCAGGTTCCTAGGGGAACGTAGGGGAGCACTAAGAAAGGACTTCCCGAAATTCCCACGGGAACGGGAAAAATGTTTTTTTTTTTACATTTTAAGGCGCGTACGAAGTTGCGGGGATCATCGTAGAGAGCTCAAATATGGCATGCAGGTTCCTTGGGGAGCGTAGGGGAGCACTAAGAAAGGACTTCCCGAAATTCCTACGGGAACGGGAAAAAATGGGTTTATTACATTTTAAGGCGCGTACGTAGTCGCGGGGATCATCGTAGAGAGCTGAAATTTGGCATGCAGGTTCCTTGGGGAGCGTAGGGGAGCACTAAGAAAGGACTTCCCGAAATTCCTACGGGAACGGGAAAAAATGGGTTTATTACATTTTATGGCGCGTACGTAGTCGCGGGGGTCATCGTAGAGAGATGAAATTTGGCATGCACGTTCCTTGGGGAGCGTAGGGGAGCACTATGAAAGGATTTCCCGATATTCCCACGGGAACGGGAAGATAATAGGTACAGGAGTTCGAGTAGGTAATAGGTACAGGAACTTAGAAGGCGCGTGGATTTAGCAATAATAGTCTCTGCGTCAACGGCTCAAGTGCTCGCCGCGCGCCTTCTATGTTGTGTCGTGCTATAGGTTCTTTTAATTCTTCAGTGTATCATCAATTTGATCGGTGTACGTGTGTCGAGGGTGACCTCTCGTTTCTAATGAATGGAAATATTGAAGTGGGGCTCGTTTCCAGTCGAACTACGACACTCGTCTCTGCGGCCTGTGCCCGTACGCGCAGGGCCGCATGGAGGACCACCGGCAGACGCATCGCCAGTGCCCCGCCGACGCCAAGGGCCGACTGCTTTGTTGGGACGACAAGCATTGTCAGCTAGGTAAGATACGCTTAAATTAACACTTACATACAAGAGACTACTACTAGAGATCTTCTACTATCTAAAGTCCCGCGCCTTTTCAAAACGCTTCAATGTACTTAAAAAGCACCACCAACACTCTCAACACATGTGTGCGAGCTGAGACAGCCATCAACTATGCGTTGAGTGTTGGTGGTGCTTTTTAAATAATGATAAAAAAATTGAAGCGTTTTGAAATGTGAAGGCGCGGGACTTTAGATAGTAGAAGATCTCTACTACAGCCTATTTGCGACACAGGTCTCCTCTCGTCACGAGAGGGTTCGGACTATAGTCCCGACGCGGGTCCAGTGCGGATTGGGGACTTCACCCACATCTTTGAATTACTTCGCAGATGCGTGCAGGTTTCCTCACGATGTTTTCCTTCACCGAAAAACTCAGTGCTAAATTCAAATTGAATTTCGCATTCCCTATTTATTTCATAACCTCTAAATCCATAGGAAAGTGTACAAAACTACGTTTAAGTAAGATTTATCTCGCTATACATCTCCGTATTTTGTAATCTCCATTTTTCCAAAGACACAACGTCTTCTTGGGTTAGTTTCGAGCTTGTAATGTCCAATAAAATACTACGTAACCGAGATATATGGTGTCCTCACTAAAGTGAAACACACTGGCACTAGCAAAGTGCGCGAAAGATTTTATATATTTACAAAACGCATTTACAAAACACTCGGTGTCCTTTTAATTTTTAATCTGGTCCAGTCACAAATAAAGATTAGCTTTATTAAGGCTCTCCTCGCCCCCGCAAGGGGTTATTTATTGCGTGTTTGTTGCGAACCCATGTACGGCTCTCCCACGCTCTGTTAGTTACATGGCGGCTGTAACAAACTGCACCCCATAAATTGTTCACTTAAATTGCACTGCAACATAAACAACCAAGTCAGCGCTTTATTGGTATTCAGGGTACCGCCCGAAGATGCGTGGATGGATTTTCCTTTTTTTTTTGCTACCCACAGCGAATATTTAGGTACTCGCATTTCGTTGTTTTTGGACATGTTTTGGCACCAATTGATGTCAGAATTAACGCTCACGTACATTTAAATTGGTGTAACTTATTGCTCATAAAAACGTGCAACATAAATACTCACACTACCGTAACAGAAAAATAAATCTTTAAATAGTTTTGACAAGTTTAACGGTTTTATAACTATTATCAATCATGGAAAATAGCTTTGCTTAATTTCGGGATAGGTCAATTTGTGAATGACGTCCCAATATACGCGTTGGCGGCCCTGAAAATCAGCGCCTAGGCCTCCCTGGGCCAAGGCATCGTGCTGAGTGTCGCCAACTTGACATCCATCACTTCTCTCATGTATTGTCTAAGGAATTAGCTTCTAATTTTAACTGTATGTTTGTTTAACGTCATTAGTTTTACTTTGGCTTTTTAATTTAATTATTACTTGCATGTTTTTCATTTTATGTATATTTCTATTACTTATGTGTGGATGTCGAAATAAAACTGTTTCAATGTTTCAATATATTTATTTATTGATTTATAATTCCGAGCGGAATTATCTGACCGGGCTTTATTGGTTGCAGTGTGCCCGGTGAGTTGCGGGAACCGCTCGTGCACGCCGACCGGTGAATGTTGCCACCAGGCGTGCCTGGGTGGCTGCACGGGCGACCAGCCCCACCACTGCCACGTGTGCCGCCACTACTCGCTGGGCTACGGGCCCAACCGGACCTGCACCGAGACCTGCCCCGCCGGCATGTACAAGGTGAGCCTCCTCCCATCAAGGTGAGCCTGGGCAGCATCCAAAGAAGCTTTACGGTTATTGGAATTCCTTACAATTTCAATAGACATTCCAGGATCTAAATACATTTCTAGGTATTTTGGGATCCAAAGACGGGGCGAAACTTAATTATGCTGTGAATATTGTTCCTAATTAATTGAAACACACATAATTTCCATGTCTCGTTGGATTCCGTACCCACTGGGTATACGTTTTGTAATTTCATTTAGTCATGAACTGAGGCCAGTCACATACAGTTGGAATTCCGATTCGACACTCCGATTCAGAAAATCGGAATTGAAATGTAGGTATGGATGGATATACCACATACATGCGGCAGTTTCCCGTTCGGATTTCCGAATTGCATGTATGTGATAGGTATTTTGTATCGAGGGTATGCGGAATCTCTCCTCGTAATTCCGACTTGTGGCCGGCCTTAGTGGCATTGACTAATATATCGCTGTTGTTTCTGGCGTCAGCTGTTCCGGCGCTGCGTGACCGAGCTGGAGTGCCGCAACGCGCCGCCGCCGCTGCCGGACACGAGCGCGCGCCCCGAGCCCAACATCTACGCTTACAAGACGCTCGGCGACTCGTGTCTCTACATATGTCCCAGCGGGTACATGGAGGTAAGGCTCCATAGTCGCCGCACACCAAAGTGACGACCGACGCCAAACCATACATTTACGTACTTCGATGGTGTCGGTCGTCACTTTGCTTTGCGGCGAGCGTAGCGGGCGCGACTGACAGCGGGTGTCGGGGTAAGGGTGATATGGTCACCGCCCCTGGTCGCGCTAAATCGCGGGCAAGCCGTTATAGCAGAAGTTACGAGCTGAGGATTATATACCCTTGTCTGTTATTCGAAGCAACCCAATAAATTGCAAGTGGATTACGTATCTAAATATGGGTAATAAGATGTGAGGTATTAAAAAAATACACCTTTACTAAAAATTTTTAATCGGAGCAAAATGACAGAAAACAAAATAAAACATTGTACGGACTCTTACAAATAAAGGTACGTAGTTAGGCAAATAGAATGGTCAGGGTTCATTTCAAAGTGACACTAATATCTCTATAGCTCCATATTTTGATAACTGCTTTCCTTTACGCTAAGTCATGAGGATGCTCGTGTTGGAAAAGCAGCGGAGTGGGTTATTTTTATGGCATCGCTGGGCAAACGAGCACCACAAATTCAATTGATACAAACGTCATGCACACTACGCTGCAAGCGCCGCCTCACACCCTCCGCTTCGACCGTCCAACCAGACCTTGACGTAAAGGGCAAAACACAGAAAGTTAGGTCGGGCCCCAGGCGCAAGATAGGCCACATACAGAATTCCTAACGCATACCTTCCATATAAAATGTATAGACCTACCATGTGGTATATTACACGCAGTAGTTTTCCGTTCGGAATTCCGATTATATGTGGCCGGCCTTAGACCGGTCCCCGCCCTTCTGTGTGTTTTACCTTCTACTCGTGATAACAAACATGTGGTTGTACAGGTCGGCGACGAGAAGAACGCGTCGTGCGTCCAGTGTCCGGAGTCGGGGTGCACCCGCGACTGCGACGGCGGCACCATCGACTCGGTCGCGGCGGCGGACAAGTTCCGCGGCTGCACCACCATCCACGGCGCGCTCGTCATCGCGCTCCGGGCCAGCGGCGGTGAGTCACGTGGGGACGCGGCGCCCACAGTCGGGCAGCTCGCCCTGCGACGGTGCCGACAAGTTTAAAACGACATTGATTAGTTAATGACAGACACTATTTGGTAGATGGAACCATTTGACGCTGAAGAAAGCAAAACGCGCGGCCGGAAATGTTATTGCGCGCCCCAGAAGCGTTTAGTTGGCATCACGCGCAATGTAACGGGAAAACATCCATCTCATCAATCTTGGCTGAGCCGGAAAGCAAAAGCCTGTACTAACTGTGTATGTATGTTACTTATCCAAAGCAAACATAACATAAGGTTGATGTTTGTCCGCCAGGCAACACGGTGGCGATACTGGAGGCGGCATTGAGCGAGGTGCGCGAGATCCATGGCGTATTAAAGGTGGTTCGCTCGTATCCGCTCGTATCGCTTACTTTTCTCAAGCGGCTCGAGCGCATCGTGGCCCAGCCCAACTCCAACAAGTGAGTATTTAACATCGCAAACACAACACAAAAGTCCCACAACCGTTTAAAAGAAATTATATAAATTAGGACATTGCACACAAATTGAACAAGCCTCAAACTATGCAAAGCTTGGACTGAAGGTGTTTAGACATTGATATAAGTAATTTAGAACAGAGAAATGCATACTTATATAACTAATATACATCCATGACTAGAGCACGAACATTCGTGCTCATCACGCAAAATGTTGCCCTTAGCGGGATTCAAACCCGCGACCATCGGAACAGTAGTCAGGGCCGCTAATAACTGAGCAAATCCGATCCTCCGTAATAAATAATGAATGTCCATAAGGGTTGTCTTGCTCTTACCTACGCCGATATCGGTTGCTGACGTCGGTTAAGCATTAGGTACTGTCGTTCGAGTATGACAGGAAAATTTAAAAGGTCAAAAAAGTTAGTTAACATCACGTGAATAAACTTAAAGGCAGTTGTTAGTCGTGCAAAATATCTGAATCTGAGCAGCGTACATCGGAAAAGCTCTGTACGCGTGCAATATCTAGGTTGCGCTTCAAATCCCCATATATTGTATGAAGGTTGTTCTTCTAGGTTTACCTTGCTTTTTCTGTGCTTGAAGACCAAGAAAATAATCACCCATTACCTTCCACAGAGGAGAAGCCCTGCACATCTTCAACAACCCAAACTTGGAGCTCCTCTGGGACTGGCGGACCAACAAGAGACTGCAAATAAAAGGCAAACTGTTCATCCACTTCAACCCCAAACTGTGCTACAAGCAAATCTCGCCGCTGCGCAACATGACCGATCCGCGCTTCTCGAATTTCGACGAAGTAGAAGTCTCTACGGATAACAATGGAGACCAGGCGTTCTGTAAGTTATGAAACTACTATTTTTATAGCTATAAAACTCTCTTACTGACTGACTGATGACAATGCACAGCTGAAACTGCTGGTCGTATGAATGCTAAAATTTGGCATTCAGCACTAAGAGATGATTACTTGAAATTCCCGTGGGGACGGGAGATATGGTCTTACGCCGTACTGCAGGCGCGGGAGACTGATCGTTACTATTTTATTATGGTATCTGAACCAACGAATTTAGATTACATTCATATTGATTCCATAGTTAAATTCATGTAATTTCCTAGATGAAAACTAAAACCGCCATATGTAATGTGATTGTCAATTCTGAACTGAAAGGTGCACATGAATTTTTGCAGGTGTACTGCATTCTGTGTAAACCCTTTCGGAGATCGGCGACAAGCTTCGCTTAGATCAATGATCTGCACCCTGACTCGGTTGGTATCAGTCGCCTCCGATCGAGCGCACTGTCTAGACAGGTCAGAGTACTATCGGCTCTCTAAACAATGAAATTGAAACTTCGTCGTACATTCCATGAATTAACGCGTAGTGTAAGTAAGCATGGTAGATTCTTATTGATGTACCTTGTCGGTTACGGCCTTTACTACGCATATTTCGGCCGAGTTTTTGGGCTAGGTTTTTTCAGGGTCGGCGGCGTGCGAAGGGCCATTTATTAATCCATACTAATATTTAGTTCGAAAGTAACTCTGTCTGTCTGTCTGTTAGCTCTTCACGCTTCAACCTATGGACCGCTTTAGATGAAATTTTCTATGGAGATAGTTGGAGACTCGGGGAAGAACACGGGCTACTTTTTATCCTTAAAAAAAAAAGTTTAGTTTCCGCTGGAATGCGACTACCGAATTCCACGCGGGAAAACTCGCGGGAAGAAGCTACTACTACTACTACAGCCTATTTGCGTCCCACTGCTGGGCCTATGCCCAGCAGTGGGACGCAAGGAGGAGAGGATTAGGCCTATGCCTCCTCTCATCACGAGAGGGTTTGAGCTATAGTAAAGGTAGTTAGGGAAGAAGCTAGTAATTATTAATCCCTTACCACGTTTAATTTTAATTCGTTTTATTTTAAATGATAATTTATAAAATGACTCACCGAATGGTAGGTATAAGTGATACCTCAGATGTTGCATACGTTTAATAGCCGACCGTAACCTTTCCCCAGACGGAGCGGTGTATATTTGTTTGCCCTCATACGGTACATGGTACAAAAAAACAAGTGTGACATGGCATTGTTTTCGTCGTGAAGGTTACCAAGACACTCTGAACCTGCGCATCCACATGCTCCACCAAAGCTACGTGATCCTGTCATGGAACACCTACTGCGTGGATGACACGCGGAAACTGTTGGGCTACTCCATCTACTACATCCCGGCGGCCAAAAACGTCACGCTCTACGGGCAGCGGGATGCTTGCTCCGATACGTAAGTATGACTATGTATTAAAAGAGTGCTTGAATATTACTAAAATTACATTTAAACCTTGAAACGCACGTTGAATCACCCAATTTATTCTCCAATCTAACCGACAAATAAGAATATTTTTATGAAGTTAGTAGGTACCTAACCTACTTTTATTTATATCCCTTCATGTATTCATTATTTGGATTACGCAAATAAACAACGCAACATATTGTGTTGTTCGATATAATTGCGTATCCGGAATTTTAGTACATGTGGGCCTTGTTTTGTCAATAATGTTCAGCAGTAATACCTATTTGTACTTGGCGTACAAATATTTTCCATCTTATTCTTGTTATTGTAGGTAACAGAAATATCCCTTCAAGGTGAGGTGTACTAATATTGAGCTAATCTTAAATAACCTTAGAACGAATAGGTAATGCGTTGGGAATATTTTGTTCCGCTAGTACTTGCTATATGAAGCTCAACAATCGAATTATTTGAGTCCTATGGGAGATGAATTATATTAAAGACGGCATAATTACGTGTATCAAACGAAATTGGAACAATATTAACGGGTCAAGTCAAACCGCTCACACTAGACTATTTCATGCTCTATAAAAATCTAGTATCTACAATACACTTGCATCGAACACACTAATCTATTTAATTTCTCTATCCGCAGCTGGAACGTCCTGGACATACCGAACGACGAGATCCGCAACAACACGCCTACAGTGGCCGACACTCGTTCCACCATACTGAACAACCAGTGCAACAAGCAGCAGCCAGTGTTCCGGCCCATACGCAACCTGGTTCCCTACACCCGCTACGCCGCCTACGTCAAGACCTACACCACGCTGCAGGACAAGAAGGGCGCGCAGAGCCCCATCATATACTTCACCACCCTGCCTGGCCGTGAGTGACCTCTGTTAACATCCCTAGTGCAACCAGCAGCCAGTGTTCCGGCCCATACGCAACCTGGTTCCCTACACCCGCTACGCCGCCTACGTCAAGACCTACACCACGCTGCAGGACAAGAAGGGCGCGCAGAGCCCCATCATATACTTCACCACCCTGCCTGGCCGTGAGTGACCTCTGTTAACATCCCTAGTGCAACCAGCAGCCAGTGTTCCGGCCCATACGCAACCTGGTTCCCTACACCCGCTACGCCGCCTACGTCAAGACCTACACCACGCTGCAGGACAAGAAGGGCGCGCAGAGCCCCATCATATACTTCACCACCCTGCCTGGCCGTGAGTGACCTCTGTTAACATCCCTAGTGCAACCAGCGGCCAGTGTGCCAGCCCATTCGCAACTTCGTGCCGTACACCCGAAAAAAAAAAAAAAACTCAAGCAGAGCGGAAGGTCTTTTCCAAAGGGTAATTGTAAAGCTCATGTCACACTATGCATGTGTCTGTATCTGTTCAGGCTTAAATCGCTGGAACGATTTAGATAGGCTACTTTTTATCCCGGAAAAATGCATAGTTCCCACCTCTAACGCTATAACTATAAGTTAGTGCTAAATAAATAGTTGTCCAGTCCAGCCCAACCAAGGATTGCACGACTGTTTGAAATACTATTCATAATAATAGATCTATTTATGAGATTTTAAAGCATTCGAAGGTTTCATTAAAACCCACAAATGAAGCAGTCTAAAGTAAATTCACGGACGTAATATAAGTAGTGTGAGTGCCATTATTAACGAAGTGCGTAGTGTTTACAATGTTCGGCGTGTTTTCGTCAACCCGTTCTAACAATGAGTCGGCGCGAAACAATGTCATTGTGTTCTTTATTAAATATTGATCGTGAACTCACGATATCCATTGAGTATCAGAGGCCATTCATTGGATGGTTGAGACGCAAAAATTGGGGAATTCTCAGTAGGATATCGCTCGGGTACAATTTGTAAGTGTTGATATTATTTTGAAACTTCTAACGAAATACTCGTAGTATTTCCTCTTCAATGCGTAGGTACGTGTATTCTTGCCTACTGCGCAATTTTCATAAGATCTATTGCTACTACTACTACTACAGCCTATGTGCGTCCCACTGCTGGGCACAGGCCTCCTCTCATTACGAGAGAGTTTGGGCTATAGTTCCCACGCGGGCCCAGTGCGGATTGAGGACTTCACACATATCTTTTGAATTACTTCGCAGATGCGTGCAGGTTTCCTCCCGCTGTTTTCCTTCACCGAAAAGCTCAGTCGTAAATTCAAATTGAATTTCACACATAAGTAAACTTAAAGGTGGAGCCGGAATCGAACCCCCATATCATACCCCCCATACCTTCATAAGATCGTCTAGTTAGTATTTCAGTTTTAGAGATAGAGCTGGCAATGATCAAAGCTCTAACCCATATCAGGTCTTTAACCCTAGCACAGACAAGGTAATCTAAAAAGACAAGGGAAGACAGCCAATCTCCTTACTTTGCGGCGTACATCGGAAAAGCTCTGTATGCGAGCAATATCCAGGACCCGCTTACAATAGTACATTACAAACCTAGGGCGGTGAATCTGGGGCTTTACGAATTACCGCCCGTGGTGTGTCTAAAGTTTTACGTCTTGCCTTGGCCAGAAAGTGAGATTTTCTCCCCGCGTACTTAGCGGTCAGAAAATCCCACCTACGGCCAATGGTGACGTAAATGTACGGCTACATATGACAGCTATTTTCACATGTCGATTTGTATCGTTCGTTTACCTTGCTTTTCACCCGACTGCGCCAGAAGGAGGGTAATGTTTTACGAGTGTAGGGTTCCCTGCTCAATCCAATAAGTCGAGATACTTTGTTTTACAATTATAAACTTTCTATGTTCTATGACAAATTTAAAATCTATTGTTTTCTTACGGCGACTTATCGGGTTTGAGCAGGGAACCCTATTATGTATGTATTATTTATGTAGGTATATTTTTTGGCACGCTATGTAGCCCAAACAGCTTGATTTATTTTAGCTTGCGAGGTGTCGTTAGATTTTTCTTGATTTTGAGAGTTTTTTTTTCAAAAATAGAGTTATTCTATAACCCTAGTAACCCTAGTTGATGCAAGGGTCTAAAGTGTTATTCTTCCGCAGGTCCAAGCCCACCGGTGGGCGTGACGGAGGAGTCGCGCACGGAGCACTCGGTGTCGATCCGCTGGGGCCCGCCCACGATGCCCAACGGCACCATCGTCGCCTACCAGGTCGAGGTGCAGGCCAACAGCTACAACCGGCCGAAGATCATGGGGAGCACCGTCAATTACTGCAGCAACCGTGAGTCTGCTTTGGCTACAATGATATAATACGACCAGAAACAAGGAAATTATTAGACTGTCAATATGTTTACATCACCCTTGGCCGTAAAGTGGGATTTTCTGCCCGCTACGCGGAGAGAAAATCTCACTTCTTGGCGAAGGTAAGATGTAAAACTTTTGACAAACCTCGGCCGGTAGTTCGTAAAGCCCCAGATCGCAGGTTTCTGTGACATTTACGAATTCACCACCCTAGGTCTGTAATGTACTATTACATTACGGGCGTACATCGGCATATCCAGGGGGCGCGTCAAATTAAGGAACAGTTACATTTCGATATTTTTGTCTTGCGCGATTAACATACTACTGCTGTTGACAACAGTCTCCTTAGGCTCACTTGCACCGAGCCACTAAGGTTTAGTTATATTATATTGCACGCTGTTGGGGAGCGTTCAAGTATTACGTAGCGCAATTTTTTGAGAGTGTTTTTGATTCCCCTCCCCCCCATGTAACGCACCGTAACGTTTTTCTGTACGCCCCCTCCCCCCTAGTAAAACGTTACGTAACCACCAAGTGTCAATTTTTACCTAAAATCACAATTATGTGGCGTAAAGTACTGGAAACAATGTTACGTAACGCGTAGTTCAAACACCCCCTTCCGTCCCTGTAACGCATCGTAACGTTTTACAAGACCCCCCTCCGTAAATTCGTTACGTAATACTTGAACGCTCCCTTGGTTGCAATATAACTAAATCTTATATTGCTACTACTACTGCTACAACAGCCTATTTACGGCCCACTGCCGGGCACAGGCCTCCTCTCATCACATCACGGGTTGGACTGTAGTCCCCACTCGAGCCCAGTGCGGATTGGGGACTTTACACACATCCTTGAATTACTTCGCAGATGCATGCAGGTTTCCTCACGATGTTTTCCTTCACCGAAAAGCTCAGTGGTAAACCAAATCGAATTTCCCACATAAATAATTTCAGAAGTGTGAGCCTGATTTGAACCCGCGACCCTCTGCATGAGAGGCGGTAGGTCGAACCACTAGGCCACCACGGCTTTTATTGCTAGCGTTGGTGCAAGTCAGCATTACTTGCTCAGTTCTATCGCTGTATCGGCCGCTTTCCCCAGCGAGCCTCCTGGCGAACATAATCGCGGTCCGCGGCGAGGAGTCTCCGGACAAGAAGGAAGATAAGGCGACCGGCGACGTCCAGGACGGCACGTGCGCCTGCGAGGAGGAGGCGCGGACCTTCAGCAAGTTCAACTCGCTCGCCGAGAAGGAGCGCATCGAGAGCATCGACTTCGAGAACGCGCTGCAGAATCTGGTCAGTGGAAAGCACGGTGGTTGGCACTTGGGTTGAAAAAAAAACCGGATCGAACCCCTTTTTTTTCTATTTGGGTTGACCTTTCAAGCGTCTTTCGGAAAGAAACGAGTTCAATCTATTTTGGTATTTTTTTTAATATGAAAATACCTATTTAATTCGTAAATTAGATAGCTACTGGTTTAATTGTGTTACCTATACCTAGAAAGTTTTGAATTAGCTCTTTTGAATTTTGGAGTTCTTGCGATTATATGTCAAAATATCGATGTCTTTTTATAATTATAGAAAACACAACTATAGAAAAGAACCGAAATTTTCAAAAGAGCCTGAAAAAATATTATGATTTTTCCAAGATTTTTCAACTCTAAATGGCACGTTAAGGCGAGCAGGCAACGTCGCAAAGCTGCCTTTCCATAACAACATCTCTTTTTCAGGTGTACATAAAACTGAACACGACGCGGCAACCGAACAAGAGTAAGCGAGAGAGCCGGTTGCGCCGCTCCGTGGACAGCAGCCTCAGCAGTATGCTCGTCATACTCGAGAAGAACAACGACCCCAAACCCGGGGTCGACCACCCCAACGCCACCGACGACGAAGGTAACCCTAATCCTAAAATAATAAAGGCAATGCACCAGCAATGATATGCAAATCGAGTGGTGACTTTCACTTCGTTTCTGTCTCGGCTTAACTGGAGTAAGGACGTCTTTGACTACACACATTTACTTACATTTACAAGAAAACAACAGTGAACTGTTGAAGTTAATTTCTCGCCATTCAAAAATACTTATACTTTATTTCTCTAAAAGTCTAAAAGGTGAAGTGAAGCTTAAATACAATTTTGCCGTCGGGCAATAAATATTTAAAATTCCCCTCTTTACTCCAGCTAAGTTACTAATCGATATGTCATACTTGTCAATGTTTTCACCTCATAACTTGTCACTCAACGCTGAAACTTTGTTATTATGCCTTTGTTGTATGTCGCGGTAATGTAAATAATGTACTGAGATGTCTTTAAATGTCACACAACTTTCATATCTTTGTGTATTTAGTTACAAAAATTGGTCGCAGACAATTTTCAAGACGTCATTAAAATTTACAACATTTTAAAATTTTATTTGGGCGTAATTCAAAAACCATTTTGGCATCTCTACCTAAAGGAATCAATAAAAAAAGAGATTTTTACGTTCATTACTTTTAGAGAAAATCGTGATTTAGTGATAACTGGTGCGTGACGTCATCTCACTCAATTCACAGAACTATATCTATGCGCAGAAAGTGGTACGACGTCATTTTTGCCTTACGCCCTTTTAGAATGAGGTGCTTTTTAATTTGAATTTTATGTATGAATTTGACGACTTACGAAAAAAGAAAAAATACGGGTGGTTTTAATTTTTCCCTACTTTCTAACCAGCTAATAAAATAGCCGTGTTGAAAAAATTAAATGTTGTCAATTCGCATTAAAATGGTGTTCCGTTGCTAACTTCAGCCTCATTTAATCTGTGCTTATTCTTCATCTTAGCGCTTCACCCATCACATCCATTGAACGTTCTCGTTTCAGCCAAGTGCAGTCGCGCTGAGACCTCTTGCGTCATTAAGGACAATACGACAGGTTATACGTAGTTATGTATATACGGGTGTCCGGTCGCATGTGTCGGCTGAACGCGGATGTTCCATTCACAAAATGACTCATTTTGCATGAATGAAGTCAATCTGTAGAGGATAAACGCATGCATTATTCGTTTCAAATGACCCACTCGTGTCAGGGACACAACGGGCGCTGTAAAACGCTTTATGAATGAAGTTAACGCCACCAATGTTGTTGAACGCCGTGTGACCTTGACATAAGAGGAAACAGTGCCAAACTAAATTGTAGGAACAATCATACAATTGTGTAACGAGCGAGCTATTGCATAAGGCTAGCTATGATTGTTTACAAACATTAGCCGTTAAACTAAAAAATATTACAATGTTATTCAATACAGTCCATTTAATTCAAGGATTTTGGTGGTCAGCTCCTGTGCTACTATGCATACAAAGGGTTCTTCAAACGTGACCTCCGTCATACTGTGAATGAAAACTTCCAGTGAATGAATAATAATACAATATGGCCAATGTTATTGCGAGTACGTAAGTTACGCAATTGTTTCGCTCGTAAAAAAACTTTGCCTACGTTCTCAGAAACTCCCAGTTAATTTCTGCTACTTGTACCACTTCCTTTCATATCAAAACAACTGACCTACCTCAACGAACTGGGTCTAAAGTAAATAGTCGAATAACAGAATTTTTCGTTTATCGAAGCTAATAAGTCTGTAGAAGAAGTCGCGTCTGTATCTTGAAAATTAAAATAAATGTTCAAGTCGAGGGGACTATATAAACGATACTGAACACAAAAAGCGTTTTTTTTAGAATAAAAACATGTATGTCCTTATTCAACTCCAAAATTACTGGTCGGATTGCAACAAAATTTGGTATGGGGGTATTTTATAACACTGGTCAACATGTAGGCTAATTTTTATCCCGGAAAAACGCATAGTTCCCGCAGGAACGCTATTGACGAATTCCACGCGGACGAAGTCGCGGGCAGAAGCTAGTTTTTTATGATAATTTCGTTAGAAAAAAAACAAAGTATCGAACATTGAATGCATGATAATAGGGGTAAGAGTACGAGTGTTTCTGAATGATTATGCAAGTGAAATGTACTGTATTTTTGGGATTGTTATCGATAAGGTGTGCACGTTTGGTAAAAAATGTATGTTAATCTTTATTATTGTTCATCACCATCAGTAAAGAACATGTGAAGTCATTAGAAAATAGACTGAACGATAACCTTGAAAATCTGTTTATTTATTTTTAATTGAAATGTTTTCCAGATTTCTATTCAGGGCTTCCGAGATATATTATTAGTTACATATAATATTTGTATTCTTTCCTATTATACTTTTCAAATTAAATATATGTGAAATTAAAAATAACGTGGTTACTTTACGTAAACGTTTCTAACGAAGCCTAATTCCTGGCTATGGACGTTTATAGAAGGCCACCTCCTATTGAACGAAGGACCATAGATATCGAACGTAATTCCAATCCTGCAAAACTTCGGAGATGTGTTGTGTAAGGCCCGCCATATACATTCGTAATTCCGTAACGGAATCCCGCAACGGAATTCGGATTCGGAAATTCCGAACGCATGCCCGCCATACAAAATGTATAGACCTGCCACATACACGCAGTAGTTTTCCGTTTGGAATTCCGTAATGTAATACCAAACGCATGCCCGCTATATAAACCTGCCACACACATGCAATTCGGAATTCTGAACGGAAAATTACTGCATGTGTGTGGTAGACCCATACATTTTGTATGGAGGGCATGCGTTCGGAATTACGTTATGGAATTCCGAACGCGGGATTTCGTTACGGAATGACGCCTGTTCGTGGCGGGCCTAATTTGTGTATTAGCTACAAAACCTCAAAATCATCAATAAAACTTCAAAACCTCGAAATCATCAATGAACTCTTCCCCCCCAGGCTACGTTCGCTCCTTATACTACAAGTTGCCAGGCGACGCGCGCTCGTTGACGGTCGAGAACATGCGTCACTTCACCTGGTACACCGTCAGCATCTGGGCGTGTCGCGCGCAACACGACAACGAGAGCACCGTGGACTACAACGACGACTGGTGCTCCGAACGAGCCTTCTATACCTTCAGGACTTTGGAGCTGTGTAAGTGTCATCTTATCCTATAGTATGAAACGAGCAATATTTGTATACATATAAATATATACCTATGTCACTACTTCAGCCTATTTGCGTCCCACTGCTGGGCACAGGCCTCCTCTCATCACGAGAGGGTTGGGCTATAGTCCCCACGCGGGCCCAGTGCGGATTGGGGACTTCACACACATCTTTGAATGACTCCGCAGACGAGTGCAGATTTCCTCACGATGTTTTCCTTCACCGAAAAGCTCAGTGGTAAATTCAAATTGAATTTCACACATAAGTAAACTTAGAGGTGCGAGCCGGAATCGAACCCCCGACCCTCTGCATGAGAGGTCAGAGGCGGTATGTCGAACCACTAGTGGTGGCCTAGTGGTTCGACATACCTATTAAACCGGCTATACCTAAACCGGCTTACGTATGTCACAAAATATTTAATAGTACTACATTCAGAATGGCCACGGAATCACCCGCCTGAATCTAGCCGGCGTGCAACTCGCGCCTAATTCGCCCTTGCCGTCATTGGTTTCATCCGGAGATGGAGAGTGGATCACTGGTCCGCGAAGTTGGTGTTGGTACACACACATTTACAAGTGTACAGACGTCCTCGCACGCACACAGACGTCCTCGCACGCAAACATTGACACTTCATTCGAATTGTGTTCGAAATCGTGCTTTTATAGGCCGTGTCCGCCCTGTGTCTGTGTATTTGTAATCGCGTTCTCGAAAACGGCTCTAACGATTTCGATGAAATTTGGAATGTAGGGGCTTACGGGAATGAGAAATCGATCTAGCTAGGTCTCATATCTCGGAAAATTCGATTTTAGCTATTTTCACCCGAGCAAAGCTCACTCGCCTAGCCACTTAGATTAGCCCCAATGGTTGGACCTAACGCCTCTCATGCAAAAGGTCGGGATTCGAATCCGGCTTGCACTGAGTTTCCTTGTGCGCGAAATTCAATTTCAATTTACCACCGAGCTTTTCCGTGAAGGAAAACATCGTGGAGAAACCAGTCGATATATAAGGTGCTAACAAATTAGTCAAGGATATTTTAAGAGATAATAAATTACATTAAAACAATTAACTTTTAACTATAATTAAGGAACCTTTGTATACCATTTTTTTGTTTTCATTTTCCGAACAAAAAAAAAAAAAAAATTAATTTTTAAAATAATCACCCCTATTATGTACCTGTCAAGAGGTTTAACACTGTCTGTCGTGTCACGTCAAAATTTGTTTCCTATTTTTCTCCAAAAAAACATAACAAAACCAATGATGTTTCATACTTAAATGTACTTCGAGAGCCGAGTACTATCAGCTGTAAAAATATCCGTGACTAATTTGTTAGCACCATGTATATAACGATCTTAGTCAAGAAGTCTCTTTCGTTTCGCGCCTAGTTTGAACTATGTTTTAACTGCAGTCACCGTGGACGTGGTCCGCAAAGTGCACGCGGAGGTGCTGCCGTCCAACAAGACGCTGCCGGACGTGAGCGTGACGTGGGAGCCGCCGGAGAACCCCAACGGGTTCGTCGTCGCCTACAACGTGCACCACTCGCGCGTCGAGGACAACACGCAGGTGCGGCCCACTGCTGGGCGTATCATAGAAACCATACAACACGCAGATACGGCCCACTGCTGGGCGTATCATAGAAACCATACAACACGCAGGTACGGCCCACTGCTGGGCGTATCATAGAAACCATACAACACGCAGGTACGGCCCACTGCTGGGCGTATCATAGAAACCATACAACACGCAGGTACGGCCCACTGCTGGGCGTATCATAGAAACCATACAACACGCAGGTACGGCCCACTGCTGGGCGTATCATAGAAACCATTAACCCGTATATACCCAGTAACATATTTTGCTAACACTCATTTCTAAAGCGCGAAGTGAAAACATCTCGAAAACCTGAACCGTTCTAATTAACAGTTTCATTGGGTCAAAAATTACACAGAGGGTTTATTCCGAAAGCTGGGAACGTCGCATATAGCTGTCAAATGTTTCGCTGTTTTCATTAATTTATCAATATTACTGAATTTAAAAAAGTTTTCATTCTTTGGTTGAATGACGCGTCTCGTTTTATAATTGTTGGTTAAATGGTAAGATTACAATAAAATTCACGGAAAATGCGATGGAAAGTTTTCGAAGGATATAATATTACTTCCATAATACTAAAAAGTTGGTGTTGCTATGATTATTTTTGCAATCCATATTTAATGTTTTATTCAACCATAGAATGATTATTCATGTTTTCATTCCGTAATATTCAGAAATTAATGAAAACAACGAACACGTACGTATGATCAGCTAGACAATTGATCTTTAATGAAATTTCATACTAACGTTGCAGGCCTAGGCCGGCAACTCACTTTTTTTTAATTTCCATTAGATATTAGTATTTGTGACACAGCATCTTGGCATTCCGCCATTTAAGAAAAGCTATAAGCAATATTTACTCTATGGTTCGCTATGACATTCTGCCAATGCAGCTATTAAAAAAACATGAACCATATTTGCTACATAGGTATCGCAGTTTTATTTATGTAAAAAATACAAAGTATATTATACATAAAATTATATTTTATTTATTTATTTCATTGCATGTTTGAGAAAAACACTATACATACGTCGGCGGGGAACGGAAGTTGTCGGCCTCGTAACTATCCCGTATATAATACTCGGCCTGCAACGTCCTCCTTCCCGGCCTCAGTAGTAATGTAGTATTGTGGACCGCAGGCGCCGGACGTCGGGCTGCAGAGCTGCATCAGCGCCAGCGACTACGACAGCGGCGGGCGCGGCTTCGTCATCCGCAACCTCGCCGCCGGCAACTACAGCATCAAGGTCACGCCCATCACCGTCAGCGGCGCCGGGAACGTGTCCGCCGACATCTACGTCTTCATACCGGTTAGTCAACTCCATCACTAACGAGCTTTACCCGTGACTTCGTCTGTAGGGAATTTAACACTATATTTATTTCCAAAGCCCTTTTTCCAGGATCCTTTTAAAACATTTTCCAAGATTACGGGATTTGTGCGATTCCTGGGATTTCTATCCAAAGTCCTCTTTCAGGGTCTCTCTGATGAGTTTCCGGGATTTCCGGGATAATAGGTAGCCTATAGCTTATTCCAGGTTACAAACTATCTGTTTGCCAAATTTCATGCAAATTGGTTGGGCCGTTTTAGCGTGATTGAGCAACAAACATGCAAACATCTAAACATCCAAACACACATACTTTCAGCTTTATTATATTAGTAATATCTCAGAACTTTTTTACAGTACAAGTAGGCACTCGTCTTGGCCTCACTTTACATGACAATGTTTTTGTTGGATACTAGCTCCTGCCCGCGAATTCGCCCTCGTGGATTTCGCTTGTCGCGTTTCCGCGGGAACTATGTTTTCCGGGATAAAAAGTAGCCTATGTCCTTCTTCGGGACTCCAACTGTCTTCATACAAAATTTCATCTAAATTGTTCCAGCAGTTGAAGCGTGAAGAGGTAACAGGACAGACTGAATTACTTTCGCATGATAATATTAGTATGGATTGACAGCTCGACTTCCTTTCCAATGTCACCAATCAATCAATCAATCAATCAAAACTTTATTTATAAATTGCAAATTTACAAGTCATTACATTCTTATATTTAACAATATTAGTCAAGTTATGACCACCAGTTAAAATCGTTCTCCATTCCTTCCGGGCACAGCGTATGCAATCTGGTTTCGTGTTGTCCAGGAGCGAACAGCGGAGTCCGGCTACGAGTGGATATGGGGCGTGGTGGGCGGCTGCCTGATGGTGGCGCTGGCGCTGGCCGGCGGCGTGTGGTACGCGCGCCGCGGGCTGCTGCTGCCCGCCGAGGCCAACAAGCTCTTCGCCAGCGTCAACCCCGAGTACGTGTCCACCGTCTACGTGCCCGACGAGTGGGAGGTGCCGCGGACCAACGTCGAGTTTATCCGGGAACTGGGGCAAGGCTCGTTCGGCATGGTGAGTTGGATTGGCGTTTCCATAAAGCAAGGTGAACTTAGAATGACAACCTTCATACACATCTGCGTACATCTGAAATAAGTGTTAAATGCGATAGTAGATGTCGCTAACTAGGTAGCCTGTATGGAAGCTTGAAGCGACCCTTGTATGTTGTTCACATACAGAGCTCTTCCGATATACGCCACAATTGTGAGGAGATCGTCAGTCTATGTTATTAGTTTTTGATTTTTTGATTTTATTCTGCACACAAGCCGTGACGTCAAATACAAATACTTAAATGTTTGTATTGTTTTCAGGTGTATGAAGGATTAGCGAAGAACATTGCTAAAGGCAAACCGGAAACTCGATGCGCTGTGAAAACTGTCAATGAGCACGCCACTGACAGGTAATAAATTTACTACACGTTTAAATAAAGATACACTGGCCATCATATATATTTGAGCAAACAAGGTGATCATAAATATACGAACACGACCTGTTCGTCAAGAGAGTCTAGTCTCTGAAGTCCCCAATACGCACTGGGCCCGTGTGGGAACTATAGCCCAATCTTACTCGTAATGAGAGGAGGCTTGTTCCCAGCAGTGGGACGTAAAAAGGCTGTTCTGGTGGTGGTGGTTGATGATAATGGAGTACTTCATTGTCATGGATGCGAAAAGGTTCATTAGTTCGTTTTGTATTCTAGGGAGCGCATCGAGTTCCTAAACGAGGCGTCGGTGATGAAGGCGTTCGACACGTTCCACGTGGTCCGGCTGCTGGGCGTCGTGTCGCGCGGACAGCCGACCCTCGTGGTCATGGAGCTGATGGAGCTCGGCGACCTGAAGACGTACCTGCGCTCGCACCGGCCCGACGCCGACGGCTCGCTGCCCAAGGAGCCCGGCGGCGCGCCGCCCACGCTGCAGAACATCCTGCAGGTGAGGATCCTCCCGGCAGCCGCCCTCGCGGCATGGAGCCGATGGAGCTCGGCGACCTGGAGACGTACCTGCCTCGCAGAACATACTGCAGATGAAACGACGAGCGACCCATCAAAACGGAGCCGAGACCTAACTACCTTCAGAGACACAAAAACAGACTAATTAGGAGTGCTCTCTAATAATGACTAATATTTCTCTCTCCCAATCATCAATAGAACAGCACAGAATTTGAAGCGCTATTTTGACATACACAGGCCCAACGCTTGTCGATGGATGTGACGCTGATTGCGAGCTCCGGTCTTGTCGGGGGTGTGTTCGTAGTCATTTTGAACTATTACTATTTCTCCCGCAAATATCTCCAGCAGTCCGCTCTGAATCAACTTGCAGTAAGTTTTCGATCCACTTTAGTGGTACCGTTTGGTCGCGTTTCGAAAGGCACGCCACGGTATAAAATACAATACCGTGATTTGTGATTAACCAGTCTCTATTCTGGCAGCGGAATCGAGACAGAAGACCAGTCCTTTATCTCGAAAATTTGCAGCTTTTAGCTACCTATCTAATAATTGGGTGAATCAACTTTTTTATGTCTATAGTTGCCATGGTTACTGTCCACTGGGCCACTTTTTAAAACTGCTATTCTGTGGGTTTAAATACACTAAATGTGGGGTTTCTTTGCCATTTTCAATCCTTTCCCTAATGAAGTAATGAAGCACTTCCTAAGCGTCTTAGAATTCTATATTGTAACAGGTTTTCTAAGAAACCCTTCTCATTTTGTGCCCTGGACAACGGGACAGAATAACAACAAGAAATAGTTGATTGACCCAATTATATAAAAAGTCATGGTTATAATAAGGATGTCACGGCTCAGCCACAACTTCGCTCGACAGCGGTAGCGGCGGGCGTGACGATTACGCAATGTGTTAGTAAAACGATCGCCGCTGCCGCTGCCGCGCGAAATTGGGGCCGAGCCGAGACTACGTCAAAATAAAATTGCTTGACACTCACTCACCGCAAGTTTTTCTGTTCCAGATGGCTATCGAAATAGCCGACGGTATGGCCTACCTATCGGCCAAGAAGTTCGTGCACCGCGACCTCGCGGCGCGGAACTGCATGGTCGCCGGCGACCTCACCGTCAAAGTGGGGGACTTCGGCATGACCAGAGACATTTATGAGACTGATTATTATAGGAAAGGCTCGAAGGGCCTGCTACCCGTTAGGTGGATGAGCCCTGAGAGCTTAAAAGATGGGGTAAGTTCATAATTTCATACACAAACCTAAAATTTCAAGACCAAAATGAAAGCTCAATTTGAATGATATTATTTTTGTTTTTACAGGTGTTTTCAAGTAGTAGTGACGTGTGGAGTTTTGGCGTCGTCTTATGGGAGATGGCGACGTTAGCAATGCAGCCATATCAGGTAATTCTTCGGCGACTTCTGACCACAAAAACTTGATTCATAGAATAAAATGCAATTCAGCAATTAGTCACCGATAGTCACTGGCAATTAGATACGATGATGCATTTGGACTATACTTTAAACTCTCTCGTAACGAGAAGTCTTTGATTTTCTTATTTCCATTGATAATACTGGAACTATTCCACTCGGTTAAACTTTTCCGAGCCAAAACCACGCATATATCGGCACCTCAGGTCCATCGCCAACGACTTATAACGTAAGATCCATATTCGCTTTAGACGTCAGCCACCCTCGGCGTGTGAGTGACGGCTTTTTTATTTGAAATGGCGTTGAAAGCTTACTATGTAGAGATCTTCTACTATCTAAAGTCCCGCGCCTTCACATTTCAAAACGTTTTATTTTTTTATTATTATTTAAAAAGCACCACCAACACTCTCAACGCATAGTTGATGGCTGTCTCAGCACGCACACAAGTTTTGAGAGTGTTGGTGGTGCTTTTTGAATACATTGAAGCGTTTTGAAATGTAAAGGCGCGGGACTTTAGATAGTAGAAGATCTCTACCTTCTTATGCCAATGAATTGCATATTCGGAATGTCGATTTTTATTATGGCCGGTTGTCCACAGGGCCTGTCCAACGAGCAAGTGCTCCGCTACGTGGTGGAGGGCGGCGTGATGGAGCGGCCGGAGCACTGCCCGGACCGGCTGTACGAGCTGATGCGGGAGTGCTGGTCGCACCGCCCGCACCAGCGGCCCAGCTTCCTGCACCTGGTCGCCGGCCTGGCGCCCACCGCCGCGCCCTACTTCCGCCCGCGGTCCTTCTTCCACACCGCCCTCGGCCAGGAGCTGTACGCCCTGCAGCGCAGCAACGCCGGTCAGTATGCTGGGCGAGCAATGCCCGCGTTGGCGGCCGAGCTTCTTGCAGTTGAAACACTTCTTTCGACGTCCACTAAATCGAGTCCAGCTGGTAACCGGCCATACATCGCAGCCACGCCATCCAGTATACATGGTGGGTCAGATCATATAGCAAATAATTAACCCACAGTATCGGCTATCGATTCTAAGTATATTGTATAGGTCTTTAATTCTTTTCAGTTGGTAAAAAAAAAAAATTTGTTTAGGATTCAGGCATCGGTCTCACAACCAATCCCATAATTTATTTATTTTTTAACAACTAATGTATAACCATGTGTAACTCCCACTAGAAACATGATTTGTATTGGCTATGCTAAGATTCTCCCCAGCGCCTACAGTGTCAAAAAATTGAAGCTGTTTAAGAACTTGACGACACTTTGACCGCCATTTTGCCTTTTCCCGTTGAATGGCAGGTTTTTGTACTGAAGGGTCGTTCTTAGACAAGTTCTAAATTTCACTGCTAGGAGAGTGCGCGCGTAATCTTTGCATCGACAATAGAACAGGCGAACGGACACGTGCCCTCATATTAAGCCATCAGCATGTACTTAGCGTAGAGATCTTCTACTATCTAAAGTCCCGCGCCTTCACATTTCAAAACGCTTCAATTTTTTTATTCTTATTTAAAAAGCACCACCAACACTCAACGCATAGTTGATGGCTGTCTCAGCTTGCACACATGTGTTGATAGTAGAATATCTCTACCTACGTACAGTCGGCAGCAGAAGTAGATAAGCTGTCCAGGTGTTCAAAATGACCTACACACGCCCTTAACGTCTTAAGAATAAGGTCGTGTGTAGGTCTTTTTGAACACCTGGACAGCTTATCTACTTCTGCTGCTGACTGTACAAGATTGGGAATGCGGTCAGTATATTATACTCGTAGCTCTACTCGTAAATGTGGTGAATTGTCACCGGAAGGTCAATTTACGATGAGTCTGACAAGTGGAGCAGTGGTGGTTTGTCTCAGCTAGCTGGGTTTGGATTGTAGTGTCTCCCTTCAGGTCTCCCGTAACTCTCTCTAAGGCAGCGCAATCAAGGATTTCTGATGTGGTTTCGACAGGTGTACTAATCGGGTCGTCTCTTAGATTGAAATAAAACTCGTCGAAGTGCATAAACTAAAGTAGGATGTTGAAAAATAAAGTTAAAAAATGATTTTTGCTAAACAAACTTGCAGTACCGTTTGTGCACTTCGATTTACTTACTTGGCCATACGCGAATATGTATTAACTGGATTTTCCGATATGAAAAATCTTGTTACTCAATAAAGTTTTTCCTGACCTAGGACATAAGATAATAGATAATTTTGCAATCTCCTCACATACACGGGTCAGGGAAAGTGGATGTAAATATGTGATTATAATCTGCCTGTGCGAATGTTTAATTAATCATAGACCTAGTTTTTGCATAAGTAGAACAACATCGTAAAATTTATTACTAGTAAAGTAACTTAACTTGAAATCAACATAGTTCATCGATCCAAATCATTCTCATATGCGCGTATCGGTGAATGATAACATTGGCATTGTATTATTGTTAAGCAGTATATTTTTGTAGATTAATAAAATCATGGCTTACCCAACAGGCACGGTAAAATGAGACCATATTGTTTTAGACCAGAGGTTGAATATCAAATAGTATGTGACCTCGTTGTCTAACTTAAGATTATGACAATTAAGGTAAAGCAAATCCAAAAAATCTGTTCCTTGCGTGATGAATTTTATAGACCCCACAACCACGTGAAGGCCGTATTCTTTTCACGCCATCGTAGACCTTTCAACGATAGCGTGGACGACTTTGACAGCCACTGGTTTAGACAAAGGTGTCCTGCTGTGAGTTGTTGGTCATTCCTGAAATGTTTGTGTACGTAGAGTGACGTTGCTTGTTTATCCGCCCATGCCGCCAGATGGCTGCGGGGCGGAGTGCTAAGTAAGTACTGCATGGCGACGATACAACGCACATTTGTTATCATTTCCTGATTCCGTTTTACACGAACACCACTTTACTAAAGACATATTGCATCAGTCTGATACTAAGCCGCTTTAAAAACAAGGCCGTACAGCTAGTACACCTTTTGTTAGTAGAAGTGGTGTTGCAGAGATCTGTAGGTTCTTAGATGAAGTCTAGAGCTAAATGTAGAGATAAATTAGCATGCACTGTTAATTAGTAATTTTTCAATTCAAATGTATAGGTTAAACAAAATCCTTCGTCTAGCATGGTCTAGCTAACCTATCTAGGAATTATAACGTTGATCTATTACATATTAGGAATCCATATTTTAAGTTTATACTT
The DNA here is from genome assembly GCA_963971205.1 of Aethes cnicana. Taxonomy (NCBI): domain Eukaryota; kingdom Metazoa; phylum Arthropoda; class Insecta; order Lepidoptera; family Tortricidae; genus Aethes; species Aethes cnicana. Next base: position 5,005,261 of record OZ020274.1, on the reverse strand, counting down.
GCTATAGCCGTTTCTTATTTATGTATTTTAATTTTCAAATAGAAGCTCGATATAAATAGTTATAGTTGCTTGTAGGCTCCCTTATTATTACGATGGTACATTTATGCACAATTATTTGAGTTAAAATAGTCACGGTACAGTAACAAACAGGACTAGTGGGACATGTAGTTTGAAAGGTATTGGGAGCGTACTCGTATACTAGGTTTTTTAGAACTGAAATTCCGCTGTTTCGTGCTGCTACCGGGTTTTATGAGACTTAATAGATTTATAAATATTCGCCAACTAAATAAACATGCCCTTAACGACGTTTTTTTCTACAGTTCCGAAAGCTCCGGAAACCAACGAGTGTTTTTTTTTTCCACAGAAGAGGAGCAAGAGCTTCCGGAGGTGAACGTGGGCGCCGTGGCGACCGGGTCCGGCTCAAACCTGTTCGGCGTGTCGGGGCGGCTGGCGTCGTGGGTGCGCGAGCTGTCGCTGCGCTCGCACGAGCCCGACGCCGCCGCCGAGCCG
>OZ020274.1:4973856-5004551 GCA_963971205.1 Aethes cnicana | reverse complement strand
CAAAAAAAAATACCTACGTACCTGAGTGCTATATTTTTAACTGACTTCGAAAAAAGGAGGAGGTTCTCAATTCGTCTGTATGTTTGTTTTATATATTTTTTATTTGTAAGACTTAAAGCTCACACAAGTAAACTAGCTTCGAAACTGGAGGGAGAAGGAAGCGTCAAGCATATTAGACTGAAAAGACACAGTATAAGTTCCTTGATAAGTAGATTTGAATAAATTCTACCTAAACAGCACCGAATCGGGAGTGTGGACCAGTGGGGCCACCTTCAAGCGTTACATACAAATACAGTACGGATGTACAAAGAATTGAATGGCTCATTGTGTCCAACACAGATTGCCATGTTGCAGAAAAAAAAAAATAATAATTGTATGTTCCGCGATTACTCCGTCCATTGTGAACCGAAAGGTGGTACTTCTGGATTGGACCCATTTTAATTGGACGCAGTTCTGCAAACCAGATCCAACCCACATCATGACAGTTTTGAGAAAAAGCCGTTTTTGTTAAAAATGTGTGTACAAAATTTTCTATAAATATTTTTGATAAAGTTTGAATGCACAATTATAGAAGATGGCTAGCTCTATTAATTTTTATGTTAATCTGTTGCAGAAAGCATTTATTACCTGATTTAGAACCAATAAAAGGGGATGGATCTTTTTAATAAAAATGCGAATGTGGGTTGGATCTTTGTTCATTTAATAAAAAAATAAGGGAAAATTATATTTGCAGGTTTTTTTTTTAATGAACTTTAATCAAAAAAGGCACAAATACTAAGGCAATAATAGCATAACTTGTAGCGTGAAAAGATTCTAGCAAAAACAAAATATTTCATACAAAATTTTCAACAGAGACGAAAACTGCAATACTTTAATCATGAAGAGAATTCCAACAAAACGTATGAATTAATCTGTAAAGTTATATAGAATTTCCAATTTTCGCCTTAGTAAATGTCTTCTACTTCAAAGTCAGGTTGTCCTGGAAACCCTTCCAGGTCATCATCCTTCAACCGTTGGTCTGGAATAAGTTCAGTGTAAAAAAGGTGGTATTCCTGTGGAATCAGGTGAAGGAGAGTTTTCAAGCCCTTTAACTTGGCATTGAGAATAGATTTCTCACAGGTCAAAGTACCTCTACTTCTTTTTTCTGAGAATAGCCCCTAAGCGAACGTTTTTTTTTTTATATATTCGTCCACCAACTCTTCGTCAAGGTTGCTCGCCTGTAAATTTTGAACATATCCTTTATTTTAACTATATCCCTAATCTGAGCCGTGGCAGCTTATTCCCGCCTATAGGTTTCTTCCTAGTTGTTCTCTAATTGTATTTAAAATAAAAAGTAGGTATGAAAACGTGCAAGAAGACTTCAGTTTAAGATGAATATTCACCGTTTTAGCAAAAACTACTGTTTATCATCAATAAAATTAGAGAAAGTATAACTAACAGGGAGAAACTACTTATAGACGAGAATAAGGCTGCAGATTAAGAAAATAGAGATAAAATAACAGTATAGGTATCCTTACAAATCCAAAATCCAAATTTTGAACATAGGTAGGTCCTATGTTCAAAATTTACATGACAACCAACCTCAACGAAAAGTTTGTGGTCGCAGATATAAAAAACCGGCCAAGTGCGTGTCGGGCCACGCGCAAATTATAGGGTTCCGAAGTTGAGGATGCCCAGAGTACCTTTCTAAGACTTATTAGCATCTAGCTAGCCTGTGGTATGACGTGCTCGCCCGACGCCCCTGCCGCTCGAGAAAAATCATCATTATAAGTTGGTCGACTATTACTCGTAAGTTTGTACAGCCTACTTAGCTCTGATAGTTTTCCTTTCAACTACGTTATATATGCCACAACCGTGATTTTTTTCAGCCATCCAAATACCACCATTTAGCTGGCAGGGGGGGGGGACACGTGACTCTAACAAAAAATAGCACTTTAAAGCTTAATATTTCAGAAACGCATCACTTAATCAAAAAATGGTTTTAACAAACCCACAATATTTTTTTAAGACCTATTCAACGATATGCCGCACCATGGGGTACGCAAGAAAAAAAAAATACATCCCCACTTTACGAGTAGGGGAGGTACCCTATAAAAAATATATTTCAAAATTTTATTGTACCACTTTGTCAGCGTAACTAATATGCATATTCATGCCAAATTACAGCTCTCTAGACCTAATCATCTCCGAGCAATAGTGCGGACAGACGGACGGACGGACGGACGGACGGACGGACATGGCGAAACTATAAGGGTTCCTTGTGGACTTCGGAACCCTAAAAAAGAAGTTCGTTCGGGGGCTACTCTCACAAATGAAATAATGGAAGTACTTTGACCTATGAGAAAACCTATTCCCGAGGCCAAGTTAAAAGACTTAAAAGCTCTTTCATCTGATTCCACAGGCATACCACCTTTTTTACACTAAACTTATTCCAGAAGAACGCCCCGGAGGATGATGACCGGAAGAATGTTCAGGACAACCTGACTTTGAAGTAGAAGACATTTTCAACAATGAAAACTGAAAAATCTAGAAAATAATTTACAGATTAATATACCTATACGTTTTTTCGAATTCCTTTTTTGGTCTGTTTTTTGTACAAAATAGGTAAATACTTTATTTTTGCTGGTTTTTTTTCATTCCACATTTTTGCTATTGTTGCCTTTGTATTTTTGCTATTTTTCTCCATAAAAAAACCGTTTAAGTGTTTTTCCCTTATTTTTTATTAAAAGTTTAAGACCCTGTAAATCAACAAGGATTCAACCCTCATGCAACATTCTTACTTTTTTATTGAAAAGATCAATCCCCCTTTATTTACCGTAAATCAGGTAATTACTTTTCGCGGAAGAATATCATAAATCCACAACTCTGTTATGTCATAATCCACAACTCTATTTGGTGAAAAAGATTACGTAAAAATACTTCCATGTGTTAAAATATTTTCAATATGGAACCAAGTCACATGAACCCTCATAAAATTGAAAAATTTACGCTACTTTTAATATGCAAACAAGATTCAAGATACATGGTTCCTATAATTTGTCAATCTTTATTTTGCAAACGGGATCCAACCGCACTTGGTCTCTTATAGAGTTATAAAATTATACGTCTATGAGGTACCATGTGACATGAATCTTGTTTATAAAATATGGTTTTGCTGTTTTGTGGAATGGTAACTTTGTCAACATATTGTTATGATAGGTTAAAGTGGTCAGATCATTTTGATTTTTATAGGGAAGGTGTAAGGTGCATTTTAAAACCTATCTGCATATTTAACTCAATTTTGACAGGTGTGTGGGTTGGATCTGGTTTGCAGAACTGCGTCCAATTTGGCTCAGATCTGATGATGGAATCTATGAGAAAATGAAGGAACTCCTGAAAATGTGTTAGCACGTGTATGATTTTGGCACCCAATACCCATGTTTGAAACTGTAGCCGAAAAAAAATGTTAATAGAATAGAAACATTTATAGAACTGTAAACATGTGTGGAAAGATGACATGAGATTCATAATTATAATAATAGGAGATGCTTGGTAAAGTACCTACCTAGTTAGACAAAACAAACAAGAAAAAAGAAATCAATAAAAAAATTAAAAGCGTCTTCGCAGACTCGGACAGCCTGAAAAGTCGGTGTCAAGTTAACTATGTTTGTCATAGCTTTGGGTTTAGGGCGGTACACTTTTTTAACCGACTTTAAAAAAAGGAGGACGTTCTCAATTCGTCAGAATCTTATTTTTATTATTTTTCATGTATGTTTACCGAAAATAAATAGTAAACGTGTACCGATTTAGATTATTCTTTTTTTATTTGAAAGGTGGTACTTTCCAAGGTGGTCGCATATTAATTAATTTGGTTCAGTTATGATGACGAGATGGGATCCATGTGAAAATGAGGGAACTCCTCAAAATTTGAGGTGATGCTGTTTTCATATTTCTTGTATTGGTTTTATCTTATAAATTCCTGCCAAACCGGCAAAGAAGCGAGTTAAATTCGCCTGGAGAGGGCTCCGTTCTTTGATGATTTTCTATATTAGATATTTCAAATACCATGGACTTCTCATGGGTTTTTCTGTAATCTGCAGGTTCAGATCTTAATCCGTATTTTATTTTTATTTTAGGCCCAGTATTTTCGGCGAACAGTTGGGGGGGGGGGGGGGGGGGATTTCTATTTCTCAATAGAAATGCGTTCCGAACCGAAAGGGCCTCGTGCACGTGTAGCCACGCACGTAGACACTACAAATATTTCCAAGCATTCAGTTAAAGTTAAAAGCTTGTTAAACTGGTAACAGTGGTAACTGTTTATTTTTAACTACAGACATTTAACTTTACCTACATCTGAAGAAGATTAGTTGTCAGTTGTCACGCCAATACTTATTTACTTACTGTTAGCTACTTATAGAAAATTAAAAGAAACTATCAAAGTCAAGGGGACTATATAAACGATACTGAACACAAAATGACAATTTTTAGGGTTTCGAAGTCCACAAAGAGCCCTTATTAGTTTCGCCATGTCCGTCCGTCCGTCTGGTCGCACTATTTCTCGGAGATGCTTAGTTTTGATTAAACGATGCGTTTGTGAAATATTAAGCTTTAAAGTGCTATTTTTTGGTAGAGTCAAGTGTCCCCTCCCCCCCTGCTAGCTAAATGGTGGTTTTCAGATAGCTGAAAAAAATCATGGTGGTGGCATATATAACGCAGTTGAAAGGAAAACTATCAAAGCTAAGAAGGCTATACAAGTTTCCGGGTGACAATCGACCAACTGCAAGCAAGCAAAAATGCGTAGGTACAGAAAAGTCTAATTCCAATACTTACTGAGCGGCAGGGGCGTCGTCGGGCCGCGTCATACCGCAGCCTAGCTAAGATGTAGTCTTAGAAAGGTACTAAGGGCATTGTCAACTTCGGAACCCTATACACTGTGCGTGGCCCGTGCGTGCACTTGGCCGGTTTTTTTAAGAAGTAGATTTTTTTTCTGTATGTATGTCCGGATTTACCTCGAAAATTACTGGACGGATTGCAACAAAATTTGGTAAGGAGGTAGTTTCTGTTTTTCATTGGTCAACACATACTTAGGCTACTTTTTATCCCGGAAAATGCATAGTTGCCGCGGGAATGCTATACTACCGAATTCGCGTCTATAAGCGGTTAATGGTGCTGGTCGCACATAGATTAAGAGGATACATAAATAAAAAACCCATTTTTTAGGTGCGTAGAACTCGTAAAGTACTCACGTTAGGAGTCTGATTTTCGGATATGTGTATATTGATTATATACCTACTTGAAGGATTGATCAAGGCCAAAACATGACTGAGATAATTTTGTTCGATAGAAAAAATCACGAAGTCGCAGCTGCTATTATCTTAAAACGCTTGAAGCTTCTTAACGACAAAGTAAAGGACTTCGAGACTTTCTTAAAAACTAGACATCTATATTAACTAAAGACTGATCAGACTAGATGTCAATATTTATATATATATCAATTACAATTAATTTAATTCGGCTTTGGCGCTTACGTTGTTTTATTTCGTCCGACGTGCGCGCTGCCATCTCTTTCTTTCGTGCAAGGTCCCTATATACGCATCACTCTACGCCAGTCGGCCAGAAACCTTCGCTGCAGTAGGACCAACTATTTTTCAACATAGGCCCTTAATACAACTTGCACGTAATGAATTTAACATATACCTTCTAGCGACTGTTTTTAACCCCAAGTCGCGGGCAGAAGCTGTTATCTTAATAACTATTTGGGCAACATCTTCTAAAAACACTGTTCCAAAGGTAATACAGGCGTTAGTATAGGAAAATCTGTAAATATCTGTGAATGAGACCTAAAAAGACGAATAAAAACTAGTGGAAAAGAAAACAACAGGCAAAAGACAAAGCACACTGAAACGTGAGGTAAACAGCTGATTACTAATATTGTCTTGTTTTCTTTAACGCCCTTAATAACGATTACTATCCTACGAAACACCGTACTTTCAACGTAAAGTTTACATTATTATAATGCCCTGCTGAAGCCCACTGCCAAGAAAACGAACAGTTCTAAGTACTCAATGCTCACGCGGCTTAGACCTGGAAAATTGTGATATTAAATATCTAATACACATTTTTTTAACTATACATTCTTTCAGTCTCGTCCATGTATTATACACATTATTTAATATCTGTTTGCGCCGAGTTCCGCCTTCCTGTTGTGGTTGACAACGCTACATATTGACACGACGCGTATACCTACCTACAGATGCATTTGCCAAAAGTTACTCTTCAATTTTATTCCCGTGCCATTAGTTACAAAACAATCACAATTCGTAAAGCGTTTTACGCCGGAAATACATAAATAAAAAAACATTTTCCAAGTTCGTGTAAAGTGTTGCCTACGGAATTTATCATCAATGCGCGGCACGGGGGCTTATCAACTGCGCCATTCAAAAACAACGTTTACGCAAGCACATATCAATGAAAGCAAGTTTATTCTTATCGTATCGTAGGCCATACTTTACGAGGTGGGCCTCCGCGTCTTGCGATATACTTTACTTACTATTTACTTACAATCTACAAGCACGTCGAGTCTATGTAACGAGATAAAATACACCAATCACCTCTTGTTTACTCATGACTGGTTACGACTGACGACTGAAGCCCTTGAGGTTGTTGAAAGAGATCTTTAATAAAACTCTTATACACAGCTCAGCCATCACTGTCACTCGTGCAACGAGTGAAAGAAAAGGCGCTACGCACAGAACGCCCGATTTAGTTAGTATTAAACATGTTTTAATTTATATAAAAATACCGTCTAAAAACATGGAATTTAAAGCTGTCAATGTATGCATTTAAATATCGATGATTTTTCTGTCAAGTTTAGTTTTACACTGCTTGATATAATAAACTGGAGTAAAGTTGGATTGACGCATTCACTGCCACTTCTTTTTACGAACTTTCGCCAGGTGCCACATCAGTCATTAAGGGAACATTGCAACGCACATGTGCGTTCGAGGCACTGCGGGAAAGTCAGCAAAACGCATATATGCGTTGGTGGCAGTGAATGCCTTAAAGGTCCGAGTTAGAGGTTACTTTGGAATTAAATTGTATCGAGCGAAGTTTCGTCAAACGTGTAACGAAAGCTGTCAATGTAAGGAAGAAATAATCAAATATAACATGATTTTTTCATATTTTTAACGTTTAACATTTCTTAGACAAGTATGAGCAATTTGACGATGTTGAGTCAGGGAACGGCCTTAAATGAATATGGCTAGCTCTGCCTGCCGATTTTGCATTTTTCATTTCCTTTTCTCTATCTCCAATTCTCCATTAAAACAATATTTTCTGGTGTAACTACTAGTAGATGTACATTGTACTTTATAATCATTTACATACTAGTAGTTTAGGTTCACCAGAAAACTACTACGTAGGAGTACAGAGTATTTTATGGCAGCAACCTCTAAGACACATCCCTCTTGCTCTTTTCGCTTCCATAATATTGGTCATAAAACCGACACAATTCTTCTTAGTATATAAGGTCAATTCGTATACAATTAGGTCAAATCAAGAGAATTATTTATTAACCTGCAGGCGACATCGGCATCGTGCCTCCGAGAAACAGGCGTAGGCGGATGAGCGAGAGTGGAGTGGCCGGCAATAGCCAATAGTTTTTTTTTTTAATTTATCAACACTTTATAAGAACTGAAACAGAACTATGTAACGTGATAAAAATCTTAAAGTATGACAGTTTCTCAAATTAAAATACTAGAACTGCACCGCACTATTTACCTACGATTTAAATTTCATGTAGGTTCTTGGAAGCACAACAGAGGATTTCCTGAAATTCTTAGGGGAATAGGAAACATGGGGTCTATGCGGGTTATACTGCGGGAGACGGACGTCTTTAATGGTTTCCTCTATATGGTCTGAGGTTGGTATTGTGAATAAATAACAACTATAGGAAAAACGGGAGACGCTTATATAGTATTTTGGGGGCGTCAAACAGTACCGTGACTATAATTTGCACTGTTATTAACAGTGCAATCTGTTAATAAAAAAATCCTAGTAATCATAATAAGATGACTAAGGACTAACTATAATCTGGTCTAATATTTTAAGAGCGTTCCCGCGGGAACTACCTATGCGTTTTTCCGGAACTTATTGAGCGCAAATTGTAGATTAGAAGTTACAATCCTGGATATCCAATCACATTATAGACTATGGAGCTGACATTTTAATTTCGAACGAACTTTCGTTTTGTCTCGCTGATAGGTAATATATAATTTTACGCCTGTCGTCGCCTTTTGCGGTTCACGAGTTTCATGACTGGGTGCAGGCGGTCGTATCCGAGCTATCGCGCTTTGTGCATACAAATACATATAATTAGCCACTCGTGCCTCTTTTAGTTGGTAATTAATTAATTTAAGACCGTTTCGTGAGCTTTTAATTGGATTTCCTCATGACATGCTCTGCTGCACTAACATTTACAACTCGCAAAGACAAAAAGTATGAGGGAAGCAAAGTCGGCTCGATTATAATGATAAGACACGATTTAATGTACTTATTAGTCAAATCATACCCAGATTTAATTGATTCGAATATTTCGTTTGATCGTAGTTCGTAGATAGTTCCCCGGAAATACTGCGGCGAATATAATAAATCTGGTTGAAAATTCGGGCAGTGGACGCTAAAATAATTCAAATTCCATACACCGTGGTTCCAACTATCACGGAATTGGATGACAAATATCACCATAACCTGAGGTACACAAACCGGGTCTAGTGTAAGTTTAAAACCAAGCAATTCTTGATCGCATCCACGTATTCATCTCTCAAGTTTCAATCTCTTAAAATGGTAAATTTTGCTTTTGTGAGCGCAATCGAGCGAGTTGTTTCGTTTCCTTAGTTTCCAACTTATGTAGGTACTTAACTTTAATTTAAGTACATTAGAACTTTTCATTTATTTGTGCTTATTAAATTAACTTTCTTGATTCAATAGCAGCATTGAAATCATTCAGAGACAAAACTTCCACCTATAGGTATCATTTATAGCCAGCGGTTATCCGCAATAGAAATAAAAACCCAAGATCATGCGAAAGTCATCCTGTTTTTACACAGTCGTCCAAAATAGGTGTAATCTGGGGGCACGGCAGTTCCCCCGCCAAGGCGAGTCAACGGCAGCTCAGGGCACTATTACCTACCTTTTCTCGAAGCGTTTCGTTCGTCGCATTTTCGTGCTCTTATAGATTCGGCTTGGATACTGCTAGAAAGTCCAAATTTTCAGGATATGATGAGAAGAGAGTACTTGTCAAACTTGCCTAGTTTCAAATGAATAGCTATTATACTTTAGATTTTATTAATATCTAAAATACCCAAAATTCGTCACACACATACACACTGACTGATAATCATCAAAACTGTTTGGGTACTTCCTGAAGTCATAAAAAGCTGAAATTCGGTATGTAAGCTAGGATTAGCACACATACAAATAGGGGGATGAAAGTTTGTAAGGAACTTTTGTTAATTTTCAAGCTAGGAACGGCCAGGCCCCACGTTTCAACTTTTTGAACGACAGCTGTGTCGTTAAAAAGTTGGCTCACAATAAGATCTGTGTTATATTACACGAACCATTTGGACCCACATTTGACCCCCTCATAACTCAAAAACTATTTTACATAATCTTGTCAAATTTGGCTCATGCATTGAGACTTGCGAGATACATATGGGCTCCAAATTTTATTAACACAACTCATCCGTTTATTTAGATATTGACGTCCAAAAAAGATATTGACTGGCCTATAGATCAAAACTCTAACCCACCCAGTTTAGCGTATGACCTAACGAAGATAAATTGATCAAGACACATAACACAGCCTGTACGTGAAAACTAGCCAATTCAGATCTTGATCTTGAAATACATCCCAAGTGACTCGCATAACTTGGCATTGGCACCCATATATAGATCTCAATTCTTTTGATGGTGAAATCGCCAACGACACATATAATATTGAACTTGGCTCTCATTTCACATTTATGTTTTGATGGGATCTTATAACTTTTTTTCTAGTCACTACATAGTATAAAACAAAGTCGCTGCCTACTGTTTGTCCCTATGTATGCTTAGATCTTTAAAACTACGCAACGTATTTTGAAGCGATTGTTTTTTGAAGCGATTGTTCGGAACCCTTATAGGATCACTCGTGTGTCTGTCCGTCCGTCAGAAACTACTGGACCGATCAAGTTGAAATTTGGTACGTATATGTAAGTTTGTGGCCCAAAGACGAAAATAAATGATTTATAACATAGACCCTATTTTTGTGGGCTAAATTAAAAAAAAATTAAGTTTTTCGAACTATATCGTGTGACATATCAAATGAAAGTACTTCTTATGAGGATCTCAAATGTATATTTTTCATTTCTTTTTTTGACAATACTTTTCGAGTTATTTAAGAAAATAGGCGAAAAATGACCATCCCCCACTTTATCTCCAAAACCACTAGACCTAAAATTTTGCAAAAAATACGGAGGATAGTTATTAATCTATAGATTACAGGAAAATAATTGAGAAGTCCATGGTATTTGAAATCTATCATATAAAAGAGCTTATCCTGTGAAACGATTTGAAAATGACGTCATTGAAAATAATCAAGGGTCGGAACCCTCTCCACGCGAGTTTTACTTGCTTCTTGCCCGGTTTTAATTTACTTATAAATACTAATAATAAGTCTAGAAAGTCCGTTTATACCTGACGGACTGATTGCTACAATAGGTATTTGGTGTACCTACATAATTACCAAATTAATAGATCGTACCATCCAATATGCATCTTTTCATGGTATTTTTAACCCCACAATACTCCCATGAGACAAAATTAAAATTTATAAGCAAGTGAACAAAGTCACGGGTAACAGAAAGTATATTATAAACAAAAAGAAATAGAGCTTTATGATTTTTACGTCTAGCTAGGTCAATAACCGGAAGCAAGCATAAATTTAATTTACGTCACACCAGGCCGAAAAGCGGGATTTACCGCCCTTGGGCGCTACGAAAAATCCCTCTTCACGGCCAGGTGGTGACGTAAAATCGTATACTAACCACGGGCGGTCGTAAAGAAATCCTCAGAGCGCTAGATTATAGCCCTCGCCTCCGGCTCGGGCCTCAATTACCCGCGATCTGAGACTTCCTTTACTTGACCGCCCTAGGTGTGTAATGTACTATTACTTCGTTGTCAAGTCGTAATATATACTTAAGGGGGTCGTAAAACGCTTTTTATAGTCCTCGTGGTTGATGTTTTCAAGTACATTCAGAGTATAAATACATAAATCATAACGCGTCCTAAGCTCGCCGAGCAAAGAGCACAGTGATAGAAATTACAGAATTTAAGTAGGTATAATATTGTTTGTTGATTTAGGTAGCGTGCGGCGGCACGGCTTATTCCCTTTGTGTGCAAAAAAGGAGAACAGTCAGTCCATCCATTCGTAAATATATTGTTGCCTAAACTAATGACGTTCATAACGGCTTAACGGTTAAAAATAGCCGTCACGCAAACTGGAGATTGATTAGATATTTATATAAATATAACTTTAGGTTATGCAGAGGTATAATAGCAAAATCGAGTGGTAGAAATCGAGAAAGCCAGTCTAAGCAATGTCAAACACAGTCAATGTACTTCTATAAATAGGCTAGGCCAGTGTTTAGTTTCCAAGGAATCGGGTTCCAGATTTTAATACAACCATTTTTTAAATAGGTACTTCTATTACGATAAACATCTAATTGTATTAAAGTAACATCTCACTCACGAACGCGAAGGAAGTCGCGGGAATCGGCTATAGTTGAAGATACATTGTAGGATGGAATTAATTGGTCACCAGACGACGCGTATGATACCTTGTATGTATACCTACAGCTAATGTTAATAAAATGTTATTGTATGTAATTGGTACCTACTCGGCTCCCGACCCGAGGCCGGCATGATGTAATGTCACAGATCGAAGAACAGTTGACCCCAATGGACCCCAATCGAAGGGCTAAATTATTTGCCCGGTCACACTTGATGGTGTATCGTTAATCATACTATTTTTTTCAGCGTCTAAGCGGATATTCATACTTGATCACGGCATGTATGACATCCATTTTCATTTGATTCAAAGTTTCAGTGATATTGAATCCCATCAAAACATTAATGTGAAATGAGAGCCAAGTTCAATATTAGCTAGATTGGTGAAATAGAGAACGACACATACCTAACATACATAGAATTTATCACTATTTCCCGACCACCTACGAACACACACCAAACTCTAAGGCCTACTCGGTGAAACTGGCTGGACCGTGCAGTAAAGCACAATAAAAATTTCAAAAAACCGGCCAAGTGCGTGTCGGGCCACGCGCAAATTATAGGGTTCCGAAGTTGAGGATGCTCACAGTACCTTTCTAAGACTTATTAGCATCTAGCTAGCCTGTGGTATGACGTGCCCGCCCGACGCCCCTGCCGCTCGAGAAAAATCATCATTATAAGTTGGTCGACTATTACTCGTAAGTTTGTACAGCCTACTTAGTTCTGATAGTTTTCCTTTCAACTACGTTATATATGCCACAACCGTGATTTTTTTCAGCCATCCAAATACCACCATTTAGCTGGCAGGGGGGGGGGGACACGTGACTCTAACAAAAAATAGCACTTTAAAGCTTAATATTTCACAAACGCATCACTTAATCAAAAAATGGTTTTAATAAACCCACAATATTTTTTTAAGACCTATTCAACGATATGCCGCACCATGGGGTACGCAAGAAAAAAAAATTACATCACCACTTTACGAGTAGGGGAGGTACCCTATAAAAAAAATTATTTCAAAATGTTATTGTACCACTTTGTCAGCGTAACTAATATGCATATTCATGCCAAATTACAGCTCTCTAGACCTAAGCATCTCCGAGCAATAGTGCGGACAGACGGACGGACGGACGGACGGACGGACATGGCGAAACTATAAGGGTTCCTTGTGGACTTCGGAACCCTAAAAAGCCGCCTTCAAAGTCCGACAGACTGCGATGTCAATGTCAAGTTCACTATATGATTATCATTTCTTTGGGTCGGTTCACTTGCCAGTGCCACCGACTTCGCAGTATGTCGGAGTTTGAAGGCGGTTTTTTTTTTCCGGCTACAGTTTCCAAACATTACTATAGAAATACATAACTAACTCTGAAGTCTTCGAAATTGACACCAAAATCATCTACGTGCTAGCAAATTTTGAGGAGTTCCCTCATTTTCTCATGGAACCCATCATCAGAACTGAACCAAATTAATATGGGACCAACTTGGAAGTACTTTTCGAACAAAAAAAAGAATCATCGAAATCGGTTCACGTTCTAAGTTCTATTTATTTTTGGTGAACATACATAAAAAAAAGATTCCGACGAATGGAGGACCTCCTCCTTTTTTTGAAGTCGGTTGAAAATATAATAAGAAATTTCAAGTTCTCCGATTTTTTCATTGTATACCTAGGAGTCGGTCGATATTTATGCCGAATATCAAGTTTGTAGGTCCCCTGGAATCTGGAAGTGGGTTAGTCTGGAAGTCAGTGATAAAAATGTCAATTTTTGGACGCCAATATCTAATTAATCGTTTGAGGTGTGTTTATAAAATTTGGAGTACATGTGTATCTCGCAACTTGTCTCAAATATATGAGCCAAATTTGACATGTTTATGTGAAATAGTTTGTGAGTTAAGAGGGGGTCAAAAGTGTCTCCTAATGGTTCGTGTAATATTTACACACAGTGCTGCTCGCTAGTTCTGTTCTGTTAGCTTGAACTTGGCTTGACACGCTACAGCGTGTCTAGATTGCTGTGTCCGCGGTCTCTACCGCGCGGTACGGTTAATTAATGCGTTTTCGGAAAGAGTTGCTCGGAAAGTAAACATTTGGATACTTGTTCAGCGTGCGAAAAGCTTGTCATTCATTTCCGAATATGTGTTTTTGCTGTCTTCCTGAGAGAGCACTAGTGGTTTTTAGGGTTCCGAAGTCCACAAGGAACCCTTATAGTTTCGCCATGTCCGTCCGTCCAGTGGCGGACTAAGGGGGGGGCGGCGGGGGCGGTCCGCCCCGGGCCCCCGATCCTAGGGGGCCCCCAAATCACCAAATAATATAGTACCTACTTAAGGTAAAAAAAAACATGAAAAAATAGTTTCGACTAGGCAGCGGCATAACTGTACCACCTCACGCTCGAGGCCCCGAGGCAAATCTTTAATTTACAAAATTGCACAACTGAAATTTTTGGATTTTCCTTTCTTTCTTCTTCTTTCCTCTTGGGCCGGGGCCCCCTCAGCTCAGGTAGTGAGTTAGGGAATTTTGCCCGTTCTGCTACGCGCCACTGCCACCCTATTGTTACGCCAATGTTCTGGTTTCGACCTCGACGAGAGGACCCCCATAGTCTATTTCATAGATACTTAGTTATTGGTAAAACATCCCAACATTTCCAAGTCTAAGGTCCAAGCACTTGATGTCCAACGCTCGCGGTACCGTGTTAAGCGCGTAATATGGACTCCGTGGGAATATAATGATAATACCTAAATTAATCCAGTAACAGTACATCAGCATGTGGGTCAAATCCGGTAGTTCTGATTTTTGCAGACTTGTTTGTGATGTTGGCCTAATGTATAATCCAAGTTGGTGACCTTGAGCGCTGAACGTAACTTAGTCAAAAATTTTAAAAAACATCGAAAATTTTGACCCTAATGAACTAGTTTTTGATACTACCTTTTCAGGACGTTTTTAAAGAAGACTTTCAAACTTCAGCCCGCTACTTCGTCGCGTGGAATTCGGTTATAGCGCTCCTGCGGGAACTATGTGTTTTTCCGGGTTAAAAAGTAGCCTAAAGGACTAGTTTTTGATACTATCTTTTCAGGAAGTTTTTAAAGAAGACTAAATTTGCTATAATATGAGACTAGAACCGTCTCTGTGTACCCAATATTTTCTGAGATAAAGCTTTTCAGACTTCATAATTTTTCAGAACTTCGCAATATTTTAGAACATCGCTATCGGGATGTTTTTCCAATTATCTTCGACAGATTGTGCTTGTGTTGCTCGAGTGGAGTCACGAATTGGAGCCACCTATAGCATTTTTATATCCTACTAGCTTTTGAAGGCGATTTCGTATACACAGAAACATCAAAATTTAAACTCCCATTTTTCCCGTTCCCGTAAGAATTTTAGAAAATCCTCTCTTAGTGCGCCTTTACACCTAAGAAACCTACATGCCAAATTTCAGCTTCCTACGACCATCAGTTTTGCCTGAGCGTTGTCTGCTAACTATAGGTGAAACGTGACAGTAGTTCGATGGTTACCCCAAAGTTCTTTTGGTGTGTGTGACGCACAGCTGAAACTGCTGGTCGTAGAAAGCTGAAGTTTGGCATGTAGGTTTCCGAAGAGGTGTAGAGGTGTATTAAGAGAGGATCGTCTAAAATTCCAACGGGAACGGGAAAAACCGGAGTTTGACTGTTGATGATTATGCGCATACGAAATCGCCTTCAAAAGCTAGTAGGATATAAAAATGCTACAGGTGACTCCAATTCATGACCCCACACGCTCGTGCTCAACACTAGCACACTTCGACGGAGGTAATTGGAAACACATCCTGATACAGCTGTTCGAGTGACTTCTAAAATATTACAAAGTTCTGAAAAATTATGAATTCCGAAAAGCTTTATCTCAGAAAATATTGGGTACACAGAGACGGTTCTAGTC
The DNA here is from genome assembly GCA_963971205.1 of Aethes cnicana. NCBI lineage: Eukaryota > Metazoa > Arthropoda > Insecta > Lepidoptera > Tortricidae > Aethes > Aethes cnicana. Next base: position 4,988,839 of record OZ020274.1, on the reverse strand, counting down.
TCATATCATAGCAAATTTAGTCTTCTTTAAAAACGATCTGAGAAGGTAGTATCAAAAACTAGTCATTTGGGATCAAAATCGCCAAAATCTGAAAAGCAGCCGAAATTTTCTCTTGTTTTTTTATTTTTGACAAAGTTGCGTTAAGCGCTCGAGGTCACAAACTTGGATTATACATTATACCAACAACATAAACAAGCCTGCAAAAAATCAGAACTACCGGATTTTGCGCTTACTACTCCATACATTCAAACGACAAGGTTACTGGATCATTCCCCGAAACTAGAACTATCGTCTCCATACCGGATTTCATCTAAATCGATCCAGCGGTTGAAGTGTGAAGAAGTAACAGACAGAGTTACTTACACATTTATAATATTAGAAAATAGATAGACTAGTTTCTGTCCACGACTGTCCGCGTAGGATTTGGTTGTAGCGCTCGCGTTCCCGCGGAAACTAGATACGTTTTTTGGGATAAAAATTAGGCTATGCCTATGTCCTTCATCGGGACTAGAATTATCTCCATCCATACCAAATTTCATCTAAATTGGTGAAGCGATTTGAGGGTAAAGACGCAACAGAGAGTCAAAGTTACTTTCGCTTCTTCGTAAGTATGGATGTATAAATGCAAACGACCACACAGGCCACACGGGCGGATCCAGGGGGGCTCATGGGGGTCATGACCCCCCCCGCCCTCGGCAGGACTAGGTCTACTGTTATTATGTATTTTTAAGCCCTGGCGTGAAAAAGGGGAAAAGCTTGATCCGCCTTTGACAGGCCACCTGAAGGTAAGCGAACAAATTTCAACTAAATGTGTTACGTAGTCAGTGCACGGGAGCCTAACATACACCATCAACACATCTACACAGGCAAGGAGGGGGGCCCCATTTCGATTTTCCGCCCCGGGCCCCCGACAGGCTTAGTCCGCCACTGCGTCCGTCCGTCCGTCCGTCCGTCTGTCCGCACTATTGCTTGGAGATGCTCAGTTCTAGAAAGCTGAAATTTGGCATGAATATACATATTAGTTACGCTGACAAAGAGGTACAATAAAATTTTGAAATATATTTTTTTATAGGGTACCTCCCCTATACTCGTAAAGTGAGGATGTAATTTTTTTTCTTGCGTACCCCATGGTGCGGCATATCGTTGAATAGGTCTTAAAAAAATATTGTGGGTTTGTTAAAAGCATTTTTGTCATTAAGTGATGCGTTTGTGAAATATTAAGCTTTAAAGTGCTATTTTTTGTTAGAGTCACGTGTCCCCCCCCCCCCCTGCCAGCTAAATGGTGGTATTTGGATGGCTGAAAAAATCACGGTTGTGGCATATATAACGTAGTTGAAAGGAAAACTATCACAGCTAAGTAGGCTGTACAAACTTACGAGTCATAGTCGACCAACTTATGAAATGATTAAAAAACCAATAATTTTTTTCGAGCGGCAGGGGCGTCGGGCGGGCACGTCATACCACAGGCTAGCTAGATGCTAATAAGTCTTAGAAAGGTACTGTGGGCATCGTCAACTTCGGAACCCTATACTTTGCACGTGGCCCGACACGCACTTGGCCGGTTTTTTGTTTTTGATCGCGATCGCGATAATTTTTTCACAACTTCGTTTGATTTTGATAACTTGTGCAATTGTAATTTTCACTCGTTCCTAATGTTCACCCTCGCTTTCCATGGCATGGCCAGCATAACTAAGGAATCGTGATAAAATGTAAATGTACGATTTTATCTTGTATCTCACAAATCAAATCAGTCCCATGTTGTTAATTGAATGTAAATAATTTAACGAAAATTAATAAAACCCTCTGAAATTACCAATTTTCCTATCTGAAGAGCCTACGCACAAACAAGTTCTCTCTTTACCGAGTGAGCGGGTATAGTCAATATACTTATTACGGTCAAAATACCGACTTTAGGAAAAAATCAAGCCGCTTTGCACGGGGATCCAAGGCAACCTCTGCTTCGTCACTTAGGAACAGAGATTGTTCAAAATTTTATTTAAAACATTCTATCTTGTTTTTTTATAGTTTTATGAAAAAAAAATTCAAGTTGTACATTTTTATATATTTATTATATAAAAATGAAAAAAAAAGTGCAAAGTGCGGTATTTTGACAAAAAGGGACCGTAACAAGTATAACTAGTAGCTACAAACGTTTTATTAGTGTTTAGAATCTAGAAGCTTGGCAATGAAATAGTACAGTACCTAGGTGTTACACTGAAGGGATATAAGAATAAGTACAGTATGCCAACGTTCCTGACCTCGTGAAAAACGGCGAGGGAGGATCACCGGACGGAGGAAGAGCTATCCCGAGTAGGGTTGCCATCTCCTAAAATGAAAAAGCCGGACTTTGCCCAGACTAAAGCCGGACAATTTACCTTAAAAGCCCGACATCACCACAACTAAAACCCAAACATAACTTCCTTATATGTAAATGAATGAAATGAATCCCTTTTGTATCCGGAATGACGCTCCTTCATTGGAATTGCAAAATAATATTCTGCCACGTAATTTCAGTAATTCGTTATAAAATTCTACATTAGAAAGTGATTTGAAAATTGAGTTTCGTTTACGTCCGTCCTCGTAGCCATAGATTTCGGCAAATCATTGGTTCGCTTGAGGCGCTAACAAAAAGCCAAACAAAAGCCGGACAGGCCAGACATATAAATATTCGGCCGGACACAGCTCTAAAAAGCCAAACATATCCGGCTAAATACAAACAGATGGCAACCCTAATCCGGAGTTGTATCGTAGGTATTTAGTAGCTCGGGACTAAGTACTCGACTGAAGTGACAAGACGGCAACGCTGACCGACTGCATGGTTTAGTAGACTGTGATACTGTAACTAAATACCAGCGTTGTAGTTCTAATTATGCTGACCCATCCAAAATTGACATATAGCTAACCGCTTTGCCAACTTTTAGCAGCTCTATGACAAAACTAGCATGTTGACATATTTACTGTCGAAACGGTGTTTAGGATTATTCTAATTAACACGTTGTTGAGTAGGTTGTGAATAAAAACTGCCAGGATTAGTCGTTCAATCAATTTAATGAAACACTGATTAATTTACAAGCTCTTGTACAAGTGACCAAGTCTATCTACATAATAAACACTTATACGGATAACGCCATGATCATCTCCATGATCATGTCATAAGTTTCTATTGAAAATCCGAACCATGACTTAGACCATAAATGTTTCCATTTTTTTTCTTTGGTCTAAGTAGACGCTACAGCTAATTTGGGTATCAATATTTGGTAGGAAATATCTTCGAACTCTGGAGCAACTGACGTCTAATGGTTCTAGCTCTAACTATTGGCTATCAGTATCAGGTGTTCACTTTCAAGTAGTAGTATTCGGGGTCGTCGGTGTCATAAATTTCCTTAAGCATATGAAGTACCAGAGACTGAATATAATCCACCTGAAACAATCAAGAAATTTTCGAATATAGATCGAAAACACTGCTATTGAGGGTTACAAGAGATACGTTAAGTCTTACTTGATCGGGAGGACAGTATCCGTCGTCAGTGGATCGAGCGACAGTCACCAGAACTGGAGCGGGTAAATGCTTAAGTAGTGGTTTTATACAATATTCGATCTTGCGCCGTATTTCCTCCTCAGAGCTGATATGGAAAGGCAGCCCTCCCTGGTCTCTCGTGCAACCCCCAGCGAACACGGCCCACCAATTCGGTGCCTCTCCCAATCTTTTTGCTTCCGTTATCACTGCAGCGGCAATATCTGAAACCTATTAGAAGAAAGTATAAAACAGGCTAGTCTCAAAAGTTCATCGTGAGCTCTGAAATCAAATGAGAATGTATCTACCTGATGGTAAATTTCCGACTTTTCACCTTGATAACCTTCCAGATTATCGTTCTCCTCGAGATGTTGAAATAAGTTTTCGAGTTCCTCCAGTTGCCTTTCACGTGATTCCAAAACTTTCTCTACTGATTCATCGCTATCGGGAAGTTTAAATCCGAAAATCGGCTCTAAGCGATCATAGAGCCCTATATTCTCGTAAAGGGATAAAAAAGGATTTCCCGTGCTAAAGAAGTCCAAGTCAATGTCGAGCACGTAAGGGTGTGAAATGTCTAGACATTTCCCCAGTTCTTGCATTTGAGATTCAATATTGCTAGAATTTGGATCTGGGTCAGGGACTTCGGCCACTGTTAGCATAAAGGTCCTTTCGTTAATGAGTTTTGGCGAAAAGAGCGCGTCGGACATGTAATAAGGTTGTTTACTATCTACCCGCAGAAGTCCGGTGTCGGGGTGGTCTCCGACCCGAATGGCTCGGGAGCCGTCGGTGAATTGCTTCGCCCACGGCGGCCGTAGCCATACGACGCGATTCAAGTGTCCAGCCGCTGCCGCGGGCACTATCCAGTTCTCGATTTGTAATAATGGCAATACCTCTCTGCCGGAGCGAGCCTCGGCCCCCTTCAGTTTACGATCTATAAGCATGTCAGGGTGGGCGTCGAAGTGGAGCAGCGTTGTTCCTTCTAACGGCAGTTTCTTCCCCCCGATTGCGGAGTAAATAAACTGTAAGGCGTCGTTATGCTCTTCAACCACGTAAACTGGTATTTTCTTGAAGCGCTTCAAAGGCTTCAAAATATCATTATCGCATACTTCGGCCATGGTTTCTAGTTACCTGTAGGTAGATATCTACCTTATTTATATATTAAAAGGATTTCAAACCCATTATAAATCTGAAATCATACAAATATCACAGAAAAAGTAATTACCTGCGTAGATTATTAAAAATGTAATAGAAGACGACAACCCAATTTTGCTAGCCAAACATTTTCATTGTTATTGTTATCCGTACGAAGAGCGTTAGTCCTTGACTAGGCCCGGTTCCTATATCCACGAAACGCTTCGTTTTGCCTACGGACGGTTGATTTTTGACATTTGTTCCATAGAGAATCTGTCAAATTTTAACCGTCCGTAGGCAAAACGAGGCGTTGTTTGGATATAGGAACCGGGCGTAAGTCAACAAAGCTTTGCTTTTCCACGTAGTCTGTTCTACGGACCGCCCAATTTGGGTCAAGGCTTTACCCGAAAAATATTGATGGGAAATTCCACTTTGCCACATATTTGCTACTATCGTGACTTTGCAAAGAAAACAAGGAAAAGGAATCTTCCGTTCTACTTCTATCATAGAAAAAGTATGGTAAAAATAAGGTAATTTCCTTGTTTCTGGCTCTACCTATGCATCACTCGCTTCAAACAACTTGCAGCTATAGTGTTTAGTTAAATATAATGTATTAAGCAAGGAGAGCTTCCGCAGATGCATTGTCATGAAACCACGACCACTCTGTCAAGAGTGAACGACTAAAGAATGAGGAAATATATTATGTATAAGAAATTACACGAGAATCTAACAGTCTGTGCCATGCCCGCGTTTTTGTTTAGAGTACACAAAGCTAATTAAGTATTCCAATAACATTTTGTACCCAGCTTAATTGACTTGAATAGCCGAGAAGGAAAAATGTTTCCAAGAGGAAGGCGGCACGGGTACAGTTGGTCACTGGAGTACTATCTATCATCATTGCACCTTCCTTACTATAACCTAGTACTCGTAATTTCTAATTTTTGTAAACGATTCAATAAGCTTTGTTTGAAATTGTAAACTATCGAACTAAGTGACCTCATTTACATATGCATTCATACGCGCAGTATGTACCCAACCCACTGCAATATTTTAATGAACGTTAATTCTAATTAATAGTAGAACGTATTAGTTATCTCATTGCAGAATCAAGTTATATCTGGCCGAAGGCGGCCGGCGCGACGCAATATCGTGGAGGTGTCAAATTCAGTTTTATTGGAGGGCGGATGGAAGGAACACGGGGGTCGTTAATGTTTTAACGGCACTTCGGGCTGATGCGTAGATCCCGCAGCGGGGGGCGGTGTTGTGACGGCTCGGAGGGTCGATACGCGTCACTGACGTCACTACGCTACTACGCCCAAACACGGCCCCGCGCCCCTCCGTGACCTATTGCGCCGCTGCGCCCACCTGGGTCAAGGTGTGGAAGCCGCGCTGGACCCCACCGAACCGATGCTGAGCGTCTAGTCGATATCAACTCTATTTTAGTACTAGGATTTTGTTTACACGGCTAAGCCAGCGATAAAGATGGTTGAATCATTGCTATTAGCACTCAGCTGTATTAAATTTCATAGCGAAACATATATTTTTTGTATATTGTTTACAACATCATTTACCTACACCGGCTCTTTTCAAAATTTTAATCATGTTGGGGTTCAAAATTAAATAGGTTAGGTTACTAGCTTCTGCCCACGACTGCGCCCGCGTGGAATTCGGCTATCGCATTCCCGCGGGAACCATGCATTTTCCGGGATAAAAAGTAGCCTATGTCCTTTCTCAGGACTCCAACCATCTCCATACCAAATTTCATCCAAATCGGTCCAGCGGTTGAAGCGCGAAGAGGTAACAGACAGACAGACAGACAGACAAAGTTACTTTCGCATTTATAATATTAACTAGCTTTTCCCCGCAACTTCGTATGCGCAGAAATATTAAAATGAAAAATCCCGTTTTTTCCCGTTCCCGTGGGAATTTCGGGAAATCCTTTCTTAGCGGATGCCTACGTCATAACATCTACCTGCATGCCAAATTTCAGCCCGATCCGTCCAGTGGTTTGGGCTGTGCGTTGATAGGTCACTATGTCAGTCACCTTTGAGTTTTATATATATAGATATGGATATACTTTTGATGTCAAATTAATTACTTATATTAATGCTTGGCGTTTGGCTGATCAATGAATTCAAAAATATGAAAGTGTTGATAAGGATAAGAAAAAAGACAAAAATTACCGTCCCCCCTCATGCCGCCAAAAGTATTGGAACTAAAACATAGAAAAAATAAACAGAGGATATTTCTTAACTTATAGATTACAGGAAAACCTATAAAAGTCCATGGTATTTAAAATAACATGGAAAATAATGAATAATAAATAAATGGCTTGGGACATTTCACACATATTGACCTAGCCCCAAACTAAGTGACGCTAGTATTATGGGTGCTAGACAACAATAAAAATACTTATATAAAGTAATACATACATATATAGATACTAAACATCCATGACTCGAGTACAAACATTTGTGTTAATCACACAATGTTTGCCCCAAGTGGGACTTGAAACTGCGACCATCGAAACAGAAGGCAGGATCACTACCAACTGGACTAACCCAGTCGTCCTATATTATCCATCCCAAAATGGTGTAGGTTTGTTAAAACCATTTTTCGATTAAGTGATGCGTTTGTGAAATATTAAGCTTTAAAGTGCTATTTTTTGTTAGAGTCGAGTGTCCCCCCCCTCCTACCTACCAGCTAAATGGTGGTACTTGGATGGCTGAAAAAAATCACGGTTGTGGCATATATAACGTAGGTGAAAGGCAAACTATCACAGCTAAGTAGGCTGTACATACTTACAAGTCATAGTCGACCAACTTATGAAATGATTAAAAAACCAATGATTTTTCTCGAGCGGCAGGGGCGTCCGTCATACCACAAGCTAGCTAAGATGCTAAATAAGTCTTAGAAAGGTACTGTGGGCATCGTCAACTTCGGAACCCTATACTTTGCGCGTGGCCCGACACGCACTTGGCCGTTTTTTTTTTCATGTATTTTGATAGTACTATCAAACAGCAAGGAGGCTTGAAATCGCCTTATGTTTGCACTACTGCATACAAAGGTACTTCTAATACTAAAATCCCCTACCAATACCACAGGAGCCGTCTACTACTACTACTACTACTACTACTACTACTACAGCTCAGTGGTTAATTCAAATAGAGGAGCCTTCATTCAGCTATATTTTAAGCAAAGGTCTTCCTTCCAGGTACTTTATGCACTTATTTACTAAATCTATGAAAAGTTGGTAAAAATAAAGTTCTATGAACACTATCAGCACCGCTTAAAAAATAATGTAACTCAAGCATGTAGAAGTTAAGATCACATTTTTAACACTGATTGCAAAACAATGGGTACATTGGTCATAATAAATAATTACTTACTTATAATCATTCTTCATATAAAAGTTACAAATAGGCCACTTACATTGTTATTGTAAGGGATTGATTTTCTGTGGAGATGATATAGTAGTTAAGATCATATCATATACGATTTTCATTCAAGAAGCAACCAGTCGTTCCAGTTTGTTTATAATAATGAAAATAACCTAAATGAGTAAACATTTTATGACATCTTTGACACTGCAAAGGGGTGCGTTCCGAATCGCGCTCACAGTGCTTTGAGCGCATTTCGGGACACTTTATGAGCGTGCTCACAACGCTCAGGAAATTGATGACGTCATCGATCGACGCTCACGGTGCTCACGCTGCGGGGCATGGGCGCTGTGAGCGCAAACGTCAAAGTGACATTTGACTATACATTTGATAGGACATGATTCCCTATTTAAAAAAAAGATTGTCAGTTACTAGGGGTGCGTTCCGTTTAGCGCTCAAAGCGCTCACAGCGTTCACAACGCTACTAAGTGTCCCGAATTGATTGTCACACTCACGACAGTGTGAGCGCGTTTTGATTCGGAATGATCATAAGCACGCTCACGGCACCAACACTAGTAACTGACAATCTTTTTTTTAAAATAGGAAATCATGTCCTGTCAAATGTCACTTTGACGTTTGCGCTCACAGCGCTCATGCCCCGCAGCGTGAGCACCGTGAGCGTCGATCGATGACGTCATCAATTTCCTGAGTGTTGTGAGCACGCTCACAAAGTGTCCCGAAATACGCTCAAAGCGCTGTGAGCGCAATTCGGAACGCACCCTAGTGTTGGTGCCGTGAGCGTGCTTATATGATCAATCCGAATCAAAATCGCGCTCACACGGTCGTGAGCGTGACAATCAATTCGGGTCACTTATGAGCGTTGTGAACGCTGTGAGCGCTTTGAGCGCGATACGGAACACACCCAAGGTTGCGTTTCGAATCGCGCTTTGGCGTTCACAGCACCTTGCATCCTTTTTCCTCTTCAAAGTCGACTCCTAAGAGTAAAAAGGATGCCAGGTGTCGTGGGCGCTGTGAGCGCGATTCGGAACGCAAGTATTTTTCTACATATTTTTATTGGTAAAATGAAAAGTCCTAAATCATACTTGGATTGGACATAACGACTACTACTTTGATTATGATCGCTCTGAATCTCCGAAGTGTAAACGAGACATGAAAAACCCGGAGAATCATGAATTAGGTTGGGAATCATGCTTGGATAGATTGCCGAACTTTACCAATTTGAAAAATTGGCAGTTGCTTTACTAAGACCTAAAAATACCATCATTCTGAGTAGCAGTATTTTTTAATTGAAAGTTTCGTTTGATGATTTAACTGTGTACGGTAAAGTAGAATTACGACTTACCATCAATTTACGGAACTGCAATGTAATGTAACACGCTGCACAACACTGATATTAAACACATAAACACACGTAAACTTTAATTGTGTCATTAAAACTTAAGTAGGCATATAATGAATAAATATTCACTGTTTGCCAAATGTCATTAAACACTACATAATCTCCAGCACATTTTTATTTAGAATATTCGTCAGATCAGTTCCAAGTTATCATCGCCTGTCACCAGTTTAATCAATCAATCGCGGTTAATGGCAGTTTGTTTACGAATTTTATGATTTTTCGTTTGAAATATCAGCTTCCGGTTGGTTCTTTTCTTCAGTGTCGCCATTTAAAAGATTTAAAAAAAATTACCACAATGTAGAACCATGGAGGTAGTTATTAATAACTGGAACTACCTGTGTGACCCAATTTTGTGCCAGGTGCGCGTGGGGGGATCGTCCTATTACAACGCGACTACGCGATTATCGCGCGAGTAAGCGATGCCACCATGGCGTGGTTGCAGGCGCATGGTCGCGATTACGCGAATGTCAATTCGGACACCTATTCTAGTTCAATATGCCAATCGCGCGATGGCGCAAGTAAAATTCGCGCGTACTTGCGATCACCGCGTAGTCGCGTTGTATTCGGACGATCTCTAAAATCTCTGTATCGCTCTTTTACCTAGGCGACCGAGCTTTGCTCGTGTGAAAATAGTTAAAACCGAGTTTTCTCAGATATGAGACCTAGCTATATCGATTTGTCTCCCCCGTAAGCCCTATACTCCAAATTTAGTCCAAATTGTTAGCGCCGTAGATCGATAAAATCTCATCACGTTTCATCCCTATTCGTTTGTGCACTTTATACAGGGACATACTGTATATAAGATTAGCGCGATTAAACTCTAAGTTAAAAAGATAACCTTATAAGTCTTATAACTAAAGATAAAGACAAAACAAGCTTCGAGTGAAGTTTTGGGCTTTTTTTCCATTTTTATTTTTTATGTATGTTCACCAAAAGTAAATAGAAAACGTGAACCGATTTCGATGATTCTTTTTTTGTTCGAAAGGTGGTACTTCCAAGTTGGTCCCATATTAATTTGGTTCCGTTCTGATGATGGGATCCATGAGAAAATGAGGGAACTCCTCGAAATTTGCTACCACGTAGATGATTTTGGTGTCAATTTCGAAGACTTCAGAGTTACTTATGTACTTCTATAGTAATGTTTGGAAACTAGCGGAAAATTTTTTTTAAATAAAAAAATTAAAACCGCCTTCAAACTCCGACAGACTGCGAAGTCGGTGTCAACTGAACCAACCCATAGAAATGATAATCATATAGTGAACTTGACATTGACATCGCAGTCTGTCGGAGTTTGAAGGCGGTTTTTATTTTTTTATTTAAAAATTTTTTTTCGAAATTGACACTACTTGCTCCAAATGATTTTACCTCCATATGTAGAACGATGACATTCTGTATACCTCCACCAGTATGGAGTGTGGAATGTGTCTGGTAAGGAGCGCAATCTTATATGGCGAAACAGTTGAAAACGTGTCCAGTGAATTTGATACGCAACAAAACAAAACACACTCTCCTCACAACCGTTTTCGCCTCAGCAGCGCCATCTGAAGGTGCTACTGCAGACTATCCGTCTAGGTGGCTTGACACTTGTGGAGACCGCAGCGCCCCCAACCTATCCGTTTTGTTGTCCACTTTTGGAACTATAAAGATTGCTCTCCTTTACTTCAACCCTCCATATCCACCAGTCTCATGAAAAATGGGTGTATCTTTAGTTGGCAACATTGAGGAATTTGGATGAAAACTTCCTGATACATACTTTTAAATTGGTCATAATCAAGTCTTTTAATGTTCTGTTTTAAATAGCAGCATCGCGATGAATAAATAATAACTCGATTCTTAAATTCATACTAAATCACTTTTTTTTTTAAACTCAAACAGACTGGACTAACAAACTCTAAGAGTTAAAAGCACAGGCATCGGCACGGAACTTGAGCGGTAGCATTCGGTACACAGAAGTTAAAAATAAGGTCACATCGCCATCGACAGAGGGGCGCGGGACGCAGGTAGGATTTTGTCGTGCGCGCACGCTTATTGGCCCGTCGTAAACATGCGCAGAAATCCCCTCTACTTTCGCTCACCGCTCAAGATCCGTGCCGCGACCTGTAATTAGTTAAAAGTCTCTCGTTATGAGGTAAGTCACACCCGCGCTCGCACAAATATTGGTCGCAGTGGTAGTTGCACTTTTTAGCTGGGTTCCTATACTCATTACATAGATAAGTAGTCTTAAACGAGCTTTTTTCGTGTTTTGCATATCCCTTTAATGAAGTACTTTTTGGACGACAGATTAGTTGAGATTTCGGCATTGCAGTAACCCACGTCCACAGGCAGCTGAAGCTGACTACAAGTTGACTAAACTTTTAGACTTTGTCTGATTTGTAACATCTTTAGTTCAATTAGATGCTGTTAGCAACTTGTTAGAAGACGTTTTTTTTATGAATGGGATGGGGTAAGGTAAATTAAAATGAGAAGGCGGAATTAAAACTAAATATATCTTTATTTCAAATAATGTGTACTTTACACATGGAAGATTACAAAACGGTCAAAGTTGAGGCCACCATTACATAATAACCAAAGTGGACGCGAAAAGGAATCAGATTCAATCCTCTATTTATTCAAACAAAAAGAAACAACTTCATGTGATACTATGTTCATTTTGATTCTGAACACTATCTTGACATTTTACCAGTTTTTATTTGCAGAGTTTTAAATATTTTGAGAGGCTTTCATTTGAGACTTGCACCATTACTCTGCTGTAAAAGTATCTTTTGAACAAATGGGACTAAATTATTAATTATTAAAAAAAACCCAGAGGATATGTAAACAAATGCTCAAGTACGCTTACAATAATCACGTAGATTAAATCTACGTCACACTACATCAAGATATTTCTGATTAGTGATAAATTATTATCATCTAGTGCATTAGTATCCTAGTTACTCCCACCAAAGTAATTTTCGTCATCGCCTTCACGTTATATCTAAATGCACGCGACTTATATATATTTTTCTTTAACTATATTAAAAAATATTACGTGATTCAATTAGTCTCTTCCGGAAAGATACAACAGTCAGTGCTGATTTAGTGACAAACTTGTAAAAACATTGATTTTATTAGACTAGCGTGACACAACTCTTGTATCTCCCCCTCTTGATAAAATCGTTAATGATTATATATTATCTAAGAAATGAAAATCTATTCTCCTATTCGATAAGACAATTCCTTAAAAATAAATGATAAACTTTAGAAACTAAATTGAATAATGTTGTAACGAAATTATTGAAATGAGCATTGGAGTAATTGGAAACTTATAAAGGCAAAAATGTTTATCCATACCAGAAAAAGGGCAGGTAAGCACAGAAAGCAGATCACTTAAGCGCTATTGAATTGACGCCTCATTGAGTAGAGATCTCTAAAATTCATTTCTTTGTAAAATTTCAAGAGATTCCTAGTCAATGTAGCACCGGCAGGCGGATTTTGAAGCAGATCTTCAATCATAAAACTTCCACTGGATTGCACACGAAACAATTCAATGCTCATTACAATGTTCGCTATACTTACCAATAACGTGAACCAAAATGTTTGTACTATGTTCACGGGTGCCATGACAGTGAAATGGCAGTGGTTGCGTTTGTAAAAAGCCACGGGACTGGACTAGTGAACTGGAGATATAATTTAGGTGCGCTCATAAATGATGATGAACTCAAGGATTTTTCACAGTACATAAGCACTTTGCTTGAAACACTTAAGCCTTATTTCAACCAATCTGGAACTATTCTGTCATTCAACGTCAAAAATACTACCCTTGGTTAATAATAGCAGTTAATACTGTTCTGTTATTCCAGTTTGGTCACATCGAGCTCTTCAAGTTTAAACAGGACAGGAATACATAGTTTAAAGCACCTTAATGGTTTCACTATAGACCATAGATTCTGTTCCCATTTCCAGTGTCCCGTGAACGTTACGTGAGGATGAGGGCCGCAGTCTAAATTGGGAACATGGAGGAAGCCAGGTTTAGTCAATAGAGAGCGCGGCCCGCGATCTCAGCCTTGCGTGGAGTCCTATTGCATAAATGGTGGGAAGCGGCCCGGAGCGGGCAGGCACCTTGCGGCGGGGGGCGGGGGGCGCGGCGCGCCTTACATGATGCGGCAGTTCTCGTCGCCCTCGCGGATCTCACCGAGCTGCCAACACAAAATCACCAAAGATTAGTAGCAAGTAATACAAACTACAATGCATATATAAGTCCAGGCACGAATCTTCAGCGGTGAACGAAAGTATAGGGGATTTCATTGCATGTTTACGACTGAAGAGCCAATAAGCGTGCGCGCACTGCATAGCGCCCAGTGCGTCCCGCGCCCCTCTGCCGATGAGACCTTATTTTCGACGTCAGCGCATCGAAGGCTCACGTTCCGTGCCGATGCCTGTACTTATCGTACAATGTTAAATGTAACTCTTTGACGTTTCAAACTATTAAATATTGAACGGACCGCGAACATGGATTGGGTTAGTTATCAAATGCAGTAATTAAGTAATCGAATTCGTTGTGTCGTTACCTGCTCGCGGCGTGGATATTTATGCGCGAGCTCGCGGTGTCGCTGTGCGCTCGTGCTGACTTGTCTTCGCTGGCGCTCCGACACAGCTACCTCCTGTGGAAAAAAAGAAAACCTATGGCTAAAATCTCAATTCCTATATATTGCATGAATTGTCAAGGTTGTTACTGTTTAGGGCCATGCCAGATAAAGTGGAATAGAAAGAAATAATATCAAAAGTAAACAATCTAATGGAACAGTTAAAGAAAAGAAATATAACTTTGTATGGGAATCGCCTTCAGGTGATACGAAGTTCACCGGGTCAACTAGTCCTATAATAATTAAATGTGCCCGCGAGTGTTGTAGTTGTCAGGTTACCTCCTGGTCACTGTTGAGCAGCTGCGTGGTGAAGTTGTCGGCGACGAACCACTTCTGGCCCTTCATGACGATGTCGCGCGGCGGGTCGTGCTCGGCGCCGCAGTCGGCCGACCACACGGTGGCCACGGCGCCCGGCTCCAGCTTCACCGTGCGGTGGAACTTGAACACCGTCTCCTGGTCGCCGGCCTTGCGGAGGATCTGGAAGCCGCTCAGGCTTTGCTCCTGCGGGGAATGTTAACTCGTTAGCAATTGATATAGACATGGCTAGAATGTTCGGTCTTTGTGGTCAATATTTCCAAACCTATAGCGTGGTGTATTAAAAGTCAGTCATAAAACCATCACTAATCAGATAAGCGCGGTTGGTGGATTAATACGTCTAAATAACGCCCGCATGGCGTGACAAAAAAGTCTGAAATATGACGCTATCATACCTTCTTGCCCTTGTTGCGGATCTTGACGTACTTCCCGTCGGGGCAGGCCTCGGCCACCTCGAGGTCGCCCTTGGCGCTGGCGGTGACGCTGTAGTCGCTGAGGCTGCGCTCCTCGCTCTCGTCGAGCAGCGTGCGCTTGCGGGCGGCGCGCAGCGGCGTGGCGCGGCGCCCGGGCGTGTGCCGCCCGCTCGCGCTGTGCCCCGACA
>OZ020274.1:4938813-4973656 GCA_963971205.1 Aethes cnicana | reverse complement strand
TCTTTTGTGCGTCAACAAAGGATCCCGCTAAACTGAAAGTTCGCAACGTCCCAAGTTCGTTGACCTCCGGCTCGCTTCACTTCTTCTGCCATCAAACCCAGATGAAACTTACAGCAAGCTAAATCACACACAACACACCGACGGTAACGCAACAAAAGCCTGCTTTATCTCATGACAGGCCTCGTCTACCGTTAATGACCCTATAGTAGTAGTGAACGGTCACCTGTCCTCTTCGCCCTCCAGCAGCGTGCGGTAGGTGGCGATCTCGAGGTCGAGCGAGATCTTGATGTCCATGAGCGTGGCGTACTCTCGCAGCTGCGCGGCCATCTCGTCGCGCAGGCGCGCCAGCTCCTGCTCCAGCGACGCCAGGTCCTCGGCGTGGCGCGCGCGCTCCGCCTCCAGCTGGCGCTCGAGCTCGCGGCAGCGGTTCTGTCAACGTACAACGCACTAATGAGGACCAATATGGTCTTGGACACATGGTAGCCAATGTGGACTAATAAATCGCCGATTAGGCCACATCTGCCGCATGCATTCAGAAAGGAAGGCTCATGTAGCAGCGGCAGCCTTTTTTCCCCACTTTACGGCCAAGGGTGACGTAAAATTATTTACACCACCCTTGGCCATAAAGTGGGATTTTCTGCCCGCTACGCGGAGAGACAATCTCACTTCTTGGCCAAGGCAAGACGTAAAACTTTTGACAAACCACGGGCGGTAATTCGTAAAGCCCCAGATCGCATATTTATGGCCCTCACCTTCGGTTCGGGCCACAGAAAGCTGCGATCTGGGACATTTACGAATTCACCACCCTAGGTTTGTAATGTACTATTCCACCATACTCAGTAATCTACTGTCATCAAAGTATACTCACGCTGAGTGCGGCGTTCTTGTTCTCGAGGTCGTTGAGCGTGGCATTGAGCGAGTCGATGCGCGTGCGCATGGTGCGCAGCTCGTCCACGGCCACGCTCGCCGCGTTGCTGTTGCGGTTCGCGGCCGCGTGCAGGTTCTTCATCTGTTCACAGGACACACGGTTGCAATAACACATTATGAGTCTAAGCGACTTGTAACACTTTCATTAAGAGTTGTCATAGTTGAATGTTTCACGTCGATACGACCATCACATTGCTAGCGCGATCTTGCGTTCAAACACAGTTACTGAATATATTGACTGTCACTACTGGTGCAATCAGTTTTCCTCTACTATAACAGCCATCAGATTTATGACATGATGAAAACGCATAGTTATTATTTGAGCTACAGAAAATTAGGTTAACAGTCAACAGCTGTTCTTCCGGGAATACACAAATAAGACTTGATTGATAAATTTAGCATGTTTTTGCGGATATTTAAACTTACCTTGTTCTCGTACATGGCCTCGATGTCCTCGCGGTTGGCCTTGATGTTGGCCTCCTGCTGTTCACGCAGCTCCTGCAGGCTCTGCTGCAGCTTGGCCTCATACTGCTGGGCCAGGCGGCCATCTGAAATGATCAATACTTAACTAATGACCCGTAGGATGGTCAAGTCACCGGTAGATCTTGTATAAGACCAGAGCGTACTTTTCACGTTCTCCTAACAGCAGCTTTGGATTCCGAGGATAGGAGGGTACATTTCACGTTTCCATCAATTAGGAAATATATATTTGCATCTACTTTTGCAAACGAACGTATGTAGGTATTATATAAACCAAAAAAAAAATACAAAGTTTTGCAGATAACTTATGATGTAAGCACCGAAGTTTGGGTTAGGGCAATTTAGATTACAATTACGAGATGGGCGCAATAAATGGCGGCGCGAATACACGCTTTCAGCAGACCACGGGAATCCGGTGAACACAGCTAGCGCAGGATTGATCTGCATGCCGAACTTTGGGGAAAACTATGCACTTGGCTCTCGACGTCATGATATAAGCCCGGTGCCTACACCCACAAAACGCCTCGTTTTGGCTACGGCTATGGAACGTTAAAATTTGACAGATTCTCTATGGTTCAGATGTCAAAATGTAACCATCTGTAGCCAAAACGCAGCGTTTTGTGGGTATAGGAACCGGACCATAGTGATAAATTTATAATAATGAGGCCGACTCACCGATCTCGGTGATCTCGACCTGGCGGCGCGTGCGCGTCTCCTGCAGCTCCTGCTGGAACACCTGGTCCTTGAAGCTGAGCTCCTCGCGCAGGCTCTGCACGGTGTTCTCCATGTCGATGCGGCAGAGCATCTCCTCTTCCAAGGTCTTGCGGGTGTCGGCGTAAACCTTGCGGAGCTTCTCCAACTCCTTGGCGAGTTCCTGGTGGAAGGACGATGCGTATTAGATGATTTAGATGTATGGGTGACGACCGAATTGGTCCAGTTGGTAGTGGCCCTGCCTGCTGTTGCTGTTCCGAAGGTTTTTCTGGAATCCCGCTAGGGGACAAGTTTGTGTGATATATATGGATTTATCTAAATCCCGACTGTGTCCAGCAGTTCCCCCATTGCAAATAATAATATGATGTATGGGTAGTGGTTCACACGGTGAACAGGAACCTCACCTGATCATATTTGTTAAAAAGTTCAAAAGAGGATCTAGCCTATTTCTGACAAGAAGAAAAGGGCGTAATGATATAGTGATTGGTGGAAGATGGTTACAATGAAGAAAAAATGGTTTGCGACAAACAGACAACCGGTCTGTGAAGTCGGTTTACAGATGATAATTTTACGTGATAAAATCACGCTTAAGTGCCTTTCTATCGCTTGTTCCGCGCTCTCGCTTGCGCGCTCGGCTCAGACGGAACGATACTATTGCGTCATGTTTTTTCGAGCGCGCAAAGACGTTATCACGTCAAAAAAATGTGGCTGCGTAAATACAACTACGATTGAAGGGAAAAGGGCTTGACTCAAAACGATATTGATCACGCATTCAATAGTGCTATTAGTATTGGGTTTACGTTATGGAAATAATTAATGCCGATTAATTGAGGCGTCCACCGTCCACATTTAGTTAATATAATTGAAATACGTTATTCCTGTTTATTTATTCATTTAATGTGGTTTTCCAACAGGTACAATACCATACCATAGCACATGCACAAATATGAACATTTAGTATGATAGGATCAAGATTATCCACCCAATTACAGGCAAACACAACACTGTTCTTTAAAAAAATAGAAGAAAGGTTTTTCTTTACATTTAAAATTTCTGACGAATTTAATCTTTGCTTTACATAGACAATAAGACTAGTAAAAAAAAATTATTATAGATGAGATTGCATTGCACGTTCTCATTCGTCACACATCGCACCCCAATGCAGACATAAACAAGCGATTATACTCGAAGATGGCCGAGAATTGGGTAAGTGGCAAGTCAAGATCAAGAGATATGGCGACAACGCGGTCACACGCCGCGAAATCTTCTTCTTCTTATATACAAAAATGAATCGCCGTGTTAGTCTGGCTAAGGCGCGGGAACTGCTGAACCGGTTTGGCTGATTCTTTATTTGTTTCATTCCCCGTGATACTGGGAAGGTTTAGAAATCAAAAAAATCGGGAAAAGCCAAAAGGAACAGTAAAAAAAAGGAAAATAACTTTGTGTGGGAATCGCCTTCGGGTGATACGAAGTTCACCGGGCCGACTAGTCGTGGATATTTATTGACAGTAAAATATTGCAATAATATTCAGAAAAGGGTCCTCTTCAATATGTGATTAGACTGAGTTTTAGAAAACTTCATAAATTCAGGTGCTGTATTGCGTTATACGTAATTTTACTAGCTTATGATAACTTTTTTTAACGTAATTGCCCTTTTTAGTATTACACACACAGCTTCATGAAATAAGCCGTTAATCAGCTTTTGAAGATAATAAAGCCTGCACAGTGTCTAATTCTGCCCTGACGCCATAATCTCGATGAGGTCCCTTGCAGGCTCGACGTGTTATAGTTCCCATATTATTATGACATATACACTCATCTGAACGGTCGTCAACTTAGACCAGCTTGACGTACTAGCCTTCCTTCGAGGCGGCCTGACCCCCTGCCCTGGCGGCAGGTCAACTCCCGTGCTAGTTGTAATCGGAACATGTGACATACCCTGGCTTCATCTTGGGCCTTCTTCTTGTCCGCGAGGGCGCTGTTGTACTTGTTGCTCTCCTCCGTGTAGCGCGACTCGTAGTGGCGCGCTAAGTTCTCGGCCTGCGTGCAGTCCTTGGTCTTCTTGTCCAAACTGAAATAGACGATTGACAACATTTACTTTTTCACACGTTTTATTTGCTAGTTAGGATTTTTTTTAAAGGATACGCATTTTTGTAAGTCGTAAATTTCATACATTAATTTAGTCGAAGTTAAAAAAAACTTTTCATTCGAAAAGGGTGTAAGTCAAAAATGACGGTGTAACTCTTTCTGCGCTCCCGTAACTTAAACTCATAACGCACATCCTTAACCAGCTGTTTAGACTAAAACACGGTTCGCCATCTAGCTTCAAACAGCGGTAGCAACTGCTAAACGGTCGGGTAATCGGGATTCAGCCACTGGACGCTAGATGTCGATCTAGTGTTAACGCACGTTCCGGAGCACGCACTACAGTATCGGCTCTGCCATTCTTATGCTAAAAGTAAGGAATGGTTCCAAATGGAGGACCAATTACCCAACTGAAATTAGGCAGCCATCTCCTTTTCTAAATGAAATGACTTTAGACAGAGATAATTACCAAAATGGTTTTCAAATTACACCTTACTGAACATTTTAACTGTTGGCAATTTGTTAAACCTTTGTTTTGTGTAGTTTCATTGTGCATGTACCTTATCAATTAATATCTTTAATAAAGAGTTAATAAAAGATATGACACCATAAAAATATATTCACTCAAATGTACCTGATTCAGAAGAAGTTCATTGAGCTAATCGAGATCGATAATTGTCATACATAAATGTATGTAGGGACATGACATAGTTTCATGAAAAAGTTGTTAGTTTATAAGAGGAAATGATGTCATACCCTATTATTATTTATATTCAAATGAAAACATTGTTACTGAAGGACAGTCACTTGATAAAGGAATGACATTCTTAATCACGCTAATAAAACAAAGATAAGACCAATTGTACAAATTGTTCAGTTCTTTAAGAAATAAATCATAATATCAAACATGTTAATAGAACAATTAATTGCTGATAAATTGTAGATGGTACTTGTTATCAGGTCAGTGAAAAGACTTAAGTTGAGAACTATTGTGTAGGAAAAGTTGTTTTAGAAATGAAGTAATTTCTAAGCGGCATTCCAACGGCGGGTCAAGTTTAAAGGCGAAGAATAGTCGTTCACGGTAACTTGTAAAGAATCGAGTCGCGGAGCGTGCGTTGCGCAACATTACATGGAAACAACTTCTGTAAACACGCTATCCGGTTCTCGCGTCGTGGGCCGTGCCATGTAGGTAATGTAAAGGTGGGTACTGACCAACGTTACGAGGTGTAATGTAACATGTTACATAGCGAGCATTCGTGTAGTCAGTACGTCGTGTTCCCCGTAACACGACGTACTGACTACACGAATGCTCGCTATGTAACATGTTACACTAGCTGTTACCCGCGACTTCGTACGCGTAATGGTAATAGCGTTCCCACGGGAACTATGCGTTTTTCCGGGGTAAAAAGTAGTCTATATGTTGACCAGTGTTATAAACTACCCCCATACTAAATTTTGTTGCAATCCGTCCAGTAGTTTTTGAGTTAAATATATATATATATAAATAAAGAAAAAATTTCTAACAATCGTTATTTTGTGTTTAGTTAGTATCGTTTACAAACTCGTATATAGTCTCGTGTAGTCGTGTCGTTCAAGTTTCATACGCGACTTCTTCAACAGACTTATTATTAGTATAGATTAGTATTAGATGACACTATTAATACCTAACCCTATACTAACGTATGATTTAATATGTTCGCGATGGAGACAGCCCTAGCGCTAGGAGGTGGCCTCCAAAAGAGCGCGCTGCTTGCGATAGAAGGAGATGGCCACATTTGGGGGCGTTTGGCACACCATAACCGGTCTTTCGTTATCAGTCGTGGCCTCGTGGGTAAAAGTGCACGTACGTTGCAATTTTCTGAATAATCAATATTGATTGAATTTTGAATTACACTCAACGCAATGAAATCGGGTCACTTTTTTTTAGGATTTTCATGAAAGTGCAGTATCTTAAATTGTACTTATTACGGATGCAGAAAGTTTCCCTATGACTACTCCCGTCCCGCCGCAACGTCCGCGCTCGCCTAGGTACCGATTGACAATGATGGAAAAGGCACCAAATACAAATTTAAAAACCTATTAGGTTAACGCTGGTCTCGTACCATACCTCGAAAGCAAAAATTAGGATCACGTGTGGCTGTGGCCGTCTGTCAGTCCGTCTGTTACAATCGATTTGCTCCGAAAATTCTAAACCGATTGAATTTTGGCACACATACTTTCAAAAATTTTAATGTCCACAATATAAAATTTCAAAACGATGCCGTTTTCGTACTTAACGTTACAATAAATCATAAACACTAAACCCATATTGATATTTACACATTTCAACCCCACCGCAATCCAACAGGGGAGATGGTATTTCACGTCCACCAAGTTGGAATTTAAAATCGAAGTTGTTTTCGTAATCAGCAACCCGATAAATCTTAAAAACGACACCCATATTGATATTTACAAATTTCAACCCCATCGCACCCCAACAGGGGAGATGGTATTTCCCGTTCGCCACGTCGGATTTAAGAAAAATATAAAAATTTATAATATATAAGTATATAAAAGAAGAAACATACAAACAAATCTTTAACCCCCTTTTTAAACCTTAAGGGGGGGAATTTCCAAAAATCCTGCCTTAATGCTCGCTTACGTCATAAAAGGAACTTTCCTGCCAAGTTTCATGTTTCTAGGCCTAGCGGTTTAGAAGTTTCATACAAACCTTTAACCCCCTTAATACCCCTTCAGGGGAAGAATTTCCAAAAATCCTTCCTTAGTGCTCACTTTACGTCATAAAAGGAACCTTCCTGTCAAGTTTCATGTTTCTAGGCCAATTAGTTTCGGCTGTGCGTTGATCGATCAGTCAGTCAGTCATTCAGTCAGCCAGTCAGTGTCTTCTCTTATAGATTTAGATTACGTCATAATCACTTTTTTTTCCGTTCCCGTGGGAATATCGGGAAATCCTTTCTTAGTGCTTCCCTACGCTCCCCAAGGAACCTGTATGTCAAATTTCAGCTCTCTACGACCAGTATTTTCGGCTCTGCGTTGATATGTCAGTCAGTCAGTTTCTTCTTTTATATATTTAGATAGATAGATAGCTGTTTCCCGCGACTTCGTACGCGCCTAAACATTAAAATGTAAAAATCCCATTTTTCCCGTTCCCGTGGGAATATCGGGAAATCCTTTCATAGTGCTCCCCTACGCTCCCCAAGGAAACTGCATGCCAAATTTCATCTCTCTACGATGATCCCCGCGACTACGTACGCGCCTTAAAATGTAATAAACCTATTTTTTCCCGTTCCCGTAGGAATTTCGAGAAGTCCTTTCTTAGTGCTCCCCTACGCTCCCGAAGGAACCTGCATGCCAAATTTCAGCTCTTTACGATGATCCCCGCGACTACGTACGCGCCTTAAAATGTAAAAAAAAACATTTTTTCCCGTTCCCGTGGGAATTTCGGGAAATCCTTTCTTAGTGCTCCCCTACGCTCCCGAAGGAACCTGCATGCCAAATTTCAGCTCTCTACGACCAGTAGTTTCGGCTCTGCGTTGATATGTCAGTCAGTCAGTTTCTTCTTTTATATATTTAGATTTTAAGTGAGCTTTATAACGGAACATGATGCCTACGTCATTAAAGGAATACGTGAGAAAATTTCAAGTTTCTAGCTCTAAGGGTTTGGCCTGTGCGTTTATTTAAAACTTTCATCCCCTATTCTTCCCTCTTAGGTGTTCAATTTTAGAAAACGCTGAAATACGTCACACATTATTTTTGCCGCACTCAATTCACACAAAACGTCATGCACGTATGTTGAAGAAATAAAAAGTTTAATACAAAATTCCATCCCCTCTAGGGGTTTGAATTTTGAACAATTATTTCTTATTGGATGCCTACGTCATAAGAGGAATACGTGTACAAAATTTTCTGTTTGTGGCCCGAAGGGTTTGGCCTGTGCGTTTATTTAAATCTTTCATTCCCTATTTTACCCTCTTAATGGGTGAATTTAGAAACTCTGAAATACGTTACTCATTATTTTTGCCGCACTCAATTCGTATGAAATTTCATGCAAATATGTCCAAGGAATAAAAAGTTTTATGAAAACTTTCATCCCCTATTTCACTCCCTTGGGGGTTGAATTTTGAAAAATCCTTCCTTAGTGGATGCTTACGTCATAAGAGGAATGCGTGTACTAAATTTTAAGTTTGTAGCCCGAAGGGTTTGGCCCGTGCGTTTAGTTAAATCTTTAATCCCCTATTTTACCCGCTTAAGGGTTGAATTTTAGAAAACTCTGAAATACGTTACTCATTATTTTTGCCGCACTCAAGTCGTATGAAATTTCATGCAAATATGTCCAAGGAATAAAAAGTTGTAAAAAAACTTTCATCCCTTATTTCACCCCCTTGGGGGTTGAATTTTGAAAATTCCTTTCTTGGTGGATGCTAACGTCATAAGAGGAATACGTGTGCGAAAATTCAAGTTTGTAGCCTTACGGATCTGGCCTTTGCGTATATCTAAAACTTTCATCCCTTAATTCACACCCTTGGGGGTTGAATTTTGAAAATTCCTTCCTTGGTGGATGCCAACGTCGTAAGAGGAATACGTGTGCGAAATTTCGAGTTTATAGCCCTAAGGGTCTGGCCTTTGCGTTTATCTAAAACTTTCACCCCTTAATTCACACCCTTGGAAGTTGAATTTTGAAAATTTCTTCCTTGGTGGATGCCAACGTCATAAGAGGAATACGTGTGCGAAATTTCAAGTTTGTAGCCCTAAGGGTGTGGCCTTTGCGTTTATCTAAAACTTTCATCCCTTAATTCACACCTTTGGGGGTTGAATTTTGAAAATTCCTTCCTTGGTGGATGCCAACGTCGTAAGAGGAATACGTGTGCGAAATTTCAAGTTTGTAGCCCTAAGGGTGTGGCCTTTGCGTTTATCTAAAACTTTCACCCCCGAATTCACCCCCTTAGGGGTTGAATTTTGAAAAATCCTTCCTTAGTGGATGCCTACGTCATAAGAGCAATACGTGTGCGAAATTTCAAGTTTGTAGCTTTACGGGTTTGGCCTGGGCGTTTATACATCAGTCAGTCACCTTTGCCTTTTATATATACAGATTACACCTCGTAACGTTGGTCAGTACCCACCTTAACGATCGTTTCGATAGAGCCGCGCTTTCCCGCGCTTTGCGAATCGTCGCGGCGACGACGTTGCGGGAGATCGTACCTTGGCCGAATTTTATTCCGGGGCGGGGTCGGATAAAAGCGTGACTACTTATCATTTAACTTCCCTGAAGACGACTCCGATCGAAATGTATAGGTGACTTGGAAATGGAGCACAAGCCGGGTTTTTTTGAGCGCTGAGCAGCGACGCGAATCGAATGTAGTTTCACGCCAAGTTTTTATAAAATGTTGCTAAGATTACCAGCTTTAATTCAGATATTAGCACATTGAGTACCATTTAAATGAACAAAAAAAAATCATTTCCTCTTTAATTCAAGTTGCTTATTTCCCAACACAGCATTATAGTAGGTAGGTAGTAGTTGTTTAAGAGGTTCAAGAATATGTTTTTCAAATGAAAAGAAAATGTTATACCTAGGTAGGGCATTGTAATTTGTAATAGGAATTGTGGCCAACTCGATTCTCGTTATTTTGGCCCTTCCATGTAAACATGACGACATTTGTAAATATATTAAGGTAAACTGATTAGTAAATTACGATCCTCAATATAACTGACGAATCCCATGGCCGCTAATGAAGGTCAAATATCTATGTGATACCTATACGCATACAATGGGCAGGTAGGTATTTATAATGATTACGTATCGTGACGGAAATTGGTCAAGGATAGATCCCGAGAGCGAAATATGTTGAGAACTTAATACTTACCTATTCTTGCATTCAAACTGTCGTACCTATTTTCCTCTGTATATGTAATGCCGTACCTATTTACCTCTGTAATATCAACTTTGTACAGTTAATAAAATAAAACATCTGCAAAACAATGCGATTTTTAAATAGAACCAACACCATGGGCCATGATGATAATAGCAATGATAGTCTCCCACAGAGACTTTGATGCAAAGGGTGTATTCCTGTCGACTTTCTGCAATGTACATAACACGTACATGAATAAAATTCTCGTCATTTGTAAAAAATATAGACATAATGCTAGCTGCTTCAAATGGTGTATTGTAATACCAACGAGAATAAATAAGACGACAATTAACAAAAGGTTAAATTTTGAGTTTTGAGCCACATATTGTTAACTAGCCGTACGCATTAACTTTGGATGTAAAATACACATTATGCGGGCGCGGTAAACTCACGCGTTTCAATTTAAATTCGATTGGAAACAGCTATAATTTGGCTTGAAGGTCGGCATTCCAGAATTTCGTGCCACATTTTCTGTATTATTATTGGGATATTTATTTTTCTCGGTATTTATACGCATCATCGCTAAATACGCGCGTTACGTCATCGGCGAGCGCGCGTGACGTAACCCACGGTCAACAGCCGCGCGCCAGTGACCACATGGAGGGCACCACTGAATTTAAAATGAAAGAATCATATATAAAAAAGCATTTCACAAAACTACGTGAATTCCCATTTCTACCTGGATTGAATTTGCTAATGATGAATACAAAAAAATTCAATTTTGTTTTGTGATTTTTATCACATTACATTTGCGAACTAATCTTGAATGTTTAAAATTCTTTAGATAATTTCCAAGTACAGGTCTTTATTAGATAATTGTTAAATTGCAATTGCACCTGAGTGAAGAAATGAATTTTTCAAGCCATAAATAGTACGGCACGCGTCCTTCCCGAGCCTGTTACGGCATTATCGATCTCTAAGACCGAAAACGGAAAAGTAAGCCAAGGTTGGCTTTATATCAGCTACCAAGCAACACATCTCAGGTTTTCTGGTTTAGTCACTCAATGGAATCTGGTATTTTATTTTATTTATTTATTTAAACTTTATTGCACATACTTAGTGTACAAAAGGCGGACTTAATGCCTTGAGGCATTCTCTACCAGGTAGACAACCTTTAACATTTAGAACTATGTACATAGGCTCAATACGCTATTTCAGTTCCGCGGTGGAGATGTGAACGGCGTCAAAGATGTGTATAATGGACAAACAATGGCAAATGTTCAGCGGTACCGCTGTTTCAAATCCGCGGCGGAGGTGTAAAAACAGCCTATAAATCATATGAAGTCAATTGTTTTCGTATAAATTAGCCCAGAATTACAAAATGATAGTGAGACATGTGCTACTTTAGTCATATGGTGTGTAACTTTTCAATACAATACAACAAATATTTCATTTTGCGAAGTTGCAAACACAGCGTTTAATGGAAGCATTGTAATATTAATGAACAATTACATTTTCTAAATTTTAAACAAAAATAAAATATAACATGTAGAATTCTTGTAGTTTTACAATATTTTGAAAAAGTAACATAGGTACTAGCAATTTGACTTTTGGAGACTCAATTTCCTGCCCAATAATGATGTCCTAAATCAGAAAATACAAAACACTACTTTTTTGTCTTAACCTTTTGAACTTTTGTATGCTGTAACACAAAAAAATAGCAAGTTTGAGCCTCCTCTCTATTTGACTGACTTCAAGAAGCATTTAAAAAACTAAAGTATGTCAAAATTTTGGGACGGATCTGACACTCAGGATACGAAAGGATATTATTATTTACAAAAGGTGACTGCCTGGTTTCAGTCAGGTGATCAGTCCTCAATTTATAACCATTTCACCCATTTCCCTGATAGGTATATGGTAAAGAGTTAGTAATTGTTAGGCATAAGATATTGCCTTGTTTACAAACAAAATTTACATGTGGGTTGCATGACGGTCTGGCACGATGACTATTTTTTTCTGTTAGCAACTGTTGTGAGGAAACTAATACATCATAACAAAAATAAATGTCTTGCTAAAGTGTAGTCTAGATTTGTCTGACACCCGATAGCCATGAAGCAAGGATAACTTAAGCCTAGTGCAGGAAGTGAAGTTATTTTTTAGTGTGTGTGATTGCCTCGGTTAAATCGAGGAATGATGTCACGATGTCGTAAAAGCGAGGTCGCGCGCTCGTCACAGCGCGCCCTCGCAGAAATGCCGTCGATGACGTAAAGTTTAAGCTAACCTTAGACACAACTTCCCGAAACTAAACACTTACTTAATTAAAACGATGCCATCGCTTACAGCCGTTGCGCCGCACCTAAAATAGTAATGAGGAAGCTTACCGTTTCTTGAGGTCGTCGTTTTCTTCATACAACCGCTTCAAATCAATCTCCAATTTAGCCTTTTCTCTGGATGTATCGTCTAACAGTTTTCTAGCATCTTGTAGTTCATGCTCGTACATTCCCTTGATGTTCGAAACTTCACGTGTGACCACCTCCTGTGTAGTTTGGATCTCCCGACGCAACCCCGAATTTTCGCTCTCAAGCTGGCGGACCTTATCGATATAGGCCGCCAGACGGTCATTCAGGTTTTGTAGCGCATCTTTTTCTTGTAAGCGGCTGTGTCTTGTAGGGCTGAGCGGGCTATTGGGCCGGCCGGCAGAGCTAGAAGGGCGGCTACCAACAGGAGTGCTCGATTGCTGTGGGCTTTGAACTGATGACACAACACTTATGTTTGACGAAGATGTCACAGTCTTTTTTGTTTTGGACGACATTGTCTAACAATTTTAAGTCACGTCACTCAGTATTCGCACAAAAATAAAATCCACGCGAGCTCGACTCGGAAAGGTAAGCGTAACTCAAAGAAACTCACAGTGAACCAACCAACCAAACCCAAGCTTAGCTAGTCACGTGACCGTTGAGTCATAGCAATACTTACCAGCACAATTAAA
This sequence comes from Aethes cnicana, assembly GCA_963971205.1. Lineage (NCBI taxonomy): Eukaryota > Metazoa > Arthropoda > Insecta > Lepidoptera > Tortricidae > Aethes > Aethes cnicana. The sequence continues at coordinate 4,960,615 of OZ020274.1, read as the reverse complement.
TGATTCAACTTTTGAAGTAGCCAATATTAAAAAAGATGTCTTATTATTTTACAGCTATTTATTTTAGAAAACTTACAGTTTTCTAATTTATAGAAGTACCATTATTAGATACTTTCCCATTGCCGAATAATAAAAGAGTAACTACAGCTTGGCAAAAGAGTCTAGCACGGCACTAATTTCCATTATTGTCAAGTGTCAGTACCAAATAACCTCCCCCTCTCCTCCATAACAACACTCTACTGAGGAGAAGTTTAGAGCGGCTCCAATGGGCTGGCATCGTCATTTAATGACAAAGGCCCAAAAAAAAAAAGATAAAAAAAAAAAAAAAAAAAAAAAAGTGTCAGTACCATGTCAGTACAGGTAACGTCAATCGTTAATTGCCGCGTACACACCGCGTCAACGAAGGTCCAACAAAGGGCGTTCGTTGGCGTGTGCCGGCGATCCGAAGCGAGGCGGCAACATCAAAGAAAAGGAATTCGACCATTCGATCGAATCCGGTGTGGACGGTTGCCGAACGGCCAACGAACAAACGGTCCGAATTGCGATAATTTGTATCTTTCTCATATTTTCGAACCAATATTATTAAACAACCATTCAGATAGAGAAGACAGTCATCTAAAATTTAAATATAAACCATATTCTTTCTACGTGTAACTCTGCAATGATTAAACTTCTACTATAGGTATAGGTTTGCGCGGGCTGGTTTTCCGCAACTCGACGTCAAGATTGCGCCTATTTTGCGTGGTTTTGGGCTGGCGGGGCTACTCCTGCCAACCCAGCTCCTGAAGAAAGCCTAGCAGACCCTTAATGTTGCCGACGACTTCCTGGAGCGACCTCGGATTTCCGAGGTGTGTTGGTGTTGCCCGGTACGTTGCCATTCCAGAACATTCCAAGAGGACATGAGTGGTTCATGTTCCTCCATGTTGTACATGCACATGAATTGTACAGATGTTTGTTTAATAGGGCATGACCAGTTATTGCTCCTGTAATTAGGCGCAACTGCCCTCTCCCTAGCTTACGAAGCTTACGTGACAATCCGGGGTTGATCGTCGGGAGGCCCTGCCGAGCCTGCCTGCAGGTATCCAGGGTCGACCAGATATGTTGATGGGCGGCCTTGGTGTGTTGCCGGATCGCTTGTTTGAGCAGTGGTGGACTATGCCTGTCGGGGGCCCGGGGCGGAAAGTCGAAATGGGGCCCCCCTCCTTGCCTGTGTTGTGTAGATGTGTTGATGGTGTATGGATGGAGAGAATTGTAGTCCCGATGAAGGACATAGGCATAGCCTAATTTTTATCCCCACAAAACGTATTTAATTTCCGCGGAAACGCTAGCGCTACAGCCGAATCCTACGCGGACAAAGTCGTGGACAGAAACTAGTCTATTTTCTAATATTATAAAAGCGAAAGTAACTTTGTCTATTACCTCTTCACACTTCAACCTCTGGACCGATTTAGATGAAATCCGGTATGGAGATAGTTCTAGTCGGGGGGAATGAGCGAGTAACCTTGTTGTTTGTAACTATGGAGTAGTAAGCGCGAAATCCGGTAGTTCTGATTTCTTGAAGGCTTGTTTATGTTGTTGGCATAATGTATAATCCAAGTTTGTGACCTCGAGCGCTGAACGGAACTTTGAAAAAAAAAAACAAAGAGAAAATTTCGGCTGTTTTTCAGATTTTAGCAATTTTGACCCTCAAAGAACTAGTTTTTGATACTACCTTCTCAGGACGTTTTTAAAGAAGACTAAATTTGCTATGATATCAGACTAAAACCGTATCTGTCTACCCGATAGTTTCTGAGATAAAGCTTTTCAAAGTCTTAACACGGTACCGCGAGCGTTGGACTCATTACTAATAGCCTTAGATAGCCAAGGCATTCTAAACTCTTCATTGAAAGAGTTAAGCCTTAGATTACGACGATTTGTTTCCTTTGTTTCCGAAAAAATCAAGTGCTTGGACCTTAGCGTTGGGAATTTTGGGATGTTTTACCAATAACTAAGTATCTGTGGAATGGACTGTGGGGGCCCTCACGTCACTCGAAACCAGAACATTGGCGAAACAATAGGGTGGCAGTGGCGCGTGGCAGAACGGGCAAAATTCCCTAACTCACTACCTGAGCTGAGGGGGCCCCGGCCCAAGAGGCCGCGAGGAAAGAAAGGAAAATCCAAAAAAATATGTTGTGCAATTTTGTAAATTAACGGGACTGGGGCCCTATAGGTACGAAAGATTTGCCTAGAGGCCTCGACCTCACGCGAGGCAAATCTTTCGTACCGTACAGTTAATTATGCCGCTGCCTGGTCGAAACTATTTTAACAATTTTTTTTTTGCCTTAAGTACTATATTATTTGGTGATTTGGGGGCCCCCTAGGACCGGGGGCCCGGGCGGACCGCTCCCGCTGCCCCCCCCCTTAGTCCGCCACTGTGTTTGAGCCATCCGAAAGGTAGTGGCACGTATTTTTGAAATGTGTAGTTGTCCACACCAGCTACACTTTCGTTAAATTTTTCTTGTCCTGGCTAACTCGTTAAATATGTAAAAGTAGCAATTACTTGAGTATAATTATTTCGTCGTGGGCCATGATCACATTGATTTGGACATTGGGGATGAAAGCGGGAATTAGGTGCCAACGATCGTTGGCGATCACGTCAAATCTATTTTCTTCGTTGGCCCGGTGTGTACGCGGCATAAGAAGTTGGACCTTGACGCTCCGACTTACGTGCAGCGCGGTGAAGTGAGACTGGCCGCGTGGACGGGCGTCGAAGAAGAAATTTGATAGAAAATGGAAAATATTTGTCTAAATTTTTCTGCCTTTAACGTAACCTTTACATAACCCTTTATTAATTTGTGCTTTTTGCATTTATTTTGTGTGAATGATTCGTTCCAGTAATAAGCACAAGCAAAGCTCAACACTTGAAGCTTGATACTGGCAGAATTGTGCTGGAGGGTCAGCGACAGTAGCGTATTGTACTCTGTGACAGTAGCGTAGCCGTAAACCAAACAGTCGAAGTCATACGATACGTAGTATCGCCTTAGTAGTTTGTGGTCTAAGTCGAAGTGAATTTCTAACAAATGTTATAATTTGATAAATATGGCTGAAATAGATAACTTGTTTGATTGCTTTGATGAACCAGCTGAGAATGTAGCCTCTGTTCAGTACCCGAATATAAAGAAATCCGAAGAAATTTCGTAAGTATCGTTGTAACCTCAAACATTGTTTTCTTCACATGTTACTGAGTAAAATCTTGATTTCTTAATTCAATTTATGAATGAAATATATATTCGAATGATGCAATTGCTTTTTAGGGAAACCACAGCTGAGAAAAGTGTTATAAATAATAAACGCGCTCATGAAAATGTTGAGTATGCTGACACGTCCAAGAGACCTAAACCCGAAGAAGACGATGCGGACTTAACTGCAGACTTGAAGTAAGTCACAATATACTCTGTTATCCATCACCAGTACAGCATGACACAACTTAGAAGGCGTCAAGAAATAAAAGGTACAGCTACATGAAGATCCTTGGGAAGGACTCTACGAGTGAGAACTTAGGATTTTCATAGACGGCTCAAAAACTAAATCAGCAGCTACAGGCGCCGGAGCGTTTTCGGAGGACTTCTACATGAGAATATCAACATCACTAGGTTCCCACAACACTGTGTTCCAGGCAGAGTGCATGGGTATCATAAGAGCCACTACAGCCATTACAGCCAGAGAAGTAAGGGATTATCCCATCCGCATACTCTCGGACAGTAAGGCAGTTCTGCAAGCCCTTCAGAGCAACTCATCACCTCTGGGCTAATCTACGAGTGTCACTTGGCCCTGTCTGAGGTATGTAACACCAACAGCATAACCCTGCAGTGGATTAAAGGAAACAGTGGTTCACGCGGCAACGACGCAGCCGATGCACTGGCGAGACATGGGTCTGAGGACGCAGTTATAGTACCAGAACCTATCGAGCCACTACCTTTCGGATGGCTCAAACAAGCGATCCGGCAACACATCAAGGGCGCCCATCAACAGATCTGGTCGACTCTGGATACCTGCAGGCAGGCCCAACAGGCCCTCCCAACGATCTACACTAGATTGTCACGTAAGCTCTGTAAGCACTAACTGGTTTATACAAACCTATACCTATAACTTAGGAGGCGTGCGACAAAGCACTTAAGCCGTTGACACAGTCTACTTTAGCTTAATCCATGTGCCTTCTAAGTTGTGTAAACTTGTACTATGCCGACGACGGTTATTACTTTTATTTCCAGTGGTATCATAATTATTAATTTATACATTTATATGGTTTCAGATTAGATAATTTGGACTTTAGGATTGTCATTCACACTTTGGAAACTCATGAAGGTTGCACGCATGAAGTGGCAATACCTCCTAACCATGAATACAGCCCTCTTGTGCAATCACCCGCGGAACCCGCAAAGCAGTACTCCTTCATATTGGATCCTTTTCAGAAAGAAGCCATTTTATGTATTGATAATGTACAATCTGTTCTCGTGTCCGCGCACACTTCGGCTGGGAAAACTGTTGTAGCAGAGTGAGTATATATTTCACCCCTTCATCATGAGGAGGCTTGAGTCCAGCTGTGGGAAGTAAATAGACTGATGAGGTGGTGTGTATTTGAAAAGTGATGTCTGCATTATATGTAATTAACAGTACATGTTAGTACATATATGTTACATCTTAGTATATGTTATTTACACCCGTGAGCTTATTTCGTGTTTTGTGCGAGCATAATTTTGTAGGTATTTTGTAAGTTTCTGAAGTCGTGTTATGCTTAAGTTAAACATAATGGTTCTAAATGTGGAAACCTGTAATTGGCTTCTAAGATTCAAACTTGTAAACATATTTAGATATAATACAGCTGTTGGTTTTCCATGAATAAATAAATAAATAAATGAAATAGCACAGTATCAATACTATCAATTAGCAGTAGTAAAAAGTATTTTACCATGATTTACTTATTTATTAATTAAATTTTAGATTTCACTGATGCATCTAAATCATATTTTCAATTTTTCACTGTTAGAGTTCATGTTAAGAGAGTTTATCCAGTCTATTTTTGAACTGGTTAACACTTGTAGAGTTCACTGTGTCGGCGGGTAGTTTATTCCATGTGTTGACAATGATATTTCATTATTCATGATATTTCGATTTAATGTTTTTTTTACTACAACTTGTCCAATTTATTCATCTATGCTTTACTTAACGAAACTTATAACTTCGAAAGTTTTTGACATAACTTAGTTATGTCAAAAACTTTCGAAGTTATTCATTTTTTACTTTGATTATGGAAGGAAATCTTATTAGAAATGGTATTTTTCAGTGATTCCTTGTTAGATTTCAATACTTTGTGAGTTTCTTTAAGTATACAACGAATTTTCAAGTGATGATTATAGTGTTATCCTGGAGGAAATTGTAATAATGTGTTTTAGAAGTGTTTGAGACAAATAAGGATGAACAAACTCACATTGTTCATCACATTTTGCAGATATGCCATAGCTTTATCACTGAAGAACAAACAAAGAGTTATTTACACCACACCAATCAAAGCCCTCTCCAACCAGAAGTACAGAGAATTTTCAGAAGAGTTCCATGATGTCGGCTTGATCACAGGGGATGTCACCATAAATCCTTCCGCATCATGCCTTATTATGACTACAGAGGTAATTAATAAGTTAATACGTATTAACCCTTCGTCAGTGTATGATAAGGATCCTGAACAAAATTTTGACTTGCTATTTGTTTTTTTTTATTAATTAGTACTGCATCAATCCGTGGAGACGCGAATTTACCCTTTTTTATAGCCACATATGGAGGGGAAGCCGTGGTGGCCTAGTGGTTTGACCTACCGCCTCTCATGCAGAGGGTCGTGGGTTCAAACCCGGCCCGCACCTCTGAATTTATGTGCAAAATTCAATTTGAATTTACCACTGAGCTTTTCGGTGAAGGAAAACATCGTGAGGAAATCTGCACGCATCTGCGATGTAATTCAAGGATGTGTGTGAAGTCCCCAATCCGCACTGGGCCCGCGTGGGGACTATAGCCCAACCCTCTCGTGATGAGAAGAAGCCTGTGCCCAGCAGTGGGCCGTAAATAAGCTGTTGAAGTAGTAGTTGTAGATATGAAGGGTTAAGAAATAAAATAAGTTTGTGTAGTAATTTTCAGTAAGAAATTGTGTATTTCCCTTGTAGATTCTTAGAAACATGCTCTACAGAGGGTCAGAAGTGATGCGAGAAGTTGGTTGGGTTGTATTTGATGAAATCCATTACATGAGAGACAAAGAAAGAGGAGTTGTGTGGGAAGGTAAGATATTCTAGTGTTGCTTGGTCCCTTAATTTAACCCTTAGCTTTTTGGATGCCTTTCATACTATACTTTTTGCAAAAGGAACTTTTGTCATAGGAATAGAGTTCAAATCAGCACTTTTTTTCCCGTTTGGTGTGGGGAGTTAATCTAATGGTGAACATTAATTGAACAAGTAAACTTTATATGTACTTACAAAATTTAGTAAAAAAGAAATTTGGGTGCCATTCTAAGATTCATTTCACTTTTATTTTTTAATATTATGATATAGCTTACTTTTAACCTAAACTATTATAAATCAAAACCTTCCCCCCATATGTATTAATACTATTAATCAAAACCACATGAAAATCCGTTTAATATTTTTTGTGCTTATTATTGCGAACAAACATGCAGTGGACTGTACTTTATAATATGTATATAGTGTTGCCTCTCTACCTGAATCTAATACCGCTTTATTTATTCCAGAAACATTAATCCTGCTCCCTGATAACGTTCACTACGTGTTTCTGTCTGCGACGATCCCGAACGCGCGCCAGTTCGCCGAGTGGGTGTGTCGGCTGCACTCGCAGCCGTGCCACGTGGTGTACACGGAGTACCGGCCCACGCCGCTGCAGCACTACATCTTCCCGGCCGGCGGCGAGGGCATCCACCTGGTCGTCGACGAGAAGGTACTGTCTGTTGAACAATGTCGGGTAGTGTCTACGGTCCGTGGCAGTCCGCGAGTGCCACGTGGTGTACACGGAGTACCGGCCCACGCCGCTGCAGCACTACATCTTCCCGGCCGGCGGCGAGGGCATCCACCTGGTCGTCAGCGAGAAGGTACTGTCTGTTCAACAATGTCGGCTAGTGTCTACGGTCCGTGGCAGTCCGCGAGTGCCACGTGGTGTACACGGAGTACCGGCCCACGCCGCTGCAGCACTACATCTTCCCGGCCGGCGGCGAGGGCATCCACCTGGTCGTCAGCGAGAAGGTACTGTCTGTTCAACAATGTCGGCTAGTTTCTACGGTCCGTGGCAGTCCGCGAGTGCCACGTGGTGTACACGGAGTACCGGCCCACGCCGCTGCAGCACTACATCTTCCCGGCCGGCGGCGAGGGCATCCACCTGGTCGTCAGCGAGAAGGTACTGTCTGTTCAACAATGTCGGCTAGTGTCTACGGTCCGTGGCAGTCCGCGAGTGCCACGTGGTGTACACGGAGTACCGGCCCACGCCGCTGCAGCACTACATCTTCCCGGCCGGCGGCGAGGGCATCCACCTGGTCGTCAGCGAGAAGGTACTGTCTGTTCAACAATGTCGGCTAGTGTCTACGGTCCGTGGCAGCCCGCGAGTGCCATGTGGTGTACACGGAGTAGAAATAAATCCGTTTCTGGCACTGAAAGTGTAAAAAATTTGATCCATTTAAAGTGCATAGTCCTAGCGATCTACAAAAAGCCTTCCAGCCTTGAATGCAGTTTCTTATGATATTGCTCTCTCTGTCAAACTACAATTGTCGCAACTGCTAAAGAGTATTAATAAGCTCGTTTCCTTGCTCGACATTCGCTGGTAGCGCTATCATTGGTTGATACGAGAACGCCCAGAAACGTCGTTCACACTCCCAACTGAGTTGATCGATATTGATATTGTTTAGGTTCCCCAATCCGCTCTGAGCCCGTGTGATGATTGTTATAGTCCCAAACCTTTTCGTAATAAGTGGAGGCTTGTGCCCGTGACTTAACAGGCTGTTGTGGTCGTACAGGGCCAATTCAAAGAGGACAACTTCAACACCGCCATGCAAGTGTTGAGCTCGGCCGGCGACGCGGGCAAGGGCGACCAGCGCGGCCGTCGCGGCGGCCCGCGCGGCGGCAACAACCAGACCAACATATTCAACATCGTCAAGATGATAATGGAGCGGAACTTCGCGCCCGTCATCATATTCAGCTTCAGCAAGAAGGACTGCGAGGCGTACGCTATGCAGATGGCCAAGCTGGACTTTAATACGAGTAAGTTTTCATACATCGCCTCAATAAATTTTGAGGCATTAGAACTGAACTCCCTGGGTATCATATGACTGGATAAAAAGCGTAAGTCCCATTTTTTCCGGTTCACGTATCAATTTGATGTTTTGATCGATCAATAGGTAAGGCACCAGTCATAGACAAGGCTCCAGTGATGGGCACTCGAGCTCTGACATAAGAAATAACTTTGACATTTAATCACATATGACTGGTCTTAAGTGTTTCCAAGACAGTTTGCAATATCAGTTTTGTTTCAAAATAATATTGATCTATTATTAACAGTCGAAGAGAAGAAGCTCGTGGACGAAGTGTTCAACAATGCGATGGACGTACTTTCGGAGGAGGACCGCAAACTGCCGCAGGTTGAGAACGTGATCCCGCTGCTGCGGCGCGGGATCGGCATCCACCACGGAGGCCTGCTGCCCATCCTGAAGGAGACCGTCGAGATACTGTTCGGCTTGGGGCTGCTGAAGGTAATTCTATAGCCGGCCGTGGTTTCGCCTAATGTTCCTTACGGACGACCAGCGCTGGTTCAAAGCCAGCATATATGATGAATCAGGAGCATTTCGTGGCCAACTGCCGTATATTTTTGTTTCTTTCATGTTGTATTTTTATGTTATTTTTTTTCCGTTTTTTTCTTTCTTTCTTTCTATTGGAAAGACTAGCTTTTGCCCGCGACTTCGTATGTGCTCAAAAATGACATGTGAAATCCCATTTTATTTATTTATTTATTAAAAAAAAACCAACAGCATATAATGGATATAGTTACAAGGGTGTTTTAGTAAGGTAGCAAAGCCAATTACAGGTTTTTTGGGGTTAATTTACATATGTACTTAAATAAGAATTTTTCCTGTTGTTGTGGGAATTTCGGGTATTCCTCTCTGAGCGCTCACTCGCCAAGGAACCTACGTGCCAAGTTTTTGCTCTGCGTTGTCATCAGTCTGTCAGTAAAGGGACAGTTTTAAAATATATTGATTTTCTATTAGTCTATTGATCTTGTGCATGAAATTTTGCTAAATATTCTTAGTGGATTTTTCAAAGTATTGGTGTTCTAGGCGCTGTTCGCGACGGAAACATTCGCCATGGGTTTGAACATGCCTGCAAGAACGGTCGTGTTCACGAATTGTCAGAAATTCGACGGAAAGGACTTCAGATTCGTAAGTACCTTTTTGCGAAACATGTGATAGTCCTTGTTTTAGTGGAGACACTAGTGTGTTTATCATGAGCGATTTTTCAATCGGTAGATAAAATTTATTTTTCAAATACTTTCATACACTTGAATTTATTTGATGGATTATCTGACGATTGAAATATCGCCCATGAAGCGGTTATACAACGTCATGAAGATAATTTAGCAATAGAAGTGTGTCGAGTAAGACATATTGGAAAATACGTATTTTTCAACTGCATTTGTTCAATATTATCGTTGTCACGACAGATATCGTCAGGCGAATACATCCAAATGTCCGGCCGAGCCGGGCGGCGCGGTCTCGACGACAAAGGCATCGTCATCCTTATGATAGACCAGAAAGTCACCCCCACCGTCGTCAAGGGTATGGTCCAGGGGAAAGCTGACCCCATCAACTCTGCCTTCCATTTGACCTATAATATGGTAAGCATTTGTAAATTTAACTTCATACTTCATTCAAAAGGAAATTGGGTATTTCATATTGTAAAATGTGTTGTTAAAGGTACTTAACTTATTGAGAGTCGAAGATATAAACCCGGAATACATGTTAGAAAGGAGTTTCTTCCAGTTTCAAAATCAAGCTGCCATACCAGACTTAATAGACAGTAAGTTCCTATTTCGTTATTATTTTTCCATAATACAGCACCACAATTAATATGGCTCGTGGATTTGAAGCAATAATATAGGTACTACGCCATGGGTCTGTAAACTTTTTAGACAAATAAGAGCCTGAAGCGGGAAAAATATCGATTTTTCGGAAGCTCATAGAGCCGCAGTTTTCTTTTTTAGTGTTTTTACTTTATATCAAATTGCGATAAGGGCGTGGCTGCATAGTGTTTGGGTTCGAAATAAAGGCAATTTATTGACTCGCTATTTACGGAATATTTGATCTCATTTGCAAGTAAACATTTTTTTTTGTGGGGAATTTGAAGAGCTGCACCTGACCTTTCAATACGACCCGCTAGCCGCGTTTTACCGACTCCTGTACTACCTTCGCTGTAAGTGCTTAGCCGCGCGCCTTATTAGTTGTGGCGTGCTATACCAGTTAATCTTTTTAAAACTATCTCTGTTCTTCATTAGGGATGAAACTGAAACAGAAAGAGTACGACGCTGTGGCGGTAGAACAGGAGCATTCTATAGCGGCTTACTGCAACATCAGGACACAGTTGGATATGTTGGGATCACAGTTCCGCGCCTTTATAACACGACCGGAATATTTGAAGCCTTTCCTGCAGCCCGGACGACTTGTGAAGGTGATTATCTCCTTCATCCACTCAAGCTTTTAGCATTTACTACTCACATTTCAACATTACTTTGACTAAATTTGGAATCCATCTTGTAACCAGGTGAAAACGGAAAAATACGAGTACGATTGGGGTATAATAGTGAACTTCAAGCACAAAACTAGCAAAGGCAAGAAAGGAGAAGAGAATCCGCTGACATCTGAGGCCGTTATCATAGTAGACATACTGTTGCACGTCAATAGAAATTTGGGCGGCGACGGCGAGACCAACGTGCCTTGTGCTCCTGGTGAGGTATGTAGGTATATCTTTATAATTATTATTATAGCCTATAAAGTGTCCCACTGCTGGGCAAAGGCCTGCCCTCTTCTCCGCCGCTTAACACAAATAATTCAAGTTGATTTGTTAGTTTGTAAGAACATAAATCTAGTCAGCCGAAAGACGTCCTCTGCGAAAACAAACATATACACACACAAAACAGGATATTACGTCCCACTGCTGGTCACATGATCTCTCTTCTCTCAACAGATTTATGAAACAGACACAATTACAGGCATCGGCACGGAACTTGAGCGGTGGCCTTCGATGCGCAAGTCGATAATAAGGTCATGGTAAAATAAGGTTATGCCGTGCGCACACGCTTATTGGCCATTCAGTCGTACTCATGCAGAAATCCCCTCTACTTTCGCTCACCGCTCAAGATCCGAACCGGGACCTATATGATGTTCGTGTTCAAGAATAAACTTCTTCTTCTTCATCAGCGTGTATTCGCCCACCGTTGGGCGCCTCTCCAATCTCTCTCCATTTAGAGCGGTTGTCCGCTTCCCTCATCCAGACTAGTCCTGCTGTCGCTTTCAAGTCATCGGACCATCGGGCAGGAGGTCTGCCGACACTTCTCCTATCCGACCGGGATCTCCACTCCAAAACGCGCTTGCGCCATCGTTCGTCGTGAATAAACAGAATAACGAAACATATCTGAATCCCAGTAAGCCTGATTCATATTTTGCGTCATTTTCATACCAGGTAGGAGACGTAGAAGTGGTGCCAGTGCTGCACACCCTCATCCACCAGATCAGCTCTCTTCGAGTCTACTACCCCAAGGACCTAAGGCCAGCTGACAGTCGCAAGTCAGTCCTCAAGACCATAGGCGAGGTCAAGAAACGGTTCCCAGACGGGCCGCCATTGCTAAATCCCATCAAGGATATGAAGATCGATGATCCTGTGTTCCGGGATTGTGTGGAGAGGATTAAGATATTAGAGGAACGGTGAGAATGTTTTTGGTTTCTGACTTTCCCTGCATGACTCGATTTTCGGCTGGTAGCATTACTTACCAGCAATATCCTTGGTAGTTTAAGAAGTTGAGCAAGCCAGGCAACTGGTAACACTTAGGATCATTGCACATACAAAAATAAAATAAAGTAGCTAGGTTCACGTGCACAGAAATATTATTGAACTTAATAATAATAACTTGAATACATGGTTAGTGTTCACGTGGCATAAAGTAACTATTTAATAAAGTACTTTCTTTGGGTCCTTCGCTTTGCGGTTGGCAATTATATATTTAAATAATGTTAGGCAAGCCGATCATTTTTTTCTTGTAAATATATCAATAGCAAATCGACACTTAATATTAATGGTATAAATAAATAATAACTTTGAGAGGTAATTAAATAACCGTTTCCTTTTACATAGGTTATACGCTCATCCGCTACACACCGACAAAAACCGCACCGCTCTCGTGGCCTCGTACGAGAGGAAACAAGAGATCTACGAAGAGTTGACCCAAGCTAAGAGCGAACTGAGGAAAGCCAAGAGCATACTGCAGATGGATGAGCTGAAGAAAAGAAAACGAGTGTTACGGAGAATGGGATACTGCACGCTCTCTGACGTCATAGAATTAAAAGGACGCATCGCATGCGAGTTGAGCAGGTAAGTCGATAAAAAATACACAAGTAACAGCTAAAACAACGTAGCCTTTATCGGAACTGCTTTCCCCCGAGATATTCACTCTGGTCAAGCTTCTGTTATGTAAGAATTCGATCTTGAAGAGTCTGTGGCTTTGCCTTTAATTTCTCAGAGTTGGCTTAAGTGATGAATCACCATAAATTGGTGGTGAAATACACAGAGCGAAGAATTAAAATATTGCGCTAAACAACCGATTTAGCTCTGACAAACGTTACGCTAAAATGGAAAGAGGGTGGGCCACGTTTGCAGCACGGCTAACAGATTGTGGGCTAAATCAATCTAACCGAATTCGGCTATTCAGTATTACTAGCACGCAGTATGGCTACAATAGATAACTGAACAAACTTGACGCATTAAAAAAAGATTGGATACATTGTGCATTGTGCTGAGACACTTGTAAGTTCGCTGTTTGAAGTGAACCTTTTCATCCCCATTTATTTCTCATTTAGTTTTGTTTCCTATTCACAGTGCCGACGAGCTGTTACTAACCGAGCTGATATTCAACGGCGTGTTCAACTCCCTGTCTCCCGCCCAAAGCGCGGCGCTTGTCAGCTGCTTCGTGTGCGACGAGAACAGCTCGCAGGCCTCCGCCACCGGCGAGGAGCTGAGGGGCGTGCTGCGCCAACTGCAGGTCAGTGTGGACCCTGCCGCTGTAACAGAGTGATGTCACGCAGAGAGTCAGCTGCTTCGTGTGCGACGAGAACAGCTCGCAGGCCTCCGCCACCGGCGAGGAGCTGAGGGGCGTGCTGCGCCAACTGCAGGTCAGTGTGGACCCTGCCGCTGTAACAGAGTGATGTCACGCAGAGAGTCAGCTGCTTCGTGTGCGACGAGAACAGCTCGCAGGCCTCCGCCACCGGCGAGGAGCTGAGGGGCGTGCTGCGCCAACTGCAGGTCAGTGTGGACCCTGCCGCTGTCACAGAGTGATGTCACGCAGAGAGTCAGCTGCTTCGTGTGCGACGTGAACAGCTCGCAGGCCTCCGCCACCGGTGAGGAGCTGAGGGGCGTGCTGCGCCAACTGCAGGTCAGTGTGGACCCTGCCGCTGTAACAGAGTGATGTCACGCAGAGAGTCAGCTGCTTCGTGTGCGACGTGAACAGCTCGCAGGCCTCCGCCACCGGCGAGGAGCTGAGGGGCGTGCTGCGCCAACTGCAGGTCAGTGTGGACCCTGCCGCTGTAACAGAGTGATGTCACGCAGAGAGTCAGCTGCTTCGTGTGCGACGAGAACAGCTCGCAGGCCTCCGCCACCGGCGAGGAGCTGAGGGGCGTGCTGCGCCAACTGCAGGTCAGTGTGGACCCTGCCGCTGTCACAGAGTGATGTCACGCAGAGAGTCAGCTGCTTCGTGTGCGACGAGAACAGCTCGCAGGCCTCCGCCACCGGCGAGGAGCTGAGGGGCGTGCTGCGCCAACTGCAGGTCAGTGTGGACCCTGCCGCTGTCACAGAGTGATGTCACGCAGAGAGTCAGCTGCTTCGTGTGCGACGTGAACAGCTCGCAGGCCTCCGCCACCGGTGAGGAGCTGAGGGGCGTGCTGCGCCAACTGCAGGTCAGTGTGGACCCTGCCGCTGTCACAGAGTGATGTCACGCAGAGAGTCAGCTGCTTCGTGTGCGACGTGAACAGCTCGCAGGCCTCCGCCACCGGTGAGGAGCTGAGGGGCGTGCTGCGCCAACTGCAGGTCAGTGTGGACCCTGCCGCTGTCACAGAGTGATGTCACGCAGAGAGTCAGCTGCTTCGTGTGCGACGAGAACAGCTCGCAGGCCTCCGCCACCGGTGAGGAGCTGAAGGGCGTGCTGCGCCAACTGCAGGTCAGTGTGGACCCTGCCGCTGTCACAGAGTGATGTCACGCAGAGAGTCAGCTGCTTCGTGTGCGACGAGAACAGCTCGCAGGCCTCCGCCACCGGCGAGGAGCTGAGGGGCGTGCTGCGCCAACTGCAGGTCAGTGTGGACCCTGCCGCTGTCACAGAGTGATGTCACGCAGAGAGTCAGCTGCTTCGTGTGCGACGTGAACAGCTCGCAGGCCTCCGCCACCGGCGAGGAGCTGAGGGGCGTGCTGCGCCAACTGCAGGTCAGTGTGGACCCTGCCGCTGTCACAGAGTGATGTCACGCAGAGAGTCAGCTGCTTCGTGTGCGACGTGAACAGCTCGCAGGCCTCCGCCACCGGCGAGGAGCTGAGGGGCGTGCTGCGCCAGCACTTGATATTCATTTATTATTTAGAAACACGAGTATATCTGTATCTCAAACGCGAAATTTTCACGCGTATTTTCTGCACTTATGTTCCGAATACTGCTATAAACATTGGAGATTACTTATCCATTATTACTCGTCATGGGACTCAAAGTCATGTCATATCTTGAGGTTTTGGGGTCCTTGCGGATACACACGTCGACCCATTTGTATCATTTATGTAAGAAAAGGGAGCCATGTCATAATAATAGTTGTTTGTTCCCAGGAGTACGCGCGGCGCATAGCGAAGGTGTCCATCGACGCGAAGATGGAGCTGGACGAGGACGAGTACGTGTCCAAGTTCAAGTGCACGCTCATGGACGTGGTGCTGGCGTGGGCCAAGGGCGCCAGCTTCTTGCAGATCTGCAAGATGACCGACGTCTTCGAAGGTAGCCCCCGCTCTGTCTAGTCTACTATAGAACAGTTAGGGTGGATAGACTAAGATGTACTTTAGATAAAGTAAATATGTGTGTAGTATCTCTATCACCCTTCAACCATTATTAAACGACTTCAAAAAAATCCAAAAGCTCAATTTGGCGGCATGTTTTTTTGTTGTGTTTGTTACCTCACATTTCGGTTGTTTATGGACCGATTTCTAAAATTCTTTTTGTAATCGAAAGGGCATTCGACTTAGTTGGTCCCATTTCTTTCAAACTTTGATTCTGATGATGAGATTCCTGCGAAAATCGGGAAACTTCTCAAACGTAGGTACATGAGACGACTGTGAACGATTTTTATCTATATAAGGTCTATACACGGTGGGTCAGAAAATATGGCAAATAATTAACCAATCGTATCGGCTATCGATTCTAAGTATATTGTATAGGTCTTTAATTTTTTTCGAGATGGTAAAAAAAAAATGTATATGGGGCTGGTTGTGTGAGCGACGCCTGAATCCTATACAAAATTTTTTTTTCATCAACTCGAAAAAAATTAAAGACCTATACAATATACTTAGAATCGATAGCCGATACTGTGGGTTAATTATTTGCCATATTTTCTGACCCACCATGTATAAGGTGGCCGAAAAAAAAATTCAAATAATAAGTAAAGTGAACCGACCCAAGGCAGTGACGATCGTCTACTGAACTTGACATCGCAGTCTTTCGGAGTTTGTATGCGGTTTTCTATTTTTATCTCATTTTAAGGGTTCCGTACCTCAAGATGCAAAAATAGAACCCTTATAGGATCACTTTTTTGTCTGTCTGTGGTAGTAGTCGAGACCGTTTTGTTTGTTTCCAGGCTCCATTATCCGCTGCATGCGTCGACTGGAGGAGGTACTGCGCCAGCTGTGCCAAGCGGCCAAGAACATCGGCAACACAGACCTCGAGAACAAGTTCAGCGAAGCCATCAAACAGCTCAAGAGGGACATCATCTTCGCCGCCAGCCTCTACATGTGAAGAGAGGACACTCAAGTAAACGTATTTACGTATTTTGTAGTCGTTTCATTACTCCACCGTGTCACGTTTCCTTATGTTAGCATCGATGTACAGGTGAACACAACTTAAATGGCTTACCGATGTACCTGCGCAGAAGTCGAATTGTAAAAGCGCGGGAAATACCGATACTTGCTGATTGGTCGATACCGCGGGGATTAACCAATCAGCAAGTGACTCATCCCACTTCTTAGACACTGTAAATATTTCATGATGATTTTAAGCGAAACAGTAGCGCCATCTTGTAAATGTTACGTATACTATTTGTTGCACTAATTGTTTTTAGGTGTCAATCGCTGATATGATAATTACGAATATCTGACGATAATTACCTTGGCATGCATATAATATTATGAAGATGACGCCTGTCATGTAGTGTCGTTACCAAACGCCTGGAGCGCTGTTATCGCTCCAAGTTTATTCGCAGTGAATGCACGTATTTAATTAAACTGGTACACATTAAGCCAAATAAAAGTAATTCCATTTTATAAATATTTTGTTACCAATGCAGTGGGATGTTTTGGTATCAATAGATTATATAGTTAATTTTTTATAAATAATCATTTAGCCGAATTAATTAAATTAAACCGAGATAAGGCGAACTTGCAAGTTTTTAGGGTTCAGAAGTCCACAAGGAACCCTTATTTTAGTTTCGCTATGTTATGAGCCATATAAGTAATTTCTAAATAATAAATATCTATCGTAATGATAAGGAACTGAAATGATTTTTCTCATCTTAGTCCGATGGAAAGTAAGTATTAAAAAAATAACTTTTTACATGACTAGCCTGTTACAATTGGTTTTTCTTCTTTCCATTTTGACAATAAAAGCCAAGAGCCCTCAACCCACGTATCGATAACACCACGAATCTTAGACAGCCATACAAAAAATATTTTTTAGCAACTCGAAAAAAATTAGAAACCATATAAACATGCTTAGAATCGATAACTGATAATGTGGTTAAAATATTTTTGTGAAATATCGAAATAACTCATCGACATCCCACTCATACTTTAGTATTCCCAAATAATAATGTCTCGAGGTGTAATCATGTCAGTGCTTGTAGTGGGCGTATCTTGTACGAATGAGACATTAACTGACGACAAAATAATATGAATACGATAACGATCGCATAAGGTCGATTTTAGGTATACGCTTTCTTTCGTGTATTTTCGGAGTATTCTTTCCTTGTCTGCGCGGTCGAAGATTCACGACGCGCCTAATAAAGTGTGCTTACCTGTATTTTGGGTTATGATTTCATGACACGAATAATGAGACAAGTCGCTCATTAGTCGGTCATGTAGGTCCTTGTCAGTAATGTGGGTGGCAATAGAAAACGATTAATAAATTCAGTCCTAGCTCGACGTTGGTGTTTTACTTACGTGCTTCATAACATGACAATACATCATTAAATAACAAAAAAAACCGACTTCAATCAAACTTCGACAGCCTGTGAAGTCGGTGTCAAGTTCACTATAAGATTATCATAGCTTTGGGTCGGTTCACTTTACACAGACTTCACTTTTTTTTTTTCGGCTGCAATGTCCAAACTTGGATACAACGGGACGTAAATATGAATGCAGTCTTTGAAACTGATGCCAAAATCACACGTGCTAACAAATTTTGAGGAATTCCCTCGTTTTTTCATGGATCCCATCATCAAAACTGAACCAAATTAAAGTGCCACCTTTTGAATAAAAAAAGAATCATCGAAATCAGTTGACAATTGACGAAATTATGCGTGGTCATACATTAAAAAAAAAACAAATATATGCGCCGAATTGAGAACCTCCTCCGTTTTTTCGTCGGCTGAAAATCACTTTTTCTCTTCTGCCTTATTACCCTGCGACACAGATACAGTATCATTTGTTAGAAAGAACTAAATTGATGTTAAGGAGGTAAGAAGCAGTAAAACAAATGGTCACAATGTTTATAAGAGAACTTTATTGTATTAATTACCGTATATCTATAGCATGAACTGGCATCAACAAAAGAACAGTATCCTTCTAGAATCACCCTAAAGAACCATGTTCACAGAGTGGCCGTGCCCAATAATATAACTATGTCTTGATAACCATTAACTAAGTATAAGAAAAAATATTTAAAACGGTGACATCAAAATTCATTAGCCACAAAATTTCGAAATGGAGACAATAATAGAAAATTTGAATTTTAGTCTACTATAAAAGCTTTAACAGGGAACGATCCATAGTAGATTTATAATGCGAAATATTGAAAACAGTATCCCAGTTCCGAGCGAAACTACACCACCGACACTCGGTAGCGGCGAAGTCTGACTTGTAAACTTAACTTACACAAAGTACACGATAGAAACAATTAGTAAATCGCTTACTCTTATAGTATCATTTGGTGCCTGAATTGATATGTCCGAGAAATAAATGCAAAATTAATTACAATTCTGTCTAGCTATTTACGTTTTGCGTAACTAAACGAGGTATCCATTTTGTGTCTATTTTTACGTAGAACTAAATCCCGCCAAGTGCCAGTAAAAAAAAACTCGCACCGCGGCCCTCGGCAGGCCTCGGATATGCTATGTTAAGTATACGCTATATTATTATCGTTTAATACTTAGACGTTATAGTAAACACTCGAGACGCGTTCGACTGCTATGGAAGACTCGACGCTTGCTAGAAGCACTTTCAATACATCACCAGTCGTTCGCCATTCGCCACTCACCAGTACAACAAACCACTACTACGCCATTATATCGACTCCTTACTGTATTATTTATACAAAATGTACAATTTCTCAAAAGCGCCCTCCAACAATTGTCTTTAGTTTGATTATGTTACGTTACGATATCGTGATATGACCGATCTAGTCGATGATATGTGCGCATTGATTACAGTCATCTCGCCCGATGATGCCTTACTTTACCTAACCGCCTCATGCTCTAAATTAGAGCATTAGAGCCTCTAATGGTGTCAGCGTTGCTTCGTATACTCTAACAAGGAAAAATTCATCGATACAAAACGAACCCCGATGTGATGAAGAGATTGCTGTAATCAACGTAGTGGGTAAGAATTGGCTTACCATTGTCCTATGTAGCAAATACACAAAATATGAGA
This sequence comes from Aethes cnicana, assembly GCA_963971205.1. Taxonomy (NCBI): domain Eukaryota; kingdom Metazoa; phylum Arthropoda; class Insecta; order Lepidoptera; family Tortricidae; genus Aethes; species Aethes cnicana. Next base: position 4,941,179 of record OZ020274.1, on the reverse strand, counting down.
CCTGCACTAAATCCTTGTCATTGTAAATAATGGAAACACCGTGGTTTGGCACTTACTGTGTGACTATTTTATAAAAGTAGCTATGATTTTTGTACTATTTCAAACGGTTGCATTTATACATAACACGATTATATAACGGACAATAGCAAGCTGATTACTTGTGTTCTAAACGTAGTGACTATTTTATATGATATAAAAACTCTATTCGATAGGTAATTATATGGATCTGAACTTTACTTCTATTTAGGTGATATTTATCTTAGGTAGGTATAAACAATTGTTTTTATGAGCTTAATCAGTTAATACTGCTAAATGGAAGGTAAAAATCAAGATATCAAATGATCTTTTTAAAAATACTGCTTTTGTTTTCAAGATTTATAATGAAGATGTTTATAAAAACGACATTCACCTAATGTGAAACATGACAAAACAGATTACGCGATAGTCGATATGACGTAGTTTTCATTAATTTAATTATTGGAACGACTTAATTATTAGCAACACACGTTCTAAAATAGTAGTAGGCCATTTAAGTTATTAAAATATTTACAATAAAATATGGAACTGTTGTTCCAAATTACAGCATTATTTGAAGATAGGCGAGAAAATCACTAACAACTAGACGAATTAAATGTGGCCAGAGATAGCGGTGTTGAGGTTTACGCCAGCCGCCCCACGGCGCAAGTTGATGATATGCAATAACAATGTTCTTATAATGTCCTTAAAAATGCAATGATTATAATTGGTCTCCCCGACATCACGACTAACAGGTAACACACAGGCACACACAAATTCAGCAAAGAAACTCCCTACAAATAAAATCTTTCTTATTTACATTAACCCTATGCAACTAGTCAATAAGTTTGTGATAAATTTGAATGACAGATATCGAGAAACCAAACGAGCTCGGATCAACATAGGTAAATTTTTCTAAAACAGTTTTAAACCATATCATTATTTTACATTAATTTATCTTTCAATATCTATTAACGTTAGCTATAATTTATAAGATCTCCAAGTTTGTGATAATCTCCAATTTAAATTTAACAAGATATTCGTTACCTACCTATTTACTGCATGCGACTGCAGTTACAGTATGTCCATAGAAAAAGTTAGGTAAATCTAGAAAGACAATCTTCCTAAAATCAGCGTACGCCGGAATTAAGTGTTAAAATGTTTTAATAGATGTCGCTGCCTATGCGCCTATGTGCGCCTATATTTCTCGCATACTGAGCTTTTCCTTTCCGATGTACACCGCAATGCAAGGAGATTGTCAGTCTATATAACCACCTTGTCTCTGGCTCGACGTGTGAACCTAATCGGGATTCCCCAATCTTTATTATCCTTGTCAAAATCAGAACGTTTTATTTGGTCGGACCAAAAGTTCAGTCGGTAAAACGGGTCGAAACTTGTTTTTCGGTGCGAGCGTGAGGCGCTTTATTGTCCGATCGCACATGCCCGAGCGAGGTGGCACTTGCGCGAAGTTATAGTGATCGGGTGAAGGAGGCGGGCGGCTAGTGGCGCAGTCACGTGCCGCCCGCCAGCCAGAGCGCCGTACTTGCCAGCAGGAGCGCCCAAAGCGCCTGTGTCCGCTCACCGCGCCCGCATGACTGGATCTCGATTTCCTGATGACGTTAAAAAACTGGTTAGATGCTGAATAGGATCCAGTTGATGCGATATCGTTGGGCGCAATACCACAATAAAAATTAAAAGTTAGTGGAGGAAAAGCTAGGATTAAACACCAGGGTGGATTCTAGTCAGTAGTGAGGATGGAAACTAAATTCGGTTGGGATGTAAAGACATTTCTCCAGCCTTCCTTCATCCTTCTAAAGGGTGATTGGAGACGATCTGATCTGGTCAGGCTGTGTTACCTGCACCCCGAAATTTCTTGGCGCTCGTCTGGAGGTGGCCCGCTGAAAGAGCTGCAGTAGAATGCAGCCCTCGCGCAGGAGGAGAACCGCGCGGGTGGTATGCGTTCGAGTAAATTAGCCAGTTTAAGAAAAGGCTGTTGTAACTTCCACCCGGTAGGAGTCGAACGGAAAGTCTGGCTGTGTTACCTCCACAGCTTTATGTGACTAGTTGCCACGGTAGTCTCCATGGGCCACTTTTCAAAGTCCGGTTTATGGGTTAATTTCACCAGATGTGAAACTCTGTCACTTTCAAGCTCTTTACGGCGCATCTCCTAAGCATCTTAGAAGTCTTATTTTGTAAAAGATTTCTAAGAAACTCGTCGCGTTTGGCTAGCGGCACACAAAAACAACAAGAAATACTTAGTCGATTGACCTCCATATCTGCGCCCCCCGTTTCTTAAGACAATTATTTTCGCGGTCATATTTAAGTGAAAACGTGACGTAAGTGACCAATCG
>OZ020274.1:4891300-4938613 GCA_963971205.1 Aethes cnicana | reverse complement strand
AAGAAAGTTACTGACAAAATCTGATGCTCACAGGAAGGCACTCAGTGCACACATTTTGTATTAGAACCCGCACTCTGTTCGAAACATTCTGATTCTGTGGCAGCTTGACTTTACGTGTTTTTGTACTTCGATCTTCAGAATGCATTGAGTTTAAAATAGAAGATCCCGTTAGAACTTCTGTAGGTAGGTATCTTTTTATATTAATAGGGATGACGACAATTTTTTTTTCTTAGTCTATCAGGAAGATTATGGAAAAGTATTGGACACGTATTTTTTTCTTTTTTCACGTAATTAAACTTATACGGAGATATATTGAGTTGAAATGTCGCGTGACGTCACGGTTAGGTACGATTTATACCTAACGGTGACGTAGTTAGCCCCCACTCTCCAACTTTAATGCGTTTTAACTTAGTTATTCTTTGTTAATTTGATAAAACCAAAAATACGTGTCCAATATTTTTTTATTACCTGACTGACGGACTAATTAGAATTTTGATTTCTTCATCCATTTTCACTAATGATACGTCTATAGAAGTCACGTGACCGTATGTATGCCCAGTTTTTACCCGAGAAATTCTGTTCGGATTGCCGCGAAAAAAAAAACGCACAGCTCCCGCCCGCGGGATCGTTATTATACCAAATTCCACGCGGACAAGGTCGCGGGTAAAAGCTAGCACTCTTTAAAAATAAAAGTAGGTATAAAATGTACATTATACCTACCTAACCCTGCTTATGACGGATGGAGTTTTTGGGCGGGACCTGGGTCCTGCACACGGAGCGGAGCGGCTTTTCACCCCTTTCATCTTTGAACTTTGAGTATTATCCGGTCAACCAGGTTAATTAACCTTACCTAAACTAATTAGACGTGGCCAACCCCAAAAAAAATCAGACGCGCGTAGAAGATAATGTCGAGGGTAGAGTTCCTGACAAACGTTTGTTTAATTGCTTTAGTTAGAAGATATTAAATATCTTTCTAGAATTAAGCTATTTAGTTTTCTTCTATTTCAGGGAGGGTTATAAAACGATGAAATGTAAGCAAACAGCAACATACAACGTATTCTTCGCGACATCAATATTAAAAACTACACAATACTTCTTGATAGGTCCCATACAATACCTGCATCTCAAAGTTTTGTATAGCAAGGTGCTGGTGCTGTCTAACACGGTAAAATGTTTTACTGAGCTTTATTGCTTTTCAGTGTTAAAAGGGTTGCAATGGGGCCGGGTCGCTGGGGAATCGATGGTGGAGGAGGCGAGCACAAAGAGTTATCAGATAAAGGCGCAGACAATCGGCAATTAGCCGAGGTATTGGAATCGATGTGACGCTCAGCGCATTAGTGGCCGATGAAAAATGACAAATCGCTGCCGAGCCTTAATCGTTCCACGCGAGGAATATGTAAATGTTAGAGCTTAAGGCTACACGTTTTACTACTCCGCTGGTAGGATTATTGATTTTGATAAGGCTGATATTGCTGATAAGTAACTAAAGGATATAAGGAGCACAATGGAAAGATTACCGAAATTTTAACATCATTTTCTCAAACATGCTCGGAAATGTTCGTGTTACTTTCAAAAAAGAAGACGCGAGGCTGTCAATTGCCGGCCTTGGCCAGCAAAAACATTATTGTCGTGTGTGTTTTTTTTCCCCCAATGCCGCACTGGGCCCGCGTGGGGACTATAGCCTGACTGACCTTACGTATTTCCTCGCTGTTTGAGAAAAGCATTATATATACCTCGGCCGCAATTACGATTGCCGGACTCGTACTAATAGAGCTGTCTGTTCTAACTGACTCGTCCGGCAATGCGCTATTTGGCGGCCTGTGCAATAATGTACTATTAAAACAAAGGCGGTAAGTATTATTTTCGTCTATTTATTGTTTAACCCGGTCCTATTCATTTGAGTCGACCAAAATCAGGCAGTTGTTTCAAGCGAGCAACCTTCAAAGAAATGCGATAGATAAGGCAAGGTTGGCCACGTAGCTAGGCTACGTTTGGCAACCTTTTGATCCGGCGCCGTTTGATAACGGACACGAACAGCCAAGAATCAGCAGGCGAAATGTTTTCAATAAAAGACTTTGTCGGTTGATTGAAAAACGTAGGTATCTACAAGACAAACGTGCAAACTTAAAACCATCAATACCGCTACAGAAGCGCTGTTATCTACATGACTTTGTCTTCAATAAATAACCTCGTATCATCACAAATAGTCTCATTCCGTAGGTCGCTGGATCTTGAGCGGTGAGCGAAAGTAGAGGGGATTTCTGAGCATGTTTACCTACGACTGAAGGGCTAATAAGCGTGCGCGCACAACAAAGCGCCTGATGCGTCCCGCGCCCCTCTGCCGATGAGACCTTATTTTCGACTTCTGCGCATCGAAGGCCAACGCTCAAGTTCCGTGCCGACGCCTATACATGTGACACTGGGCGACACACGTTGCAACATCGTATAACATCAGCATCTCAATAAGCGCTATCGTCAAAATTCAATATTATAATTTATTAATCAATTTTGCCTTGATTTGCCAAATCAATTAACCCTTTACAGTCAAACAAAACTTTCGTTAAAGAAATGCTTACGTAGCTTCGTAATCTTCGCTGGTTAAAAGATTTTCCAAATCGCACAAAGTGTTGAAAGGTACGTTTCGGAAGACCGAGTGTTTCTTTAAACGCGTGAATCCATATTTCCGAGACGTGTGGTGTAGGGGTGCCGACAATAGTCCGTCAGACGTCTGGGGTGAGATGTAAAGCGTTTTGTTTAGGATTTTCCCAGAGCTTGCTACGTTTTATTTTCCTCTTTTTATAGCCGGCGTGCATGTAAATGCAGGCGAGTATATTTCAATTGATATTGAATTATTCACACTTATTTTTGAATAGGTATGCTAGATGATTGAATCATTATTTGAGTTAATAATTATGAAATGGTGAATCGTTTATTTGGAGTTTGTTTAACAAATGAGCGCCCAAGCGCGTTTCGCGATACGTAAGAGCTCACGTTTGATGTTTATTTGTAACTACTTACTCACCTATTAATTTATGAAAATATAGAAAATACTGTTAACATTTAGTTTGCCTGAAACAAAATATAAATCTTAATTGAAGTCACAATTAAATTGAAGTTACAATTAAGACTTCAGCCATTACTGTAACATTTCTTAATACCAATTCTGGTGTGAGCTAAAGCACAGCAAACAGCGAAGTTTGCGTGACTGTAATGACCGCTTGTTTGCTGCATTGCCAGCACAACCTCTGGCCGGTGCTGCCCACGGAACACCTCCGCACAAACGACCTTGCCGGCTTGCCAAAACTATTCACGTGCCGCTAATCTTTCATTCCTCCCCGTGGAAGGTTGCCAGCAATAAAGATAACCACGTTGATTTAAGTTGGACTTTAAATAATTGAGGAAGTTTTTGCTTTTCTTCTTTCCTTTCATAACTATAACAACCCACGTAGAGAGGCAATTAGTTTGATTCATAATATCATTAACACATAACTCTTCCAATACTGACTGACTACCGAAACTCCCATGGGACCAGGAAAAAATGGGATTTAAGAGGTAACAGACAGACAGAGTTTACTTTCACATTTATGATATTAGTACACCTAAAAATATACAAAAAAAAAATACATGGCATTACAGTGGGGTTTAAACAGCATTACGTGTAGAATTCGAGTAAATCGTTTATGTCATTTTTGACCAATATTTAGGATACAATATTTCCACGTATGTCAAGAGGGTTTATTGTGATTTGTGCCCAGTCATCCACCTATGACAGGCGAGGTACAATTTGATATTACATAGATTTCATGTTAGATTCCGCCCGATGCTATCATGCTGAACATTATTCCACTGATTGAAGGTCGACCCACCCATTAATTCGATAGCATTTAGTTACTTTTGTACTCTACAAAATACAGCTTCGATCGTAAAATCAAACGAATATTTATCGTGTTCATTTTCAAATCAATATTACGACTAAACTACTTTGATTGTAAGTTCACAGAGTGCTTGTTTCACAGTAGGTACCATACTGTTAATATTACGAATCAACGTGTTGTGCTGTTAGTGAACTTATGAAGAGCAATATTACTCGTAGTTTCAGTTTCACAACTACGAGTAATATTGTCAGGCTCGTAATCTCATTACACAAACTGTCTCCCCCTATCCGTGAGTGTCCCGCGGTGCTCATTTTAAACTTTACCAGTAATTAGCAGCACGTCTTGCTTCCCAGGCTGTCTAGAGAAATAGTACATTGTGTATTAAGGGCGGCAGTATTAAGGAGGAATTGTACTCGAGAGCATTCATAATCCCGAAACCGAAGGTTGAGGGCTTTAAAAGGGCTCGTGACTGCAATTCCTATACCGCCCGTGATTCATACAATGTTTTTCATCACACTTGCGAGGAAAATACAGTAAATATTCACTAGGACGACCTGTCAACTTGTGCCTGTAGCATGTAGGTTAATCGGCATCGCGAACAAACCTTTTCTGTTTATTTTTATATTTTAATATTCAATTCGTACTGGCCACTAACAATGGTGCCGCCATTTAAGTAGTTTTATACTACACCTTAGATTAAGTATCTCCTAGATGCGCTATATAGCGTACCCCGGTAAGGGATAGGCATATAAAATGTGTATGTGTGCGTCAAGTACATGGGGTGGCAAGGTGGGTAAAAAATTACCCCACTCCAATAACTAGCTATCACACGCGACTTTGACTGACGGTTAAGATTTAGAGAAACAATAGTGGTAAATGTAGGTAACTTACCAAATTTCAGCTATCTAGGTACATGACTTTTACTCGTATATATGTACAGAAGATATTTCCTAGAGTGGCACACGGAAAGACCTGTTATAAAGACATGTAGTTTTTATTACAGGTTTTTCCATGTTTTGAGAGATTCCCAGATTGGTCCACCAAAATGGACTCCCTGTATTTCTAGCTAGGTATATACCATCAGGTACCTACTACAGAAGAAATGAAAATGCAAGTATGTTTACTCATTTATTTTCGGTGTACATAAATCCAAAAAAGATCCCGTCGAATGTTGACGTTTCTCCTTAGTGAAGTCGGTAAAAAACGTCTCAGTTGATCATCATTATTTCTCATTACTAGTTACTACTTCGTGTGAAAGCGTTACTAACAAAGTGACTTACACATTCATAATTATTATTATCCTGAGTTTATTTATTTTATTTTTGCAGCATAACTTTCCCCAGATATTGGGTATCTGGTGGGCACTCTTATATTTCATAGCTGGTATCCCGAACCGTGGCTAAATTAAAAATACAGCTTGACTTATGGTGGCATACATAGTAAGCAACATCGTAATTTGGGCGGATAATATTAAAAACATCGGTATTTTGAAAATGATTCATTTATGTTATTATTCAAAGATAGTTGGTCAATTTAATAGAACATGAGCTAAATATAACTTACGTAACGCTATCATACCGAACAAGATGAGTTTAAATGGCCAAAATGAAATACTTACGCACGAAAGGTTATGTTTTCATAATTTTGCTGGGTACGTCTTTTATACCAGATGGTCGAGCGAATTATAATCGCTATCTTATAGGGGCAAACGTATATTAGTAAGAACAGTGCACTATCATAAAATATCTGTAATATTTCTCTTATATCAAATAATTTTGTTGTTTACACGAAGTCACACTGACATAATGACTACTCTTTTTATTTGCCACAGCTCAGCTGTGGCAAACACAAAAAACCTGGTACGCCGATAAGGACAAAAAATCTATTACTTCTCTCATCTTTCACATTAAGAAATGTATAAATGCATCCCGCTCGCACGCTGTCAGATTCGACATGCCATCCCCTTGTACTACACCTACTCGGAAAGTCAATTCAAACTAACCCATTAATTGGGGAGAAAGTTGCTCATTAATCCTCCTTTAAAATTTGGTTAATAATGTTGTATGCTAATCCATTATTACACACTTTACCCATGTAGTAATATTGTATGAAAATCCATTATTCCACAGTTATGTTTTTTTTTAATTCCAAAACGAGCCATGGATGCGTGTAAGTTAATACTTTTTTTTATTTGACACTGCCGACTTTACACAAGCTATATAGACGTTCTAAACGAATGTACATCAAAAAAGTTTTTCGGAAAAAAAACTCGAAAATGCGATAACAATATCGTTAAATGGTTTGAAGAAACATATGCATTGATTAATTATACTAAATATGATTTTATATTTCGGGTTGCACGCAAGAAATTTTGTAATGATCTGTCTCGTCACTGGCTGTAAAGACGCGGCCCGCCCAAATTAAAAAAAAAAGGTTGGCGCGGTTTTCACTTTAAAAAAAAGAATATCGTTTCATTGTAATAACTTTGAATTTGCTTTTGTGTTTGAAATGTCTTCAACAAAAGGAAAGTAGCGATGGTAGTATTATTGGAACGCCACCTGAAATATTAATTCATGCTCAACAAGCAATTAACAATCTTCTACCGGAAAAATAAAAAAATAAATACATGAAGCAGTATGAAGAATTTATGCAGTGGAAGACTGAAAAGCAAGCTTCTTCCTTGTCGGAAAATGATTTTCTAGCCTATTTTAGTGAAAAGTCTTCAAAATATAAGCCTAGCATCCTGTGGGCTATATATTCAATGCTGAGAAGTACATTGTTATCCAGAGATAATATTGATATAAAGAAATACTCAAAATTAGCAGCATTTCTGAAAAAGAAGTCTAGTGGGTTTCGCAGTAAGAAATCCAAAGTGCTAACGGCAGATGAAATCAATTCTTTTTTGCAAAACGCTCCAGATGATACTTATTTACCTATCCTATATATCTAAATTTTTGTACGAGATTTTGTTGTTTTTTTTTTCCTCGTAAGAGTAGTATAAAGTATTATATATCCCTCGAGGGTAAGTATTGATTACTCAACTCGTGTTGTTTAAGGCCCTCCGCTTCGCGTCGGGCCTCAAATGGCCACTCGTTGAGTAATCAATGCCTTACTCCTCTTGGTGAATAAATAACTATTACTTTTTAATTTCATCGAAGAAAACAATTGCAAACAAATACATTATGGCCCGAGGGCTCATAAGAAATCTCGAAAGCTGTGGTCATAATCTGGGCCTTAGAGATCGCTTTGCCTGCCTATAATGGCACCGTTTTCGAGCAAGTGTGATGAAAAATAAATGAAATGATCTACTGATTAAATGTTAAGTGAAATTTACAAGCAAATATTAAGGAAAATAATTAACGCTCTAAAGTATGAAGGGAATACCGGTATTAAGTAAGTAAATGAAATTGAATTACGCAATCGAAAGTCAACATGATGTAGGGTAGGTAAGCTATTACTTTAACTTAATGATTAAATTACGATAAAATGATCCGTTAAATAATATGGGTACATAGTCAGATCATATGTATTGTATCTATTGAGTGAAACTCTCCCTCAGTTTATCATAAATTCAATATTCTTGTATTTACTTGTAAAAGGGGAATGGCCCAATTGGAAGAACAGGCTCACGCGCAAATAAAGGCGGAGTAATTAAAAGTTGCACTCGGCGCCCGCCGCCGGCCGCTCGGGTCTTCTCGAACGTTGCAGGTGACTCGGACGGGTATCAAACGTTTATTAAAATATACTTAGCAAACAATACTACGCGTATTCGTATTCTCAGATTGTTGAAATACTTATAATTTACTCGAATAGTTTCACCCAGTAATTTTACTCATGTAATTCCTATGGTAACTTTTTGGTACCAAATTCCATAATTGAAACATTATTAAATCACACAATCATTTTATTTCTCCGCATCTCAAGCAATCGATCTGGCCCGCTAGCGGGAAAGGCCTTGCAACAATACCGTGCCCCGCAAACGCTCGCCTTATTTTGTTTCTGCTACGAGTACAGTTTCATTAAGTGCGAAATGTTACCGTCGTTTTTTCCCGGGACTTGACGCCCGCAGCGGAGCAATCCCCGCGATTTTTCAAGTTTATTGTCGAGCTAAATTCTGGACGCTTTCGACCGCCATTTCCAAGTCTGATTGCCAGTATGATACCGGCAATTCGGCAAGGTGTGAAACAGCTACTACAGAGCCCTAGTTATGAACAAAATTGATTCTGTATATCATCAAACTATGTGTACCTAGCTTTGGTATCTAGTAAAAAAGAACTAAAGGATTACCTAGGTACTTCTGTAGAACTGCTGACTGAATAGGATGCAATAGTGAAAAAGGATTTACGTCGACCGTAAAAAATTTTTCAATAGACAGTCCACATTTGAAACCTGTAAATTTTGTATGCACTTGTATCGCTTATAACGTATGTAACATTTAAGGCAGTACCTATGTACATGTAAGAACGGCCAAAAGCATACTACCTAGTTAAGATATAATGTCTATAATAGAATATGTACCTACTTCAGTAAGTATATCGAGTATTTAAGTATGTTTATTACTTTTTGTGTTTGTTTCTTCTGCACATCTTAGTACAGAGCACCGCCTACCAACCTAGTTTGTTTTTCTTCATCTCCACTATCCAAAGGTTGTCTGGTAGAGATCGCTATTAAGCGATAAGACCGCCTGCTGTATGCCATACCTTTTTGTGTAATTGGGTGAATAAACTTTTTCATGTCAATAGTTGCCATGGTTACTGTCCCCTGGGCCACTTTTTAAAACTGCTATTCTGTGGGTTTAAATACACTAAATGTGGGGTTTCTTTGCCATTTTCATCCCTTCCCTAATGAATCACTTTCTAAACGTCTTAGAATTCTATATTGTAACAGGTTTTCTAAGAAACCCCTCTCCTTTTGTCCCCTGGAAAACGGGACAGAATAAAAACAAGAAATAGGTAGTTGATTGACCCAATTACATTATGTCTACTGTTCCTTGATTGTGTAGTGTTCAATAAAGTAGGTATTTTGTATTGTATATCGATTACTAATGTTGAAGTAACTTTCTTAACTGAAGTAAGTACCTAAGTAATGGCAGCGCAATAAAAAACTTTAATAACAAACTGTGAGTACAATGAAAAAATACGGTGGAAGGTGTGCGAAAATAAAATTTCGTCTTTATCACGAATAGAGTGGGTACGTGAGCAATGGAAATGGAACTTCGCATTTGACTGTGGAGCCGGAGCGCGGCAAAAAACGAGATAAACTGCGCAGATAAGCGCCGACCCGGGCATGATTCCGGCTCGTTGCCGCGCAATATGTCGTCTTACGGCCGTTTGAAAACTTCAAATACCTACATTTGCATAGAAAAAGCCGTGGTAGCCTTGTGTAGTGATTTGACCTATCGTTTCTTATACAGAGACGGTAGTTCAGATGTGAATCGCAATTTTATGTGTAAGGTGCAAAATTAAACTCTACCATTGAAACACCGCAAGGAAAACATCACGATGACAATTAAGGGCAACAAGAAAATGTTGTAAAGGAAATTTGGGTGAAAAACGACTAGTTACTCTTAGTTTATGTAAAACTAACTTCTCCCCGCGACTACGTCCGTATACACATTTTTAAACCCCTTTGGGTGAAACTTCAAAAATCCTTTCTTTACGGGTTTCTAAGTCGTAATGACTATTAGTGTGCTAAATTACAGCCCGTTCTGTCCAGTAGTTGGAGCTGGGCCGTAATAGATCAGTTAGTCACCTTTGCCTTTTATATATTTAATAGATACTTTTCCTCTGATTTCATTGGTTTTTATACTTACTCGTACTTTATAAGCCTACTCTGTAGGTACTTATCGCTTCCGCGCGGTATTCTAGAAGTTCCATTTCTTGCTTGATGTCAAAAGTTTGATAATATCCTCGTTGAGAGCCTACCTCGCGCCGCGAAGCCTCTTGGCGGTGTCGCGTGCAAGTTCCAACTTCAAAGAGCCTTCCACTAGAACTTCGACGCAAGTAGCACCCAGTTCCGATATCGAGAAATTTGACCACTTCAACTTATTAAGAAGTTAATGGTTTAAGTATACTCGTATTGTCCATGTACTTTACGAAATACAAATATATTTTTATACACACATCCATTCATCACATCATAAATAAATGTAGGTCGATCTCTATCATTTTATTTGTAGCAAGAGAGCGTGATAAAACTTATAATCAGGTTTCATGCTTTAGCCGAATTAAAAACGTTCCTTTGACTGACTATTTTATGTTTAAATTTAATTCCACATGAAAATGTAAACTCGTTAACCACTTCACGCAACTTTCCGTAATGGTTGTTTATGGCATGCGCGCGCAGAGTTAGGGCCGGTGCAGGGTAACAATATGAGGTCCACCACTACAGCCTATTTTGCGTCCCACTGATGGGGCACGGGCCTCCTCTCATCACGAGAGGGTTTGGGCTATAGTCCCCACGCGGGCCCAGTGCGGATTGGGGACAATGTGAGGTCGATGTGGAACACCGCGGTCCGCGCACACCATCGATGATAGACCTGTCCGTGTAATGCCAGGTCTACATCATTTTAGTAAAAAAAGGTATACTGGAAACCTTGATACAACTATATTGGGCACGTATTGAAAGAATACGTTTCTAAGGATGTTCAGAATGTCTAGACTGTTACTTACCTACAGGGGTATTGCCAAACCCTTTACACATTGCTTTAGCTATTAACATTTTGTCATCTTTAAAGCCAAATTCGTTAGTAACTTCTATAATTACTTATTAATTCTGTCATTTGCCACTTCTAAAAATAGTGAGGCGTAACTATTTCAATTCAATACTTGAAGTAGGTATCCAGGTAAGTAATATGATTGTACGTTGACAGGCATGAAAGAAGATAGATTTACGCTGTGAAATCTCATTTATGGAGTGAAATTAGTGTAACATTTTGAGCGGCGTTAACGCGCCGGGCGGTGCGGTCGTCGCGTAATGCAATATGTCTCTGGCAGCTTGTAATCCAGTTACACCGGAGCCGGCTAAAATCCCTCGATTCCTAGAACTATCCCGAACTAAACGGCAATACATTAAACGACAATAACCGTAGGATCCATCCCTAATTTGACCACATCCTTTACTCCGCCCTTTTTCTGTATTTTGCTCAGTTCGAATATCAATGTATTCTAATTCCAGCAAGATATACAAGGGCCTCGGTGCCTTCATGCCAGCGGATATTCTTTTATTCAGTGAAACAACCCAGACGAGCGAGTATTTGCATATTTTTTCAGCTTATACGACGCGCATAATTTTAATACATTTTGGTGGGATATTTGTTGGAGTCAACACCATCTCGGCGTCTACATTTGCATTCGAGCAAAATTCATGCTTAATTACTTAGATAAAACTGTTCTTGACGTCAAAGTTCTCTTTGATTAAACCCTGAGATTTTTAATATGTGTCACTATGACATTGCATTAAAAACAAATGATTTCAGTACTTTACTTATTAATATTTTAGCAATACAGGATTGAACTACATTAGATCCCAGCAAACTCTAATTGACAGATGTAGTTAGTTACTCAAACTGCCAATTATTCGAATATAGGATAAAGGTTTTTTTTATTTTAATTCACAAATCTTCTTTCAAAAACCAGCAACGTCCATATTAAGTGAAGTAAATCTGCGAGGTCGGCAAGCGTCAATAATTAACCCGCGGTCACTAAAATCCTATTAGACATGAGCGTCGGTCGTCGACCCTCCCCCCTCCTCACCCCCCCTCCCCATCTGATGGCGGGATTTATACGTAACGACAGAACTATCTTGAAGGCTGTCGAGCAAATATTATTGTGCCCTTGATTAAAATTCACGGTGTATTGTGTTGCCTATCGCAATAGATTAGACATTTGTACAACTCAAAGTCTAGTAGAGATCTTCTACTATCTAAAGTCCCGCGCCTTCACATTTCAAAACAAACGCTTCAATGTATTTAAAAAGCACCACCTACACTCTTAACACATGTGTGCGTGTTGAGACAGCCATCAACTATGCGTTGAGAGTGTTGGTGGTGCTTTTTAAATAATAATAAAAAAAATTGAAGCGTTTTGAAATGTGAAGGCGCGGGACTTTAGATAGTAGAAGATCTCTAATTGTAGTATGCTATACAAACTTAAATGGTATAAAACAACCTTATAAATAATGCTATATTCAATTTCTCTATGAAATAAACAAACAACTCCAGTTGTAATGTAGTGACAAATAAACGGTTGTTAAAAGGAAACGCGGTTTAGAATATAGCATCGTAAAACGTTTTCCCAATTTCCTTTGTCAATGTTCATTTTATTTTATTTATTTAAACTGTGTTCGATTTGTTTGGTTATTGGGGCATGGGCACCACGCAGGGATGAATACAAGGCATCATTGAACACAAACTATTCTTGAACGCAATTGAGTTATTTAGTGATTAGGTTTTATTTCTTAATTACTGTTTACCGTAATGAAGAATTTGTATCATTATACTATTGTTAGACAAAAATAAATGATGTTCAGAATCATAAGTACACTCCAATTAAGCGAGTACTCAGTAAACCAATCCAACGAAGCAATTTGATCAGGCGGGCGCCCCCGGCCGCTAAGACTCGCTGAAGTGCTACGCGAGTGCTACGAACGCCGCTACGACGGCTACGAGCTACGAGTCGGCACCTCGCCGAACACATTTAATGTTCATTTGGTAACTGAATTTAATGCGCTTTGAGGTCTTCTCTTTAAAATACTGCTGAAGATTGAATTAAACTTATTCTGAGCAATGCGATCCATTCAAATCTAAAAGTAATCGACTTTGCGAGAGCTTCTATGAACATTTCAATATTTAATAGCTTAAAACGATTTCAATATAATTTACTTTATGAATGGCACTCGTATATTTGTGAATACATTCACTTAAATTCAACCAAGAGCGACAGTATCCAGTAATATGAATATCAGAGGTAGATCACGATAGCGGGAGCCGTGGTCGGAATATCGGCAACTGCTTTTAACTTACAAATCGTTGATTGCATATTGCATAGAATCGAACCCGGCTAAGATTCCATCCCGAGGTGCCCGCAGCGAGGCGTCGCTATTAAACTTTATCCCCCTCGCCCCGCACCCCTTCTCCCCTTTGCACCCTATCATGACACCAACAACAAACTAGTTTCGCGATTTGTTGTTGCACTTTATACATATTTTCCTTCTGCATTGTTTGAGGCGCAGTTTATTCACAGGGTGGCAATTCGTTTATCTGTTTGTATTTTATTCATGTTAATATGTGTATAATCAAACTCGGGCATCTAAATTATAGCAGTCAAAGCAAATACATTATACTTGAAAAGCTCACTGGAAAGGCGAAATCCTCCAGGGGGTCATTGATAAACCGCCCTAAGGGTTCGGTAGTGACATGCGATTTCTAAAATGGCCGCGTATAAAACTCTCGTTGAGTTGGTACACTAGTGCGTGTTACCTGAGCGCGCTGTTATTGCAGGTCCCGCGCGCCGGCGGAATATTGAGTGCCCGCCCGGTAGTGCGGCCAGGCTTGAGCCTCGTTTCTTAAAGTTGCTCGTTTTTTAAAGGAATACCTATATTTCTAATTTGGGACAATTTATCCCTTTGCCAAAGCAAAATTCTCATAGGTAAGGTCGTCCTAAAAGCAAAAAAATACTAACATGTTATGCAAAGGCATCACAAGTTACTAAAAATGTAACAAATGTAAATCTCGCGACCCTGGTGGAGGCTGCGAGCGACGAGCGCAGCGGCGAGCGGCGCGGGCGCGGGCGGCGCGGGGCGGGACCACCGTCTCAAGACTCCGAATCAATAAAGTCCACTCGTATAAGTCCGGGCGGTGCAGCGGGATATGGGTCACGGTGCACTCAGCCCACGAGACGGTATTTAATAACCCGCGCCCGAGTACACGCCCGACAGATATTACTCGATCCTTTGGAAATGTTCGATATTACTCCCGCCACGTCGGAGATGTTTAATCTGTTGAAAGTGACGGCTACGATTTTAAACGCTCTTTCAGACAGTAAAGACGTCATAAAAACAGGGAGCGTTCTATTGAGGCACATTTAAGTATTCAGGACGTTGCGGTTAAGTTCGGTCGACGCGGGCGTCGTAAACGGCGCGAAGATGATTGTCATAGCAATTTCCGACGCCGATTGCGGTCCAATGGCGTGAATCATGTCGGATTTCTTGTCACAAACAGCTGCTGTGTCGCAATTTGCTGATGGTGGCATTAAGGTCGGCAAGTGCAGTGGTCTACTTCCTGCCCCCCCCCCTCCGCCCCCTGCGGCGCGCCTCCGGAATTTGGCGGTGCGCCTTGCACTTAGCTTGCAGCGGAATTTAAACACATGTACGCGATATCTATAGCACCGTAACATATTACGGACGCGTCGGAGATTGTTGCTTCTGCGGTGGAGTGGCACTTCAAAGACACCGTATATAATGTACCGTGCTACTTCTTGAAGTTTTGTCTACAACAGATCAATGCTGTTTGTAAGGTAACTAAAGAATATTGAGTATATTCCTATAGGAGAACCGTTTGGGTCGAGAACTGCCAACAGGTGTGGATTGTAGGCGTGCCATGCACATATATATGTAGCGAGCGAAGGCATTACAATACAATCCGTGGCCTTCGAACGTTCACGCGACAGGGCGCCCGCTCGTAATTAGATGCGCGATGTGTTTTGACAGCGCTGAAGCGACATAACTTCTTACTTATATTTCAATGACATGAAGATTAAGGTTGTTTGTTGTTTAAAAGTAAACCGACGGTGTCGTCGGTGCCGCCACTCTATCCTCGCATTAAGTAAGAAAATACGGCCATTTTCCACGTTCTTTTACAACCATAGCTGGAGTATACCTGCTCTCAGTGCCGCACTTTCTGCGCCATATAAAAGTTTATGTCGAATGGAGTTTCGCTACTAAGTACGAACCTATTTAGAATTTGCACGTAATCCTAGATATGAGAAAAGTAGAGGATTAGAACGAAGTAGTTTTGTGTGAGTAGTCATTAAAACTACTAAACCAAACTATCTACTTAGCTCAAACTTTCATATATACAGTAGTAGTAAATAATGAAAAAGGTGATTTCACTGGTAGATTATTTTTTTAGATACCGCTGCAACATTACGCTGTAGAATGTTAATCGTATCGTGTTAGATATCATATACATGTACAGTCGACAGAAGTTTACGTAAGTATTCATGGAGTTTATATCGTTCTGTCGTTCTTCTACGTCTTTGGTTTTTCCCACTTTGGGTGGGTGGGGGTATAGGTTTTCGATCTAGTAGTCCATACGTGTCCACCACGTGGATGGGGGTCGTCCCCGATCCCTTTTATTTTCCGGCAAGTATAACGCCTTTTTAACCACATGTTCCAAAACCATCTCTGCGCGACGCGTGACTGTCCATATCACCTTAATCGACATTTATTGAAAAAAGACGTAAATAATAAAAGAAGTTTTTCTGTCTTTTAAAAGAGTAAATTGCTAATTAAATCATTTGTTAAATATTCAAAATTCCGGATTTTTGTCTTCTTTTCGGTCTTAACAGTTAAATA
Source organism: Aethes cnicana (assembly GCA_963971205.1). Taxonomy (NCBI): domain Eukaryota; kingdom Metazoa; phylum Arthropoda; class Insecta; order Lepidoptera; family Tortricidae; genus Aethes; species Aethes cnicana. The sequence continues at coordinate 4,923,164 of OZ020274.1, read as the reverse complement.
TAAGATTTGCCGAGCTTTTTTCAAATTGTATATTTGTTTACTGTACATGGAACGTAAGAGCAATATTAACATTGCTGTTATACTCTGTATGTATGATAACGTTGACGCAGCCCATTCCCGAGCGCAAGTCTCCACTCAACAGCTAATTGTGGACTGAATTTCCGCGTTGCATACAAGTTGCGGGTTATTAAATATATTTAAAGTGATACGGTACTCGTACCATTGCGTTGGAGCTAGCCGACGGATCGCTGCTAATGAGCCTTTGTGAAACCTAGCCGAGATATCCGTCCCCGCCGCCGTAATTCTAATTAATTACCTGCTAGTGCGCGCTGCCATCGAATTATTAAATTGCAACTAATTAAACTTTACTGTCCGCTATCCAATGTGTATCTGCTGGTGAGTAATTATGTTTCATTGAAAGCTCATTTTATGCGATGTTAGGGATCGCTGTAGATTTCGAGTAGTAATATGGCGATAGAATAGGTAGCATTAGATAGATGCGCTTAGCTTAAATACTGTAGAGGTAACACAGCCCTCATTATACTGATCCATTATAGACAAGAAAAAAGATATTCGATACCTGTAAAAATACTTAATGATAAAATGTATCGAGTCTCTACTCTTGAACGACAAAGTGTTACTAGTAAACTAAGGTATTTCAACTCCTATGTGAGTAAGTAATTAAATGTTTACGCTCGCTTATCAACAATATTACAGTAATTTAGTAAAAGCAATAAAGCTGGTGTCTTTTTTCCATTTGTTGGTAGAATAAAGCGGCAGGCGGGCGGATAGAGGTCAGAGGGTGGCCGTCATCCCGCGGGTACTGTTTACATTATGCCTATTACATTATTATGATTTATCGCTCAATCGATGCTCGGCTCCCACCGGCTCCGTAATTTCAGCTTCATTTTGCTAACGTTTATGTACGCAAAGGAATTTGAACTACGCTTCAACACGTAAAGGTTTCAGCGGCTTTGATGTGCGAGACGGGCGGCAAAAATACCGAGAAATAAAATTGGTTTACTTCCGACAGCGTCTGTGTTTTCGACTGTGCCGATATACACGTAAAATACGCGTTATTGTAAACCATTCGAAGTAATGCTGGAGGATTTCAGTGGGTTAAGTATATTTGTTGAATCGAGAATAACGTATAAGGAGGATACAGTAACGACTATCGCGAGGTTCTCACACAGAGCAAATGCAGTTTTCTTTTGATATAGATACGTATTTGAAACAATTAATGGTGTATCTACTTAACAAAATACTTAGAACAAAATGCAGAATTTTGTGCGATTGTTTGATTTATGTATCATTTCATAGATATATACACTCAACAACAATGAAAACGGGTCACTTTGTATAGGATTTTCCATATAAAGTGACGCGTTTTCATTGCTGTTGAGTGTAGTTGTCTCTAAAGATGAAATATTACACATTGTTGATTGTTGGGCATGTTGTAGATTCTGTGACCAAGCCTGCTAGGCTGCTATGAAGCATGGCGCGCGAAATTCTTGTCGAGTAATAAACTATGAGCATCAACGCGGTAAGCGAGACAAATTCTTCTGCTCAGGAAATCTGTAACCTAAATACTTCCTGCAGGCGTTTAATACCCGACATTAGCTTATTTTCAAACCTAAAAAATAGTGTTTAAGCACACTGAACAGCAATGAAAACGGGTCGCTTTGTATGGAAAATCCTATATAACGTGACCCGTTTTCATTGTTGTTCAGTATATTTTTTAATTTCATTCGAGTCATTTTTACAAGAAATTTAGTAAAGTAAAGTTAGTTTAAAACTGTAATAAGTCTACTATATAAAAATAAGTCGGGTTTTCCTTCCTGACGCTATAACTCCAGAACGCACGAACCGATTTCCACGGTTTTGCGTTCGTTGGAAAGGTCTCGGGCTCCGTGAGGTTTATAAAAAAAAAACTAAGGCGGTACGAAGTCCGCGGGGTCAGCTAGTTCATTATAAATTATGTTACCAAATATAGTGTTAGGTACTTATACTAGCTTCTGGATTCGTCCGTGTGGAATTCGGTAAGAGCGTCCCCGAAACAAGATATGCTGAAACGTGTTATAATATAACCGGACGACCGGATTGGTCCAGTTGGTAGTGACCCTGCCTTCTGTTCCGATGGTCGCGGGTTCGAGTCCCGCTCGGGGCAAACTTTGTGTGATGAGCAACAAATGTTTGTACTCGGGTCATGGATGTTTATTATTTATATATGTATTTCTATGTATATATGTATGAGTATTTATATAGTTGTCTAGCACCCATAATACAAGCGTCGCTTAGTTTGGGGCTAGGTCAATTTGTGTGAAATGTCCCGAGATATTTATTTATTTAATATGTGTATAAAGTAACCCACGTACCCAATTTTATGGCGATCTGACCGCTCTTGAGTTAAACCAGACATACGTACGTACATACGTACTTGTCTCCGCGACAATCGTACTGTATTTAATGTAAGGTTTTTGGCAATAAAATCAATTCTATACGTTCTATACTTGACTATCACTCTCACCCTCCGAGCACCGAACTCCTGAACCATCATCACATTACAATACATACATACAACAACATAATTTTTATTAGTAGGTAGGTATATATTTACTAAAAAAAAAAGCCGTGGTGGCCTAGTGGTTCGACCTACCGCCTCTCATGCAGGTCGGGGGTTCGATTCCGGCTCGCACCTCTAAGTTTACTTAGGTGAGAAATTCAATTTGAATTTACCACAGAGCTTTTCGGTGAAGGAAACTATCGTGAGGAATCCTGCACGCATCTGCGAAGTAATTCAAAGATGTGTGTGTAGTCCCCAATCCGCACTGGGCCCGCGTGGAGACTATTTATAGCCCAAACCCTCTCGTGATGAGAGGAGGCCTGTGCCCAGCAGTGGAACGCAAATAGGCTGTAGTAGTAGTGGTAGTAGTAGGTATATATTCACTATGGTTTATCTAAACATGAAGGACAAAAATAAATGGTACGTACTTATGTATTAGGTATTAGTATGGGCGACCGAGCTTTGCTCGGATGATAATGGCTAAAAATTAATTTATGAACCCCGAAAACCCCTATATACCAAATATCATCGAAATCGTTAGAGCCGTTTTCAAGAACGTGATTACAGATATATTTATATAGGTACATATTATATATACAAATATTTCTCGTTTAATAGTATTATTTTTGTGATTTTAAATCGTGTTTATCCTTTGGTGACTAATTAAGACTCGAAGCGAAGCAACGAGGTAGGATCTTCAATTATGCCGGGACCTGTGCGCAGCATCTAAAATCGGTTTGATCTTCGCTAGTCCTTCTAATTTGCATGGGACTTAGGTGTGAAATTCGTGATATTGTAAGGACCCGAGAAACCCTTCTACAACAACTGTAAAGGTGCGATATATATTTGTGAAATTGCACATAAGTAAGCCCTTAGTACCTGAGACGGCGCGGCATCACTTTTTATGCGTCACAATGTGCGTAAATCTTAAGTGTATTAGTCAGCTACGGTTGTGAGTGGCGCAACAAAACTCCAACGTGACTCAATCGGGCCGGGTTAGACTGCCAACATGCTCACACAGAAGATGGTGCTCATCCAACAATGCGTTAAATTGGGAGTGCAGAGTCAGAATGCAAATATGGACACAGAGGAACGAGTGCATTCAGCGAGATTCCCGGCCTCGCGACGCCCGAGAATATTCCTCTTTGAGACTAAAGCGCCATGCATGCACCTATGTGGACGTGGAGCTCAAAATTTACATTATATACCGCCCGCAAACCCGCCTCGGCTCAAATGAAACTGGGAGCCACAGTACTGCTTCTTTACATTTTAACTATAGTCCGATGGAACTATGTGATAATTGGTAACGTTGACCAAAGAAGTGGCTACGATTGACAACTTAATTTCACTACTTTTCAAGAAGATTTGATTAACTACTAGGTTAGTATACGCGCTAGCCAGGATTACCGCCTAGAGTAGTACATATTTACATAACCTCATACAAATTCACACAATACACCTATATCTAATATGAGTCCTAATCTATCGAAAACAGTAATTCAGAAATTAAGCGCAAGATATCGAAGCTTTAAAAAAAACAAGGAACACCTTTCGGCTCTTTCCTGGCAGGTATCGCGGTGAAAGCATAAACATTAATCGGCTGGATGAATTTCCGTAATGAACAGCCAATGAAAGATTTTGATCGCCGATTGAATTCGCTGGAATCGAGGAAATGGTTGCAAGCTATTGAATTAAGGCGCTTTGATGGAATTGCGTGCCGAGTACAAATCACAAAACATTCCAGTCCCTCTGGTTAATTGATTCCTGTAGGCCTTCATTAGGGAGGGCGGCGTGCGAATCGACAAAAACGAACTTTTACGGTAAAGAGAATGACGGAGCTCGGACAAAAACCGCAAATGACATTCGGGAGGTGGCGCGGATCGAATAATTACGTCGCGTCTCCATGGCTTACGCTCCAACTTGCCTTTCACTCTCCAAACATCAGTCCTTCGTAAAACTTCCCGCTCGTCTTCGCCGAATTACTACATGTTTCACCAGAACGTAAGTAAGTACACGCTTAACAAACTTTGCTCCAACTTAAGCATTTCTAAAAGGAAGCACACGACTAGGTATATCGACTTTTATTGCTTATTAACCTTGACAATTAAGCTTGGAGGGTGATTACATTTGATCATTTGAAGGATAATTTATCTCGGTTCAGCTGGGGCGTCTTCCTGCAGTTATTGGCTGGTTTAGTTCGCTACGAGGATACGTTCCGGCAACGGCTGGCAGGAACGGCGTGGTTCCCACGATATTGTCAGTTTCGCGTCAGTTGGAAAGTTGAACGAGATACAGACGCATCGGCGGCGGTACGATGTTTGAAATTTAAAAGAATTCCAATATCAGTGGGTGAGCTGAGTTCTGTAGGAGTACCGCACGTCGCAAGGCAGCGCGAAGTTAGGCGGTTCACGGGAACAGTACGGGATTTTGCCATCGAGGGTCTTCAGACTCCCTTCGACTCGGGAGCGCACACATCTTATTATACTATACTGATAGAACTTACAGAGGTTTGTAGACCATAAACATAAAATTGCAGCACTAAAATTTGCTGAATGTAAAGAGCTAATTCATGTGTCTAAATCATTAGGTACATCTACAAAATTAGGTTTCGGAAATATTTTTAAATTTATAAAATATCTTACTGCTTGACAGCAGCACTGTATGCTGAGCGGGTCGAAGGCATGGGCAATCGCTGAATATGTTAATGCAGTTCCCGATGTCGCCGCAATATCTCAGCACTCCGCAACTGGGTCTATATATTCCTATTGCGCGGTTTTTGTCTCCAACTTTACCCCACTTCTTAAGTTTCCTTAATTTTGTAAATAGAGTTATGTAAATCCTAAAAGTTTGAATCGTCATGCATGAACTAGATTATGCTTAGAGTGGAAATGTGTATTTTATCAGTAGTTTAAGCTGGTGAAAATTAATTTTAGCGAGATACTCTGGAAGGCATATCCCAAAGGGTTGAAATCCACACGGGATTAGCAACGTTGGTAATTTCTAAATGAACCAGTCCGCACACTGCGCTCTCCGCGTGAATTCAATTTGGCAACGTGAGGCTCGAAAAATACTTCCTTCGTTGAATATTACCTACGCGTTCGATATAGAGGCAAGTAAACACACGCTTGAATAACTTTATTTCTGCATGTTTTAATATAAAGTCATAGAATAATTCACAAGTTTCTCCCATGTTTTAACACGGGTACTTACCTATTTAGGAGTGCCAGGATGGTTATTTGTAAAAATGGGCTAGGTTACGTCCCCACTTGAAGATTGCAACTATGCTTTTTTTTACTTTCCTATCCAACTCGCTTTTCCCCGCGACTTCGTTCGCTTGGAAAGGGGGTTGAAAATTTGTATGCTCTTACTGATGAGAGCATAAGCATAACATATACATGTAACCCTTTTACCCCCTAAAGCCTGAAGGCTGGAATTTCCAAAAATCTTTTCTTGAGGAATGTGTACGTCATAATAACTATTAGTGTGCCAACTTTAATACCGATCAGTCCAGTAGTTTGAGCTGTGCGTTGATAAATCAGACATTCTGTCACCTTCAAGTTTTATACACGGTCAAGCAAGACATTGTGACGATATTTTACCCACAGAATGAGCTATCGATTCTAAGCATGTTTCTTTTAGGTTTTTAATTTTGTTTTGCTCCCAGTTTTGCTTGACCCCGTATTTATATGTGTAGATTCACTTACCATGACGGCGTTGATTTTGAAGTCCATGTGGTTCTTGACTTCTGCCGCGAGCTCTCGCACCAGCAGCAGCCCGTCCTTGCGCGCCACCTCCACGTTGTACTCGTGATATTTCTGCACAAATCAACATCCGTTCAATTAACACTATACATGGTACAAGAGCTAATAGCTATTGGGTGACTCTACTAGCGTTTCAAGCGTTTGTCGAAACGCTAGTAGAATCGTTTCATGGTACTTTTTGAGAGGTGATTTGAACGGGAGACCTGTGAAAGGGCGCATGTAAAGGTCGTTGACGCGTTCATTATCGCAACGAGCATCACAATAATATTTCAGAGCAAATAGACTAGTGCCTGTAATATCTGCGTAGAGCAGGCACGCGTTATTTATTGCTTTCACGAGCACAGATAAACATTGGCAGGCATGTAGCGCTCGCATAATTTGCGAAAATGACAACAATCGTCGCATTCGCGCTACATTACGCGTTGAGTTATTGGGCCCAACATGGCGGGACGTGGCCGAGACCTGTCAAATTTAAAAATGGAACGAACACGTCCAGAATTTGGTAGATGCTGGCTGCCAAATTATTGTTATTCGGCGGGGGCGCCCGCTCCGCGCTTCGCTGTTATTGAATTCGGATTATATTCGACGCCGCCTTTGTCGATCCTTGAAATCTAGCCATTCCAAGAAATATTCCGCTTAATAACCTAATATTTACGCTTCAGTACCACACCAGGATAAAACTGTCAAGATATGTGCCTAGAATGAACTATAATATGAATCTCTATTATATATTTTTTTTAAATGCACTATTTTCTTTTAAAGTTTTAAAAACGAACTATCTTGTGTGTCCTCGACCTCGTCTGCGTGAAGTTAGCTCAGAGCGTTTCAAGAAATCTTTCGCTTAATTAATACTTAACCTATTTATGCTTCAGTACCACACCAGGATAAAACTGTCAAGATATGTACTTAGAATAAACTATATGAGTCTCCATTAATTGATATAACTACTTATGCAAGTTTCCGGGATAAAAAGTAGGTAGGTAACCAATGTTATAATCTACCCCCATACAACATTTTATGGCAATCCGAAACTGTAGTTTTCGAGTTAAAACCGGACATAGGTACATACGGAAAAAATCGAAGAAAATGTGAAAACATTCGAAGAAGCTGTGTGCACGATCAATCGGTAATAATCACTGAAGTTCGGGCCAGAAGAAAATACCGAAGAATATGAAAATAAAAATCTGAACGTAAGCTTATGAGGGCCGGAAAACATTTTTCACGGCAAAACAGCTGCCGTTCACTCAATAAAGTTCGCTTTAAGGGCACCTTCGACCGCGGGTGAAAAATGGCGGCGCGAGGCGCAGAGACGCCGCTCCGAGCTCGCACGTACTCCTACATTGTTTTAAACAACACTACAGACCCGCCCTAGCCTCGATACGACGTGGCCACTTTACTCTTCCCCTATAGATAAATCACTCGTGTCGCACATTCAATATTAGCTACTACTATGGAAGTCCTTTATTTAGCGGAACGGCATCGTAGTTGAATAGGCGCGAGATTGCAGTTACATTACGGAAGGGTAGTATTGACCGGCCTGATCTCGGGACGTAGTGAGAAATCTAGGGTGAAATCTAACCCACCTGCATTATAGATAAAGGGTGAGGGATCGGTCACGCCACATGAACTACGAAGATAGCTTATGTATAAGCAATGAAGTTTTCTAGGAAATGGTTTTGTTTTGATCTCTATCTGGAGCGAGGCGCGCTTCCGTCGGATATCTTGATAAATCCGTGACCTGAGATTAGGTACCAAATTTATTTAAGACGAAAGTTCGTAATAGAAAAGGTTAAGTAAATAAACTTATAATAGTACATTTTGATGCAAGTGCGAAAAGTTTGTCATTTTATCACGAGTCCCTAGTTATGTTGGCGCGAGTGATTTCGAATATGAGGAAAGAAAACAAGCCAGTTATATATATAAAACACAAGTATTAAAAAATTGTTTTACCCATGGAATACTCGATTCTATTAAATATTGGGATAAAAAATATTCTATGTTATTTCTAGAGTCTTGAACTATCTCCATACCAAATTACATCAAAATCGGTCAAGCCGTTTCGACGTATAGCAAAAGGTGAAGAAATACCAAATACGAAATTTAAAATCTTGAATAATGTATGCGTAATAATATATTAATACGGATGCCCCAATGTTTATTTAATAATTAGTTGAAATAAGTATTTATGTAAGAAGTAATCAAGCCTTGCCTGGGCAAGGATTTCACTGTTTTAGGTTGGCTACTTCAATAAAATCGTTATAAGTACATATACTTTAGAGATTGGCAGTAAAAGGATCTCCAAAACAGCTTGAGCCTATTTTCTTATTAATTCAAGCGGTTTATGTCCATTTCAGAAACACTCATGATTCATCATTTATTATTTTAAATCCTAAATATTTCCTTAAGTACTACATGACTAAGACTTTCGATTTCTACTTTTTTAGCGTAGTTGCATCAATAAAATTAACGACGATGAGCCCGTTAAACATGCCCACCGAGATTTTCACTATGGAAAAAATGACGCTTCTCTATGGCATGACACCTTAGCGCCATATTTAACGTTGATTTGAGTCCACCTACTTATTTGATGTAACCCGTTCTATTTTTCATTTCTTTTTTTTTCACGCAACTAGTTAAACGTCACAATGCGAGCCAGTTATTTTTGACACGGCTTCATGCTGATCTACTAATGGAATGGAATGGAAAAAACTAAATATTTCTTGTTTAAAACATTAAGTTTTAAACAAGAAATATTTAGTTTTTTCTCTAAATTTTGTATAGTAGCGTTCATTATATTAAATATTATAGTTATTTGTTTTAAACATGATAGAAATGCGTTCATTTTAAAATTAATTGGTGTGGTTGTATAGACTTTTGCCGTTGCCGACGATTCAAAGTGTCACATTTAAAAAAAATACTTTTTCACCCCTCCTATTCGAAAAGAAGTGTTTTGCTCCCTCTTCGTTTTTTTTTAATTTTTTTTCATTTCTGCCCCGCTAACAGGGAGCAAAATACGTCTTAGCAGTGCGTTCACGGAGCTGCGGAGACTGTAAAAAGTTGTATTCAAAAGTCGCGTCTTTTTCGTATTTAGAATATTATATATCGGCATTTTACATAAATACTTTATTACACATACTAAAAATCCATAAATTCATAGATATATACTTACTTTTGATAAATTATTTTCTATTTTTTATTTTCAATTTGGCTGAATGGTGCAGGCCAATGCCGTAGCATTCCTCGTAAACTCGTCGTGTGATCGAATTAAAAAAAAACTCGAACCCGCGAATTTCGTGAGCGCTCATTTCCTTGCCGTATTATTTTACACTTAATTTCCAAAATAAAACGTACCTTATGTAGTGTTATGAATTATTTCGTAGAAAATGAATGAAATCAAAAAGTGATTTAGGTGATGCAATGTATTGGGATCAACACCTCTGAGAATTCCAAAGGAATATTATGTAAGTACGTAATATGAATTGCACTGCCCTTTTTTCATTTTATCGCAAATGTATTAAAAAACTTTGTGTGATACAGTATGTGCGAAATTGTCATAAAATGTACTTTATTTCACATTTGTTAAATTTACCTATTAAGTATTATGAACGCAACGCGTGCGAGCATGACAGAATATAAATACAATATAGTTACTGATTCTTCAATATGGAAGCCATTTTCGCCTTCTACCTATGAATTTATGATAAGCGCGCGAAACACACGTTCTTTTTAACCTTGTTTGTTTCTAAATGTATTATTTTTTTGTTTTACTTAATTTAAAGACAATAATGAACGAATGATCTAATGATTTTCTCATAGGAGGGGTGAAAAGCAGAGTGTACAACACGGTAGCAAACTTATTTATGCCTTGGGTGACAAAGCTTGAATCCCTCGCTAGCTCAAGATTCCACGCTAGAATCCCTCGCTTAAGCTCGGGATTCTATTCTGGAATCTTTCGCGTCGCTCTGGATTCAATCCGTCACCCGCGGTAAAATATACCTTTTTGCTCCCTAGTCATACAATCTACTATTCTGCTTTAGGGCAGCGATGAGCCACTTTTTGCACGCTAATTAAGCAAACAATGACCTTCTTTCAGAGTATGAGTAATGAAATAGGATATTTTGATTCGATTCGTGGGAGCGAGGTAGCGGGTATAAGGTAGAGCGGGTAGGTGCCGGTGCGGCGGTTGGCCGTTGCATAACACGACCGTGGAGCACCGCGGCCGCGGGGACACATTGGTTAACAACGAACCTAAATTCAATTAAGGCAGTTAATTTAATCCGCTTTGTACGTCAACACCACCCTCACAGGGTTAAACCTGGTCTCAAATATTTCCATGTTTAATTACTTGGGTGATATTATCGTTGGAGCTAAAACATGTTCCGCCATGGTGAGTGCTGTGAGGGTCGGTGACCGAACATAGTTTGTGGGAAGAATTTATTTGAGTTTAGGATTTGTGTGAACAAGTAAGAGTTGGCACGAACAAAGCTAGCGTTAGGCGCGGCGTTTCTTGCCGCGCCGGCCGACAGGATTCGCCACTCGGGCCGAATTTGCCCGCCGCTCGTCCGCACAAGGGAACTCCATTTACTCGCAAAAAATATGTACAGAAAAGGGTAGGCTCGGACAACACCCCCTCCCCACGGCCGGGTCTAGTAATGGCGCTGTCAAATAATATTTGCAGGAACATTTCTGTTGAAAACTCGATATTAGGTAGTTAGGTGCTTCCGTAAACGATTCGCTGGCATTGCTTTGAATAGCTTAGGTACATCTGGAATTGCTTTTAGAAACTTTACGACTCTACTCACTACGACTCTTAACAGGATGCATTATTTGCATATAAAAGATCATGGCAGCTGCCGCGACACATTAGAGCCTCGCTTTGATTCCTCGATCGATAGTCTATCGACGATAGACCAGGTTGAGGTTGTTGAAGTGGCTCGGGTTGAACCGCGCCTTTCTCTTCTACCTTTGATCCGCGCCCGCCAGGTTGCGGTGAACCAATGAAAACTTTCCACTTTGTGTATACACGATATTTATAACAATTTATTATTAGTCCAACATCGTGCTATCATTTCTGTATAATAAAATGAACTATTTCAATTGTATTGTAGTAACAAGGTTTAAGTTATAAATCATCATCATCATCATCATCATCATCATCATCATCATCATCATCATCATTATCATCATCATCATCATCATCATCATCATCATCGTCTTAGATAATTAATTACCCACATATTTTCTATTACTCTTGTAAAACAACTGTCGCTGAAAGATAAAATAACAATGAAGTTAAACTTGGTGAACCAAATAGTCTAGCCGACTCAACCGAAGTCAAAGTAAAGGCAAAGTGTCATCCTCTACAATTAAGAATTTCACTCCGACGCCCGCCAAAACGCCGAACTTTTAATTCCCAGAGGCGATTAATTAAAAATGTGTTACTAATGAAATTAAAGTAACCGAAGGGACGGCGGGCGCGCGCCTTGGAATTTCATATTGTTAAATTCTTCGCCGTGCCGGGATTGAGCGCTGGGTACGTTTCACTATCTGCGGATCGAACGACTATTGCGGTTCGGCTTTGTTACTGTTACCTATTATAGTTCTGGTCGATACTAATAATACAAACCTTTAAAATAGTAAAAATAATTAAAACTATATTCTGGATGCAGGGGCGCTTCAGAAGATCTCTGTAAAATTGATAAAGTTGAGTTTTCGTTACGTTTCGAATCAACACTGCGTGGGTTTACCAGGTTTTTTGTAGAAGGTTAATAAAGACATAGGCGAGTGGCAGTCAAGGCTGCGTGTTTTGTTAGCTGGACGCACCGAGTTTAACCCAATTCTATCCTATTCTAACTGCGGCCTTCGTGCCTAGGTGTCTTTATGTGCAACTGGGCCAAGGCGAGCCCCCTTTATGAAATTACCAGCGGTTAGTTACGGGATCCGTTTATTTGCACTGATTTCTGCGGCCTCAACATGGTTAGGTACTGAGATTCAATTTATCTCAACGAATCCAAGACCAACCTGTCTTGAACGAGCTTCTTCAACGAAATCCTAAATTTAATTTCAATCTTGATTAATAGTTGAAGTAAGTAATGCAATCTTGTCATTCAGGCATAAAATGTTTTTCTATTCACTTTCTACTTTTAGTTTTTTAAACTATAAATAAATATATAGTTTAAAAAACTAAAACAATGCGTTGACTTTTCCGTGGCCACCTCCAAGCTCCATCATCAGATCAGCTTGGTGGTGCCATATTATTGCACTGTCATCCAAGTTACATCTACGTGCCAAGTTTCATCATGATTCGATAAGTAGAAGTGGGTTAAATTTAGCTTACAAGTTTCCTTACATAGTCTTGTTAGTGATTTACACGACGACCTAAGCGTTGTAAAAAGAGATATATACAGTAGAAATAAAAACAGATCTTTATGCCGCTTTCGGCCGTATTTTCAATGGAATAAGATTATTATCTTTTCGACTTGATTTCTTTTCATCTAAAAGCATTTTGGTTATAAAGCTATGACTCGATCTCTGATTGCGAGGGTATATATTGATATACGTAGCTGATTGCGTTCCTGGAATTGGTAGGTAGAGCGTGGGTATAGTAGACGGTAGGTAGTGGGTAGAGGGTAGTGGATGCTCGATCTGCGGGCGCGGCGCTAATATTGAATAAGTTCCGAATAGCAAAGTTTCTCTTTCGAAACATTATATTACTTTAGGGCTCGCGATCTCGCGCAGAATTTTGATTGTTTTATAACTAACATAAATAACGAAGAATATTGCTAATGTCTAGGCATTATACTTATCTCCGTACGCTGCCATACATGAATAATTCCTCGACTTTAATCATATTACTTATACATGTTACGAATTCATGTCATTTTCATCAATACCTACTATTTAAAAAATATTACACTGTGGTAAGCCCGTCGTATAGTGGCGTTATATACATGTATGTACTACATAGGAACGCCTGTCGCGCGTCGCGTAAATGTGCTGCACCCAGCAGCAAAAACAGTGTGACTTGCATTTTGGCATAGAGTGTGGTGAGGCCACTGGGGTCCATTTAACCCTCCCGGGAAAACGACCGGCCGTTATGTTGACTATCGACTTGCTGTGGTTGGCTCCGGGCTCACATTTGAAAGCTGCTGTTAGTTTAGATTTAGAACTTGACTTCAGTACATTGTAGGTACTTAAAGATATGTTGGTGCTGCGTTAACTTTCTATGTCAAATACTAAAATAGTGAATGTTTTATGGGTAAGTTACTCATAGTTAAGGTAAATCTGTTTTTTACAATTTACAATACAATACAATATACTTTATTGAACAACACACATTAAAGGAACCAATAAATCAATAGGTATCCACCAAATTAGTTATGTTTAATATTATAAATACTACTTTTTATTTTATTTAATCGTATGGCTAAATCTAAATACGATACAGAGATTATAAATGTATTTCCAAGTAGATATATACTACTAAATTTAATATACTAAATTCGCATTTATAATATTAGCGGATATGATACATTGTCAAAGATAAATGATATACTTTTTGTTAATTCAAGGCGCGTCTACAAGAAAACGAATAGAGCAATCGAATTAGGATAACAGCTTGAACCCCATGGATTCCCGGATCAACCCTCATGTCGTTGTTTAGGAAGTTAAGTTAATAAAAGAGGATGACGGGAGGTTTGACGTGCTCAACTTTGTCACTCGGGCGCACATTAGTTACCGTAAGAACTCTGCCTTTATTGCCCCTTTATGTGTTACTGAACTTTTACGTCTTGGAAATTTACGTTATAAATTTTATGTGACATTGATGATGATTTTACTCCGTGATTAAACGTGCCCGCAACTTTGTCGTTTCGCTTTCGATTAATTTATTGTGTGAGTGGTGTTGATTCGTCAGCGACTCGGGCACGCGAACTTTCATTTAAACCTACATTGGATTGTAACTTGAAGGGGCTCTCTTTAAGTAATTACTTATAGTAGACCGCAAACCATGTAATTAATAACATTTCTGTGTTTATAGACTACCGTTGCGTGTCCGAAGAATTATTGAGTATATTAATAAGAAATTATATATTTGTCCTTATCTCCTCTTTGCCCTTTCCTAGAGTCTAAGCTTACTTATTATATGAAAATCAATAATTAAATATTAAGACAATAACTAAATTAGGACTAATTCTTGTAACGTCATATATTGCAATGATGTTGTAGAGTTATACAGCTAAAATACGATGTTTCGGCGCCCCGTGCTGTGACGTGTGCGCCTTGGTTGTTCCGAACAAAGCTGCAGCAAGTAGGTCGCCGCGCGTCCACACTTACCGCCCTGCGCCTGCGCCATCCGAGAACGTTCCTCGAACACTTCCATTATGGGAAATCAAATACCTGTATGACATTACCTTGCAGAAATATTCATGAATAGCTCGTTTTCGTATTTGTAATTCTTCCTTGTGTGGCTGTGTCTTCTTGTTCTTTGTCTACGAAGTACTCTCTCACAGCACTGAGTTCCTCCATGGTCTCAGCCACGACTACAATATCGTCAGCAAATCGAAGGCTTTGAAAGTAAAACCTATTTAATACGGTGGATACGCATGACCGGGCTAAATAGCGCGCCTTGGGGGCTGGCCTATGTGCAGCAGTGGACGTCTTTCAGTTGAAACGATGATGATGATGATGATGAACACCTATTTACATCTACTACTTATTATAAGTATTTGCGTGGGTGGCTAGGTTTAATTATGTCAAATCGCTCGCTTATAAATCCATCGATAAGTTACGATTTAGGTTTATCAAACTAATTGAGCTCTACCTTTTAGTCGGAGGTTATATCTAATTTATTTTTTATCTACTTTTCAAATCTTTCCCTAAAGTAATTGTAAAAAACAGGCAATACTTACATTTTGGATTTGATTCATTTTGGTGAAGTGCCTTCCAAATTCCCATAAGTCCACGCCAAATTTCAACGCCCAGTTTTTGACTCTGAAACAAGAAACGAATGTCATATAAAATCGGAATCGTACAATTTTTATTGAGACTTACCGATAAACGTTTATTGCAAAAAGTCAACCCTCTGGAGGGTTTGAAATGCGATATCAATTATCCATACAACAGAAAAAAGGATGTGAGGAAGCGACACGGAGGCCCTTGGAAGGAATCTTTTTTAAACATTTCTCATAATTCTGTCACGGGGAAGTAAATGTGATTGGGGGAATCAGGTTAAGCATTTTTTTTTCGGTTCGCTAGCCACCCCTTATTTCATCTAAGCGCGCCGGAGGTGGGCGCCCGACAAATATAAATGTACACCATCATTGTCATGGGATGAGGCCGAATTTAATCAACGCTCCACGATGCGCGTTTGAAAGGAAACGTTTTTACCAATTGTTACTTCTTTATTTTATAGCATTTTGTGGCTTACTACTCGAGGTAAAAAGTATATACTTAATTATAAAATATCTTTGTAAATTGGTCCTTTCTATCTACGAGTATATGGTGTTAGAAGGAAAAATGGATGGTGAATATTTCTTTCAATTTGGATTTAGACCAAATAACCTAACATAGTTCGAAAAATAAAATAACCAGTTTACAAGGATTAAGGATTGCTCGCAGGAGGTATGGTCGAGTGGGGCCATTCAGTTCTCGACTGGCGTTCGAGAACCGGGAAACGAGTTGCTGGGCGGCCTCCAACAAGATGGAGCGACGACCTCGTGGGGGTCGCGGGAATCCGGTGGCAGCGAGGAGAACAGGACGACGACGAGCCCTGGGTGAGGCCTATATGTAAAGCAGTGGATATCTTTCAGCTGAAATGGTGATGATGATGACAAGGATTAAATTATTTAACAATTTACAGAAATCAGTTTTGTTTCAATTATTTATAAATTTAGGCATGTTACATAGTAATCGGTGGCTGTCAATTATAATAATTTCGGCGGCTACGCAAGCGCGGCGGCACATGTCGCAAAGGTGGCACGTACGTGTGCCGTCGAATTATGTGCAAGTAATAAGGCATTAATTCCGCTTCGGCAGTCTCCCGGAATCCTTTGATCAGGCTCTTTATCATTTTATTACGGCTCCTACCTGTTCCATGTCTGTATACGTAGTGAGAATTTACATGTCCTTTAATATGACTAGTACCTATTTACGAGTAAAGACATGTATCTATGTATAAAATGACGTTTATGTATAAGTTAATTTTGTTTATAATGTACATTGTACAAGAACGTAAAATCAGTTTGGAGATAACAAGCAACAAGCGAAAATATGCCTAAATTAAAGCCCGAGTTTTAATTCCGTCCGAACAAGGGACAACACAATACGAATCTCAGCGACTGGCTAGGATGACCAAATTGTCTGAAGTTCCTTAAGAATTCCTCATTTGAAATTTCAAGTTGTTCCACAATGTCCTCATTAGCAATCACGGAATGTTTCGCGGGCATTGTTGTCACCGGCAGGAGTCCCGAATTTAAAATAATTTAAAATGATTCGGCGGGAGGACGGCAGGTGCGCGCAAGCGGCTGTCCCGCGCCTAAATGGGAACGTCTTTTAAAACTGTTATGTCTGAATTGGACTGAGAAGATCCTCAAACCGAGACGAGCATAAAAAAATCCAAAAGGATAAGCATCCCAGCATTTAGCAAGCCACTAATTAACTCTGTAGGTAGGCGTCGATTGCGTGGGTACGAAACTGTAATACAATCCGCCCACGGAACGAACGTAAGGGTTTACCGAAGTATATACTTTTAGAAAGGTACCCCAATATTGTTCCTTAGTTTTAGCCAACGAAGGTGAACCTTAGGATATCAATTTGTATTTTTGCAGAGCCAGTGCCGATGGTATGCATTGTTTATGTTTATGTTGGTGTAATCGGCGGCCGGCGCCGGATCGTGGCCCGGTTCGTAAACCGATTTAAATTCCAGCGGAGTTTCTACAGCACTGCATTAAGTGTAATACATATTTACCATTATTGTTAGGTATCCAATGATTTTACAATTATGGTTCCCATAGGTCACCGGTCCACAAACACACACCGCAATAGCCTATTTACGTCCCACTGTGGGCACAGTCCTTATCTCATTACGAGCGGGTTTGGGCTTACTATAGTCCCCAGTGCGGTTTGGGGACTTCTAGATATTTTACGTGATAATCCTGATTATTCTTAGATACCTATATCATCTGATCACTCAAATCCGAGGCACGCACTTAACTGGGCCACATGGGCCCGCGCGAAACGACTGCATCTTGCAGTTTACAGATATCGCAGTGGGTACTCACTATTCAGTGCCAGGTAATGCTGCGTCATATATACTTTGTACTATCTCATGCTTGGGTCTGTCTAAACCTATTGTAATATTGTTTCATTTAGTTATTTTATTCGTTGTAGCTACGACGGCTTTGAGTAATCCGAATTTCAGTTAAAGATTCTTGTCGGAGTGACAGTACATGTCAGCGCGGTAGAAACCCTGCTAAAGTTAGTTCATTAAAGACAGTGAAGCAGCGATGATATCTCGGTTGCAGCGACTCGATAACGGTTGTTTTATTAATCAGCGGCGGGCTGGCAGACGGGGCGACAGACGCGCTGCGCCTTTACGTAAGCCAGCCTCCGTAGTACTCCGCCACCCCCGCCCCCACGGCTAGATCAATACCAAAGCCGGCGCCTTTGACATGTGACCCGCGTGCCGCCCTGCAAATATTTACGTTGTGGAAACAGATCATAAGTTCCACAGTCCTGCTTGCCATTTGCTGCGTTCGCGCGGTAAAAAACAATTTAATTGACAATCGTCTGCTTTATGTCTCAATTCATTTTGATATTGCGATCAAAGGCAACATCATGCACGGAAGGAATAACTTCTTATAAGAGAGGGTAAATCTCTTTTCGTTTTGTTTTCAGTCGGTGGGGGTTAGATCTGTTGTGGAGGTGTCTATAGTAATGAGGGGCTCGTCGTCGTCTAAAGAAGGGGTGTATTAAGCAACCTCGCTATTTATGATTCCACTTACTTAGTGGCCTCGACTTTACGCTATGCTATAGATAGTATTCTTCGTCCTTCTGATTCTAAATCTTGTTGATAGGGTTGAATACATTATGGCCTTTTAATTAGGTAGAAATAAATTTCCAGTGAGAATAAACTAAAGGGTACGGAGAGATGATGAGAGTATTTGTACCTATTCGTAAAATAATCTCAGTATCGTCTATCGTTGTCGATTGCTCATCCAACGGTCGGGGTAGGTGTATTGAATTCTATCTTTTGTTGTCCTCTAGACAATATAGATCACTATCTTGGAATAATTAACATTATTTTGCAGAAAATATCTTATGTACTTATCCTTAAAGTTTACTTGAGAAACGATGTCTTAATTTTACCTAAATCACTTTTAACTAACTTTTAAGTAACGAAATTAAAATATGACGAATGAGAAATATTTGTAAAGGAAACACAACAATTTTAACCGACGGAAGATAGGTAGATTTTCATCAGTTTATCGTTTGTTCTCTTACTGTAGACCTTTCAAGGCCAATACTTGAATATTGAAAACATTCGCGAGCTTTCAAGTTTGCAAGTTTATGCATATACTTAAATATTCGATTTTTGAACATTTTTCATTTAATCAAAATCTTGAGAACATTTCTTTTTTAAATTTTGACCATATATTGAGTCAAATCAAAAATATGGACCACCTAACTTACTTTTTTCATTTATTTTGATCCTTCATCTTCACTACGTCCAAACATAATATGTAGAACTTTCGTATAAAAGTAAAAATATATCTTGAAAACTTTTTCGAGTTGTTACTTTAAAGAACTCCTTTGTCGCGCGTAAGGAAACGACACCGTCTCCCGGGAACTTTGTCCGTAGTATTAATTAGTACTCTTTGAAAGTCGTGCACTTTTTTATTTGTTTCTTTCACAATATTTTGAATGCGTTGCCAACTGGAGTACTCAGATTTAATGCCTCTATGCCAGTAACTCTCATAGCCCTTTACCCGACCACAACATGCGAGCAGGCACTGCTATTTAGTAACGATCCTGCCAATAGCAACTCACCTATGCGTTTTATGGAAATGGTTTTAATCCTATAAATCCTATAAACGTTAAAGTGTGTCTATGTATCTTTGTTGCGTTTTCACGACCCAACTACCCAACAACTACTGAACGGATTAAGATAAAATGTGACTACAGATAAATTATTTATATCATGGGCCCAATAAGTATGCCCACTGAGACAGGATTTCCTCAGTATATGTTGTACTCAAAATCTAATTAATATGTATAATAAAGGTTCCTAACTAATTTCTATCAATATTTAAATTATAATTTAATTATCATTAGTCGTTAAATTAATCGCGAATAATCTAGTAAATCCATTAGCTTTTTAAAAAATGTTACTTTTATTTATAATTTTAACGTTTAATTAGCTCTATACATAGTTTAATTAAAAGGGTCGGTATCAAAACGACTGGATTCTCAAAACGACCAGAACCACATAAAGACTTGATCGCAAAACGACCACATCTGCAAAAAGCCTTTATCTCGTAATGACTTTCTAGTCAAACGACCACAAAGCATAAAGTCTGAATATCAGAACGGCTTACTATCAAAATTACTTGTTCGCAAAAAGACCACCTCGCAGAAGGTATAGATCTTAAAATGCCCTAATAGCAAAATAAGTAGATCGCAAATGAACTTAATCTCAGAATGGCATGGTAGTAATTAGTCTTGTTAGTAAAATAGCATGAAATCATTCCATCGACATCATACCATCGTAATAAATAGGTAAGTCTCGTGTTTCAACATTATAAAACATAAATTTAAAAAATCAAAAAACCCGACTGCGTAAAAATACTCTTATTATAAACTAAAAAGAATAAAACAAGTCTGGTTGATCTGAACTGAAGGAAAAATGTGTAGAAAGTAATTAAAAGTGATATCCCGTATTTAATTATACTATTTGATAGAAACATCTGGAAGAATGCTGAAGACTGTGGTATGACAGTTACTTCAGAGCAAAAAGATATTGTGAGAATGTCAGCAAATCTGCCTCTCCAACCGGCTCCTTTGATTCCGAACGGCTGGCAAGAAATTGTAACAAATGCTCAAAATTCTGACGAATTTAAAAACTTCAAAAAATATTTTGAGAGGTACTGGATGAAAGTGCTAGCCTTGGTATCTTGCTGCAATGAACGGCATAGAACAACAAATGCCTTAGAGTCATGGCACAGACGCGTCAATGTAAGGTTCCAGCATAAACCCACGCTCATCCTGTTTATGGAGACTCTAAAAAGGGAAGCCGAGTACCAATCCCTCAGGTTACGGAAATCTATACTAAATACGACAAACCGCAAAAAAAAAAGATATTATTTTTGACCGGAAATACAAAAATGAGCTCATCTCACTTAATGAAGGAGACATAACTTGTTTCCAATTTCTCCAAAACATTTCGGAGATCAAGTTAAATTTAAAAATGTGTACTACACAGTACACATAATATAAGTCCAATAATATTTTATGTTCAGGAAGTACTACAAATTTATTTTAGTTAGTATGCATATTTCCCTGTTATATGCAATTTAAGTTATAATAAAGTTTTTTTTTCTATCTGAAATAAATATGTGTTTTATTGTCTAAGTTTAGAAAAACCAGCAATTAAAAGAAAAATAAATCTTGTTTAGAACGCCTTTTTCATTCATACATAGTTTACTTAGTTATACAGTATATATCAGTTATTCTTTTTCTGTATATAGTTCCCACAGCCTAGAGCTAGAGATAGTGACCTTGCTCACGAAGCAAGACATTTATTTAATAGTACACTATGGATGGATATTGTTGATATTCTGATAACTAGTCATTTTGCTACCATAAATTGTAGTCGTTTCACTAGGAAGTTCATTTGCGATCTAGTTATTTTGCTATTAGGGCATTTTAAGATCTATACCTTCTGCGAGGTGGTCTTTTTGCGAACAAGTAATTTTGATAGTAAGCCGTTCTGATATTCAGACTTTATGCTTTGTGGTCGTTTGACTAGAAAGTCATTACGAGATAAAGGCTTTTTTCTCAAACATGCTCGGAAATGTTCGTGTTACTTTCAAAAAAAGAAGACGCGAGGCTGTCCATTGCCGGCCTTGGCCAGCAAAAACATTATTGTCGTGTGTTTTTTTAATTCGCTTGCTATTTGAGACATGTAGAGAAACTGACAAATCCATGGAGGTAATAAGTACAACTTTCATGGCCAAATCATCCACGATCATGGAAGTAGTAAATACTGATGTGGGGTAAGTGCGCCTAAATTTATTTCGCCCCTATGCCTTGTCAACAGCCAACTACTAGTTGAGTAATATTTATAGGTTTCGATATATTTATGTTAGGCGCACTTACCCCATCCTGGCGCACTTGCCCCGAAACTGACAAATCCATGGAGGTAATAAGTACAACTTCCATGGCCAAATCATCCACGATCATGGAAGTAGTAAATACTGATGTGGGGTAAGTGCGCCTAAATTTATTTCTCCCCTATGTCTTGTAAACAGCCAACTACTAGTTGAGTTATATTAATAGGTTTCGATATATTTATGTTAGGCGCACTTACCCCATCCTGGCGCACTTGCCCCGACTGACCTTACGTATTTCCTCGCTGTTTTAGAAAAGCATTATATATACCTCGGCCGCAATTGCGATTGCCGGACTCGTACTAATAGAAGGCTTCGCTTCGCTCAGCCTTCTAACTGACTCGTCCGGCAAAACGCTACTTGGCGGCCTCTGCAATAATGTACTATTGCAGATGTGGTCGTTTTGCGATCAAGTCTTTATGTGGTTCTGGTCGTTTTGAGAATCCAGTCGTTTTGATACCGACCCAATTAAAATGATGAGAATGAATATAGTATGATTCACTGTACAGTCGAGTTCATTAATATATGATCACTTTTGGACCTTATTACAAGGGAGCAAGGTGTAAAAGTGTGTATATATTGGAGAACTCGACTATACCTAATGTGAAAATGGTCTTCATAACTTGCCTTACGTTTTACCGTGCTATGAAAACTCAGTTCCAAAAAAAAGACATTAATAAGAGTATAATTGATTGGAAAACTGCTTAGCATCAGAAGTATGGACAGACGCCTTCGTGTTTATATATCCAGTCTCGCCGAAGGGTCTCGGGTGAGAGGGCGATGACCTTTTGAAACGGTGCGTTCTTACGACGAGAACCGTGGGCGTTCTCCGTGTAGTAGGGTAATTTCGCCCTTTTGCGTCCAACCCGCAGTTCGCGTCCATTTGACCGATCTCATTGTAAAAAAACTTCATAAGAAGTATACTAACAGACTAATTATCTCAACATTATTTTCTATTAATACCTCGATGTATAAGAGACATACAAAAATAGACCAAGGGTACGTGCGCACAACCCTTCCTATTTAGAAAAAAACAATTAGTTTCAGCTTTACGAGAAATGAGTGCCGGCGTTCCAAATGTTAGCAAAAAAATAGTAAGCAGTAGCGTGTGTCACGCTAAATTTTTCATTGTTTTATTTAAAATTGTTGATTCATAGTTGTTGTTAGACCTAAATAATGAGCCATAAAATACATTACTGATAAATTTGTTTGATTTTTTTGACTTTTAACACTTAAAATAAGGTGGACGCGAATTACTACACCAAATTTATAATGTCTCCTATTTGCGTCCACCATGGACGCGAACTACTCTATCTGTCTTTTAGTTTAATGTTGTTTTATATGAGATGAAATGAAAAAGAAACATTAAGTTTATGTTTATTTTGACATTATTATTAAAGATATTGTTATGACCAATTTGCGTCTACATTATTATGATTGTAGAAAAAGATACAGATACCGATAACCATACTTGGACTCTTAGGACGCAAACTATATCCATATGGGATACTATGTAGCAGATTGCGTAATACAAGTAATAGCGTAAAAAGTTATAATATACTTTTTAGGGTTCCGTAACAAAATGGCAAAAAAAACGGAACCGTTATAATTTCGTCGTGTCCGTCTGTTTGTCCGTCCGTCCGTATGTCACAGTAATCTTTCTCGGAGACTATGGGTGCTGAATGGTTGAAATTTAGGAGGTAGGTGTGTTTTATAAACCGCTACAAAATTATGTAGCTAGATCAAAAAAATATTAAAGGCGGCACTCCATACATGTAACTGAGGAATGAAAAAATAATTTAACAGAACATAGCCGTGTGGGATATCATTGGATAGGTCTCAAAAATTATATGAAAGTTCCTAAATAAATGATTTATACCAATAGTTTGTGAGATATTCGCTTCTATAGCGGAAAAAACCGCCCAAGTGCGTGTCTGGCCACGCGCAAATTATAGGGTTCCGAAATTGAGGATGCCCACCGTTCTAAGACTAATTAGCATCTAGCCCCTGACGCTCGAGAAAAATCATTGGTTTTTTAATCATTTCGTAAGTTGGTCGACTATGACTCGTAAATTTGTACAGCCTACTTAGCTGTGATAGTTTTCCTGCCACGTGACACGTGACTCTAACAAAAAATAGCACTTTAAAGCTTAATATTTCACAAACGCATCACTGAATCAAACAATGGTTTTAACAAACCCACACTATTTTTTGAAGCACCATGGGGTACGCAAGAAAAAAAAAATTACGTCCCCACTTTACGAGTAGGGGAGGTACCCTATAAAAATATATTTCAAAATTTTATTGTACCACTTTGTCAGCGTAAGTAATATGTATATTCATGCCAAATTACAGCTTTCTAGATCTAAGCATCTCCGAGCAATAGTGCGGACAGACGGACGGACGGACGGACGGACATGGCGAAACTATAAGGGTTCCTTGTGGACT
The DNA here is from genome assembly GCA_963971205.1 of Aethes cnicana. Lineage (NCBI taxonomy): Eukaryota > Metazoa > Arthropoda > Insecta > Lepidoptera > Tortricidae > Aethes > Aethes cnicana. The sequence goes on along the minus strand of OZ020274.1, from coordinate 4,899,006 downwards.
TCGGACTTCGGAACCGTAAAAACCGACTTCAAACTCCGACAACCTGTAAAGCCGCTGTCAAGTTCACTATATTAAGATTATCAGAGCTTTGGGTCAGTTCACTTGACAACAATAATTAACCGACTTCAAAAAAAAGGAGGAGATTCTCAATTCATCTTTTACAATAATATCTAACTAACTTACTCGAGTATACGATACTCCCTGTGATTGGCTATTGTATATGCAGGTAATTGCAGGACATCATTGAATAGACTCGAGTTATTTTCTCATCAGTCAAAGGAAAACGAAATGGAAACTATGAACACAATAACAATTTAGGTAGCAATTCGTTCATCAAATTACCATTCATATAACACAGGACATAGGAAACTATGTTCGGAACCCTAAAAAGGGGTTTACCTGCAATGTAATCGAACGCATGAAGCTAACAAGCATCGGTGTGCTACGCCGTAGCGGCTTGCTACGAGTGTAGACTCGTAGCCATTCTACTCTATATTCACGTATTCGCAGTAGTAAAAGGCAATATGGATAACGGATAACCTAACATGGAAACCAAACTTAACGATGTACGTAGGTATTATCCACCTAATTTCTATTATTCACTAGATAAATAAGATTTTGCTCTCTTGCCCTCTGTACTCGTATTAGGATTACGTCAGGATCAATCAATGAACTCATGACCTTTAACTATCATTTTGTTATGTCATCACGCACATGAATATCAATTATGGACGCCCACTCTGACCTTCTCTGCGATTTCAAAGGTTATTAAGTTTTCGAATTTCGGTATAATTTCATACAAATATTGTGTACGTTTTGGCCCACGCACTGCACGTGGGAGTAATTTTTTGTCAACATAGCTCGGAAAGCCATTTGAAATAAAATTATATATATTCTAGCCAACCAATCAAATTTAATTTAACAAAATCGTATTAGATCGGGAGATGCTGACACAGATTTCCAAACCAGTTGTACCAGGCTGGCGACTCTACAGGTGTATAATTAAGTAATGACGAAAAGGAAAATCATGGTCATAGCGCCAGTACCGGGGGTCCAATCGTGTGAGCGTTAATCGAACGTGTCGCATAAATTACGAAAGTCGAACGATTTGTACCACAAAAAATCTTGTGTTTTCCGATAGTCGATGAAAAACGAAGTAGGCGATCGCGTAATGCCATACTTCTCCGGCGCGGCCTACATCCCGCCATACCGACGAAAACATGTTAATTAAAAACCAAAAATTGAACCATTTGTATCAGGCTAATTTTTGCACGGATAATCATCGTCGAGTCGAGCCATTCACGAAAATCACCATGCCATACTTTTCCGACGGGGCCAAATAGCCGCCATACCGCTCCAAAGATGTATTTATTTTTATTTTGCAGAACGATTAAGATTAAGTACAATGATGTCATACTGTACCAAATTTTACCCTCAAAACGTGTCGAAAAAACAAGTTTTTCAAGTATGGCACTACTTTTGGCCTATACTAGAAGTATGTCAAACATAATAACAGTCACATTGTATCATATACTTTTCAAAAATACAAATACCATACTGGTACAATTCGTTAAAAAAAATCTTACACCTTTGCTCAATTATGAGAGACTTCCGCTCTATTGGGTACCTATAATATGGGATATTATTTTAGGTCTAATTGTATCCAAAGGAACAGAATATAATGAAGACATGCGTAAACAATCAGTTTACGTATTGTACAGTTGCAATTTGAAACCGTTTCGAAAAAATAAGTTTTTCGTGTATGGCACCACTTTTCCCCCCTACTAGAAGTATGGCAACTATAATAACGGTCACATTGTATAATATACTTTCCAAAAATTAAAATGCCATACTGGTACAAATCGTTCTGCAAGATAAAAAAAAATACATCATTGTAGCGGTATGGCGGCCATTTGGCCCCGTCGGAAAAGTATGGCATTACGCGATCGCCTACTTCGTTTTTCTTCGACTATCGGAAAATACAAGATTTTTTGTGGTACAAATCGTTCGACTTTCGTAATTTATGCGACACGTTCGATTAACGCTCACGCGATTGGGCCCCCGGTACTGGCGCTATGACCATGATTTTCCTTTGCGTCATTACGTAATTATACCCCTGTAGAGTCGCCAGCCTGGTACAATTGGTTCGGAATTCTGTGTCAGCATCTCCCGGTCTATATGGTTTGACCTCTGTTTGTCGACATAATATTTGCCTTATCAATCCGTCTTGCCAAGTATACCCACGGGATTACTAAAATGCTTTAATTTACACTTTTTCTCCTTGGTATTGTAAAACGTAAGCTGCGGATTATGCTACTGCAGTGTTATTTATCATTCTTGTTTGCGTACGCGAGTGTAAAGAAAATGATAAAAGTGGTCTTATTTTTTGCGCCTTTTTCTCGGCAATTAACAATTAACAAGAAGCCTTAATTTATGCCCTTTATAGAGATTAAATGTACCGTGAATGTACCCCTTTCGAAGGATCATTTCGTTCCGATTGTGCTTGGATTAGGTACGCTTTTTGCATCTGTAAAGTATTGTACTGTAAAGTATTCTTGTATTATTATTATCTAACACTGTATCTGGGCAAAGCTTGAAGCGTTAGAAAGAAGATTCTAGCTAGTAGTGTCTGTAGATTCTTCTTTCTTGCTTCGTCTTTCTTGCTGGTTGCATTGATACAATGTCAAACCATACTATGTAAATAATTCGCATCCGTTATGGCTTAAGTACCTACCACTTCGTAGGCGTCTAACCTTAGGCGTTAGTTCAGCCTTCACAGATGATACTAATGAGGAATGAGGAGCCTCGGGCCGACCTGAATAGTCATCTATCACGAATTGATCCATCCGTAGAACTCTCAACTGTCGCCTGTGAACTTTTTCGTTTAGCAAATCGCGACGCCCAGACGCCGACATGTCATTACCGAAATTCATCTTCTTAGGGGCGAGGGGTGAAGGGGAACGTAATTGGCTGTCAGTAAGCAGCTTAGCGTCGCGGACGGCCGGCAGCCATCGATTGTTCGACGTACCCCATAAAAGCGACAATTAATCGTCGTCGCCTGTCACGCCTTTGTTTAAATAAAAATACAACGCAACACGCCTGATAAGTTTTATAAAGATGGGAACTGTTGTCTGTGTGAACTTATTTTGTTCCGAGGCCAGAGCTGACCGTCAATATTTTACACAGAATTTCAAAACATTTACCTACGACAATCTGGTCTGGTTTCCTATCTTTTCACCATATTGATTCATTGTTATGTTTGCTCCATATAATTAATTCCATACTATTAAGGAAATTGTATGTGGTCACGACATGACAATGACACAACGTTTAATAATCACTTTGTAATAGAAAATGGCCGGATATTAAAATAAATTTCCTAAAAAACTGCCTTACTTTTAGTTTATTCACTTTCGTGTTTACTTTCGTGTTTAGTGGTGACATTATTGTTTTCACATTAGTGTTTAATAAATACTTCTTATATAAGTAACTAGCTGACCCCGCGGACTTCGTACCGCCTTAAACCTCACGGAGCCCGAGACCTTTCCAACGAATGCAAAACCGTGCAAATCGGTTCGTGCGTTCTGGAGTTATAGCGTCAGGGAGGAAAACCCGACTTATTTTTATATAGTAGACTAGCTGACCCCGCGGACTTCGTACCGCCCTAGTTTTTTTTTATAAACCTCACGGAGCCCGAGACCTTTCCAACGAATGCAAAACCGTGGAAATCGGTTCGTGCGTTCTGGAGTTATAGCGTCAGGAAGGAAAACCCGACTTATTTTTATATAGTAGACTACCTAGTATACCTAAGTTGGTGGTGGTGTCTTTTGTGATATAATAAATGATTTCTATTATTTCTATTCTATTCTATTCTTAGTTTGGCCATGTACATGGTTTCCAAGTTAACTGCGGAGAGTATTCTGAGGAATCATTTCTAAATTTTTTTGCTTCTATTACCGGTTGTACCGGTGATTATATATTGATGTAGGTGCATAACCTAACTGTAAGTATTGTTTAGCGGTAATGCCGGTAATGGCACGTGTGTGGCGTGACTGAAAGGCCGCGGTTAATAGCTGTCATTAGCCCCGCGCGAGGAACGTTACTTTATTTAGAGGTGGATTGATAGACGAGTTACATCCATACTAACCCACTACCACCACCACAATAGCCTATTTGCGTCCCACTGCTGGGCACAGTCCTCCTCTCATCACGAGAGTGTTTAAGCTATAGTCCCCACGCGGCCCAGGGAGGATTGGGGACTTCACACACACCCTTGAATTACTTCGCAGATGCGTGCAGGTTTACTCACGAAGCTCAATAGTAAATTCAAATTGAATTCCGCAAATAAGTAAACTCAGAAGTGCGAGCCGGATTAGAAGATAACATAAACCGCTGTACCGATTTTGATGGAATTTGGTATGGAAATAGTTGAGTCTCAAGGAAGGACAAAGGCTACTTAATTTACTTACTTACTTATTACTTAACTTGCTTCTGCATGCGACTTCGTGCGCGTGGAATTCGGTTATAGCGTTCCCGCGGGAATTGAGTGTTACACTATAACAAATTATATACTTAAACCTTCCTTAAAAACCACTCTATCTATTTAAAAAACGCATCAAAATTCGTTGCGTCGTTTTAAAGATCTAAGCGTACCTATGTACGCTTATGGACAGATAGACAGCGAAGTGACTTTCAACCGAATTCCAAGCGTGCAGAAGCTATTTGGATTTACGTAAATCCTTCGCTTTTCCTCTTTTTAACCCAAGCAGAGACATAAAAGAAGGGGTATAAGTGTCCGTGCGTCTGTCTGTGTCGGTGGGACCCCACAAGTTCCACAACGAATGAACCGATTTGTTTATTTTTGTTAGATAGCTGAGTCATAGATTTGGAAGGAACAAATGTCCACGATGTAGAAGAAAAAAAGGTGACCGCATGAGCTATGGCGAGCGCCAAATAGCAAATCCGACGACATCGCCATCTTATCTTTTCACCTTATCTTTTTTATGCTTAATTTTTCCGTATATACTTAATTGTCTATTCATGTAGATGTTTACTGTCCTCTACTCAAAATTCCTTATAGGAATAAGCTCGCCTTTGTACATGTGTCTCTTCTCTGTATTGACATTTGTATTTGTGTGTTATTGTTTTGTACCATAAAGTGTTACTTACTTACTTATCTAGTGAGAGCCCTTAGTCTAAGCAGGCAACCACAGTACATCTTTTTATAAAGTCGAAGGTCTCATGTAAGCCCTAGTAGAACGATGTACGCGTATTTCGGTTGCCTTAAAAAAGAAGAAAACTGAATTTCCATTTTTATGCTTTCAAACAAAAACTTTGAAGTTTTATATTTATTTTCACTGTATAATCTCAACTACTACCACATAAAAATTACAAGTCCTAAGTAACCACGCTTGCGATAATTAGCTTATCCAATTACGGTTTCTTGGGGAAAAATCGATAATTTTTGACGGGGCACAGCATGGTCCATTTTATACGGATTTCATAGCTGCAGTTTAGCTTAAATTGTTGCAAATTTAGTGGAATTTAAAAGAATTACATGCTCTTGTTGTCGCGACAAGCGCGAATCTTCAATAAAACCGGTAAGCATGTATTCTTGTAACTGTAATAGCTTTGATTATCTGGCAATACTAGAAAGAATATTATAGGAGGGTAAGTTCAAATATGACGTCTGTTATTCACGGTTCTTGGAGGCGACGGACAAAGGAAAGAAAAATTAAGTACTAAGTAGACGCTGTGAAATGAACCGGTCGGGAGAGGATAACTGGTAACAGAAATCGGTTGGTCGGGCGATGTCCGATGCAACCAGTAGAAGGTATAGATTCCTCTCTCATGATAGGATAACTGGTAAGAACAAGCACAAGGCGATCGCTGTACATGTGAGGAATCAGGTGAGTCGTTTGTGCATTATATACATGTTCAGAAGCATGTGAGATGAGAGACGAGATGTAGAACTTAGATGAGAATTACCTAAGTAACAAGCTACCAAGAATAGAAAGTGTAGCAGTGCGAGGCATGGGCGAGCTATAAGGGGTGTTGTGGAGGCTCGTAAGGAGTACAGAATCTCCGACTAGAAATTATAGAATTGAAGTCGGTTGATCGGGCGATGTCCGACGCAACCAGTAGAAAGTATAGTTTCCTCTCTCATCATCACTTGCAATATAGAATAGAACTTCAGTGTCTTGTCGTGGCGTTAAACACTCAGGCAGGTGAGCGCGTAATTCGTGCTCACTCTTCTTTACTAGACGTACATAGAACCGTTGTACCTAGAATAACGCCGCGATACTTGTGAAATATGCATCATCATCATCATCATCATCATTTCAGCCGAAAGACGTCCACTGCTGGACATAGGCCTCCCTCAAATATACATAGTTAAATAAAAGAAATATGCATAGTTTGTGAGAATAACAGCAATAAGCGAACAAGGTCCCTTAATTATAGGTGGACTCAATTACAAAGGACTGTGCGCGCGCGCGGCAACATCACTTTTTGTAAAGACGGTCCGCGATATTTGCAAACTAACATTCTTTTAGCGCCTGGACTAGTTACAAATCTCCGTAAGCTACAAGTAGTTGAGTTTTAACATGTTTAAAATAATATGGGCCTACCTACCATCTATGGTGAGACCCTCAAATCCCTCAATAAATATTGAAATCGCCTCTACAACAACAATTGATGAGTACAGTACTATTAGGTTTTAAAGATCGCGAGTTATGGCTATATCCTAATTATCTACATACACAATACCTAAATACCTAAAACATACAAAGTGCACGATGTTTAAATATCATCGTGAGTCATAATTGCAAGTCATATTAAATATTTTTTAGCACGCCATTTGGCAATCTTATCGTGTAATGTAGTCAACAACATTGACTTCGTATTGTCTATAATAATCCTATATAAGAAACGGTATAGGTAGTACAGTACCTATAGGCAATTTAATTACGTACCATAATCAGCTCCTTGTTTTTGGGTTGTTTGCGTAAATGGTATTATACAAGACGTGCTACTATTTAACTAACATCTTTTCAATTAAATTCATCTCGAGACAGACTGACACAAACAAAACAAAATTCAACAACGTGATTACATATCAATCGGTATCGTACCTAAGTATTTACTCCATTTCTGAATTTAAGTAATCGTATAAACCGACTATTAATATTATATTCGTACTAAGTATGTACCTACTACCAAAATAATATAACCTCCGACTTTGAAGCCGCACATTTACAAACGGTAGTACGAGTACGATCAAGGGTTTACTACCCACACACCCTACTACTCGTACTCTACACCGTAAGATCAGTAGGTAATCAGAACAGCGCTATATACGCAATTCAATTATATACTACCTAAACGCCGTATTTCTTGAATGTACAGGGATACGAATAGGTGAGTTATCTCAATATGGGCAATGTACTCCATTGCTTGAGATCATCGGAGATGTTTTTAGGTTACTGTGGAAATCAATTGCTCAATGGAAATATATCGTTTATTTAGGAGTTTGACTGTTTTAAGTGTTAAAATGTAGTCTATAAGGATAAGTTCTTACTCATTGTGGGGTATGTCCTCAAATTGGTTTGCAAGCGCGGCGACCGCTAGCAAAGGCATCAGCAGCGCCAGAGGCGTCATGCTGCCTCTCAGCGCCATCGCACTCCCCACATCACAGGCACGACAAC
>OZ020274.1:4816881-4891100 GCA_963971205.1 Aethes cnicana | reverse complement strand
GCGCGCCGCCGCTTGCAGCCGATCGACGTTACGAAGGCCTGAAGAGAGGCAAGATGCATTAGACGACGAGAATCGTGATAGATTTTTAGGGTCAGGAACAATTGAATCAATAAGTGTATAAAACTCTTCCGTCATTGACTAACTGGCAGACTACGCACAGTTGAAGCTTACTGGTCATAGGACTTTTTCTTGGGGAGTTTCGTAGAGCTAGAAGAAATAATTTCCCGAAACAGGAAAAGACGAGACCTAGCCCGTCACTAACTAACTATAGTCAGTAACTTTTGGACAAATTACGTGTCAATTTTGAAACCACTGTTTTTTTTGTACTTAAAACGTTTTTGATTAGTATTTCATCTGACGTGATGAATGGTGATTTCAGATTAGTGTTTTATTTTCACAGAGCGCAACAGTTCATCAGGTAACTCACCAGACAGAGGTGCACGGTGAAGTGCACGCCGCGGCCCACGGCGAGCACGAGCAGCACGGCGGGCACGGCCGACAGCCGCACGCCCAGCGCGGCCATCACGCCGCCCAGCTGCAGCACCAGCAGCGCCAGCGAGAGCGTCACCAGCGCCGCCGCCCACGCGTTCAGCAGCAGCACCATCACCGCCTGGACATGGACAAAAACACTTAGATACCTAACGCTATTTTTAATCTAATGACGGTCGCGAGTAAATTCGCCGCTAGAGGCGCTTGAGATCCTATGAGGTGCAATGTTACACGCCAAATTGGCAACACTGAGGTCTCCGAAATGTCAAATGTCACAGTGACATTGACACTGTTGTATGGAATGACAGATTTGACACTGACAGCCAACACCTCGTAGGAACAGTGGTGCCAACGGTGAGCAGAATACATAATTTATCGTGTGAAGTTCGGAGGAAGGGGTGGTTCTAAAAAAAACGAACTGAGAAGCGGAACGTGACCTTGACTCACCAAAATATACACTTATTTTTTTGTGCTTGGTCGAGGTACTCTAAAACCTCACCTCACTAGGAGGGATGAGGGAGATAAGAAAGTTGGAAACACATCATGTGATAAATTAGATTAGTATTACATAGATATGTACTCACCACAAACACAGCGCCCAATGCACACCCCAACGCCAACAACAGCGACGTTCGCAGGTACAGATACTGCTCCCAGAAAAGAAAAGGTATTCCAGACGGAAAGTTAGACAGTCCCTTCGCTTCGAACTTGAGGCACAACTCTCGCACTGACATGATCAAGTTCTTTATGTTGTCCGTGTCGCTCAGTCCCGACAGGTAGAATGGCAGCTGCGTGTAAATCAAAGGAGATGACTTCGGAATCTTCAAATCGTTGTCTCCAGGCAAATGGGTCCATCGTTTGGGTTGCGGCTTCAGGTTGGCTTGTGACGCTCCGTATGCCAAGGCGTCATTGGTAGCCCACGCAGACAAGTAATTATAAAACGCTTTAGGATTTATAATGCCTTCTTTGTCAACCAATCTGTGGCCGTTTTTGACGTCTTTTATGAGAGATTTGTCGATCGGATTGTCTACGTGCCCCGTTTGAACCAAAAGCTTGAATGCTAGTTTTCCCTCGTCGCTTGCGTTGTTAAATAAGAACTCATTCGTGATACACCCGTTAGCAAAGTCTTTATCGAAAGCATCTTGTAAGTCCAACAGCCAATCTCGAAACAAACTTAGCCAGAACTTAGTGAGTCCTCCGTTGTCATTTTTAATGATGTTCGGTATCCGGACAAACTGGTCATGGTATTCGTAAAGGAGCTTCTGGTTGGTGGGATATTCGAAGTCACCCTGGGTGACAGCGTACATGTTATAAAAGCCGAAGTATTTCTCTTGCCGCGAGAGGAACTCGTGTTCGTCGGTGTTTTCAGGTACAATGTCGGTGAGGTCGAGACCATCTTTGACTTTCGTCGCAGCCCAGATGCTCGCTAAGATAACAGCGATCAACGCTAACATTGACGTCACCTAAAAGTAAATAAATGTCACATTAAACCTGGCTTTTTATAAAAAGATAAGTAGATAAAAACACTTAAAATAACTATACAATACACAAAAAGAAACCATGTTTGCTTACCTTAACATCAGGGCGCATGATAAAGGGCGTGTAATGAGTGTTCGCCCACTTGGTGAGCGATAAACTCAAGCAACACGCCTTCTTTGCTTCAATGCCTCCATTGTCGGGATCTAAAGGCTGCCTCGTTGTATCTTTCATGATATTCTGCAAATAGAAGAAAACAAATTTAAGATTGTTGCTGGCTGTTTCTATATTATCTATTTTACCATTGTCTGTTAAAATATATGGCATATCAACTTCTGCTGACATTCTCTCTCAAGGTTTATAGGTCCGTTTTCATAACATCATCATTATACGTAATTTCGAGTTAGTTGAACTTGTTTTGTAACAAACCTTTTCAATCTTTCCACCTCGTGTGTTAGACCTCCCACTGGTTCTCTTATTTCTAATCGGTAGTGGACTTTCAGGCATGATGCAGCATAGAAGGTCGGCCCTCGCAGCCGACCTCCGCCGGAGATCCAACGAGATCATGGCAGGAAACACCAGCAGCATAGAGCCCAGGTTGAAGAGGAGGAGAATGGCAGCCTGGAATAGAAAAAAATCATTGATCATTTACTCTTCACCCAAAAAAATCTTGTCAATTTATTTCAGAGTAACATGGTCTCTTCGATAAGCAGCCATGAAGGTAATCAAAACTATTGATAGGCGTTTACTTTTAATTACTAAGAAACTATGATTTAAAACTGTTAAAACCAACCGGATGCTTTAGGTAAAATCTTGTCGCATATCTTACCTGAAGACAGAATGCTCGGAGGGCAGGTATCGGCAGGAGTGCTGCGGCAAGGAACGCCATGACGTTGCACAGCGAAGCCAGTAGTACGCTGAGGCCGCTTTTCTTCAACACCAGGCCCGTCCGTTCCTCGCGTGGCACGTCGCCTGATTGCTCCACATAGGTGTGTGTTAGGAGGAACATGTCTTGCACTCCGAGGCCCAACGCTAGGAATGGCACGATTTGTGTACTGGTCGCGTTAAATGGAATACCTGTGAAATGGATATTTATAATTTAATATCTTTGTACAGCTTAGGGTATAAATGTTATCAGTTTCCAGATATATGAATTTGTGCAAAAAATATAGGTACATAAAACATAAAATTCACCTAATAAAGCGCAAAAGCCCAGTCCCGCGGCAACTGAGATGGAAAGTAGAAGAACACCGGCAATGCCGACGCCGGCTTGTGACCGAACTGGGTCCCGCCATTGCATCAACGTAACAGCAACATAAATTAACTGAAAAAAAGAAAGAAAAGTAAATAAAAATAACGAACACAAAAGTGAACATTGTACCTATGTGTAATTATGAATTAAGGTTAATGCTTACCATGATCATGTATCCTAAGACGATGTTCTTGAGGGATAGTTCAGAGAATTTTCCTAAAATGTCGTTTAATGATGACGTTGAGAAGGGGAAGAAGCTGTACCATGGGGAGACGGTAGCTGCTGTCTTTTTTACTTCCTGTAAATTAAAAAACTGTCTGAGCACGCAATCTTCTGCATATGTAAAAAAATATTTAATTAATTAATTAATTTATTTAAAATAAATTATATACGATTAAGTAGGGTTGACTTTGAAATCAAGCTAAGTTAATGATCTAATCGTGGTAATTAAATTCGGATCAGTGAAGATTTGACCACTTTATAGAAAAGATACGAATCTACGATTGTATTGATCGTTTTCGATTAGCAAAGGGGCCTGGGGCTCTATTCGAACCGTTAACGCCGTGACGCTTTGACGGTAGGGTCCCTACCGTCAAAGCGTCAAAAGGGAACTTTCAATACTTCCATATCGCTACCGTAGGGATATGGAAGTATTGACAGTTCCCTTTCCCTATGTAACATTTCGAATAGAGCCCCTGGACACAGGTATGATCGGTTTGAAGGAGTGTAACTTACAGATGCAAATTTCCGTTGCCACGCGTCCAGTATGGTGGCGGCCTTCTCCTGGCTCCAGCCGACGTGGTGCACCTTGTGGCTGTCGGCCCAGTACTCGAACATCTCTCGCTCGCCCATCAGCTGCACGACGGACTGCAGCGCGCGCGCAGACCGCAGCGCCGACGTGTTGTTGCGCGTCACGCCGCCCACGATCAGCTGCTCGGGCCAGTGCATGTACGCCGCCGCGAAACCGAAGCACCCGTTCGAGAGAACTGCAGCCACATCTGGAATCTGAATTAAACACCTCAGTAATGGCAAGTAACGTGTAACTTTAGGAGTTAAGCATGGGTCCTTTCCATTCTTTTCTAATTTCCAATTAACGTCCTCTTTCTTCATACAAAATGAGTATGAAGTGAGTTTGGCACAGTGAAAGTGATAAGTATAATAGGTAGTCAAATTGGAAAGGGATTTTGGTTCATAGTTCATTCATTGATGATGAAAATGTATTGAATTTCAGATGCAGGTGTAAGTAAGATCATGATAAAACTCTGCCTGGATACACGTGAAAGTTGTCCCGGGAAGACACCTGCATGACTAGTGGATGTTATAGGTAACTCTGTACGCAAAAACAAACTTTTCCAATAGGTATAAATTTAATAATAGGTGCATACTTTTTGTCCCGATATTCGCACCACACTCAAATTTCCGGTATATGGCACCCGCTTTAAATACATTATTCCAGTAGCTGTCAGTTTGAAATATTCTGTAGCGCGTACCAACGTAGCGTAACGTAGTACAGATAAAACGTTCAATGCTAATAAGATGCCCGAAAAGATTGAGAACGAACAATGTGACGTGGTAATCACGGCCTGTATACCGATTACAATGTGTCACCTGACCGGCGATAGAGACAAAAGAATGTCGCAAGATTTACGAGGTTTCCGTGGAACTGTTCATCTGTATGTATCGGGTAGCGCGCATTATTGTGTCGTTGTGACGGCGATAGCGGCGGCAAACGAGGCCCATTGAAGCGTACAATGCGCCCGTATAATGCGGGGTCCGGCGGCGCGGGCGCAGGGAACAATGCGCGCCCGATCTGCGGCCCTTCGCCGAACGTGGGTGGCGGCCCGCTGCGCCATACTTTGTCCGTGCCGTGCACAAAAACGTATCCTACTTACTCGCCATATTCGACTCTCAATGCCATAAGACTACTTTTTAAATTCAATTCAATATTGTACAATCAAACAAATGGCTCAATAAGCCAAAATTTTGCGATAAAACATAATTTAACGTTTCCATTTTCCGGACGATAACGTCATTACGAGGCGTCCAGAGCGTAATTAGCATCGGAACATAACTTTCTCGAGCCGGCCGCAGGTAGCCGCCATCTGCCGCGCGGCGACCGCTTTCATCCCGTCTTATTACCGTTTCCAAAAATACTTTATTATAATGGAAAGTATTTAAACTTTATGCGTTCGACTCGATAATAGTACATTATTGCAGAGGCCGCCAAGTAGCGCATTGCCGGACGAGTCAGTTAGAAGGCTGAGCGAAGCGAAGCCTTCTATTAGTACGAGTCCGGCAATCGCAATTGCGGCCGAGGTATATATAATGCTTTTCTCAAACAGCGAGGAAATACGTAAGGTCAGTCGGGGCAAGTGCGCCAGGATGGGGTAAGTGCGCCTAACATAAATATATCGAAACCTATAAATATTACTCAACTAGTAGTTGGCTTTTTACAAGGCATAGGGGCGAAATAAATCTAGGCGCACTTGCCCCACATCAGTATTTACTACTTCCATGATCGTGGATGATTTGGCCATGGAAGTTGTACTTATTACCTCCATGGATTTTCCAGTTTCGGGGCAAGTGCGCCAAGATGGGGTAAGTGCGCCTAACATAAATATATCGAAACCTATAAATATTACTCAACTAGTAGTTGGCTGTTTACAAGGCATAGGGGCGAAATAAATTTAGGCGCACTTACCCCACATCAGTATTTACTACTTCCATGATCGTGGATGATTTGGCCATGGAAGTTGTACTTATTACCTCCATGGATTTGTCAGTTGCTCTACAGAGGTGTCTCAAGCGAATTAAAAAAAAACACACACACACACGACAATAATGTTTTTGCTGGCCAAGGCCGGCAATGGACAGCCTCGCGTCTTCTTTTTTTGAAAGTAACACGAACATTTCCGTGCATGTTTGAGAAAAGTTATTTTATTTGTCGTGATCCTACATGCTTTATTTATGTGCCAGTAAAACCGTCGTAAATTGAAGTCTTCATAAAAGGACAGGGAGTTGTCGTAATATTCCCTAATGTGGTCCCACGGTGGCGTAACAAATCATGCCGTAGTTCGATCTCATTCATATTTAAAGATCACAAAAGAATGGTATACTGAACATTTGGAGTCGCGTATAAAAAGTGAGATCAGTGAAGGTTGTATTGTGGGTACCTGTCCTGATTTCTTGTTGGGCGCGGAGTCGGGGCAGCGCGGGTCGGAGGGGTCGAGGCACGGCTTCTTCATGTAGGCGGACGTGATGCCGCCGCGCTTCATGTATGCCTCCATCGTGCTCATCGGGAACTGCAGCTTGAGCTGCGACACTTTTTCCTTTACTTCTTCTAACGCCTCTTGTGGGTTTAGTTGCGTCCATTGTAATTTGTTTGGCAGGAAACTGAAATGTTATACGATCAATTTGTAATTTTGTTCTCATCTTTTAGAATTATTCTATAAATGTGAAAAAGTAAACTTACGGTACGTAAATAGGATAATCCGGTCCCAGTAGTTGAGAACCCTCCCAGAAGCAATCAAGAGGAGTGATGATGGCACACGGGATGATGTTGTCGAAGATCTTCTCTATATGGTAAGCCTCGAAGTCGGGGATGCTGGGACTGTAGCAAAGGTCTTTTAGCCTCCACTCAGTATCATACATATGAACAGTAACTCTAGTCGCCGCTTTAACTACCTATAAGGACAAAATGCAAACGTTATTAGGTATCCCTGATAGAATACATAGGTACCAACGAAACAAATAGATAAATTATTGTTTTTACCTCCAAGTGGTTGAGAAGCGCTTTCGCATGTAAAAGCGACGCATCAGGGTCCTTCGCAGTCTGAATGATGAGCTGATGCGTCGAGGAGTCAGTCTCGCCCAAGGCCTTCGCGGTGTACTTCAGTTCTGCTTCCAACCGGCCCCCCTCTGAAGCAAGGAAATCATACTGTACATAAGAAATAAGATCGTCAATATACAGAACTTAAACGAGTGATTATCGGTTGGACATAGGTAATGATGACGATAAATTAACATGCAATCTGTACCTACTTACAGTTCAAAAAAATTGCTCACTTCCTTTCAATAAAAAGGCAATCAAGTTTACCTACATGGAAATATTTTTTCTTTATCGTGTTTATATGTGCGACAAGATTGAACGCTCCATTAAAATAAATCTACAGTTAAATACGATAGTCGTTATAAAGGCACAGATAACTAAATTTAGTTGTTTGTTCGGTAAATACCTAATCGGAGAGATAAGAAATCGTAAAAAAATACTTAATCGTATCGTAAAAACCAAGTGCAGGGTTTGTGTCTAATTAATTCATACTTGAAAATTGAAATGTCAGATTCAACTAATCTAAATATATAAAACTCAAAGGTGACTGACTGACTGACTGACTGATATAGTGATCTATCAACGCACAGACCAAACCACTGGACGGATCGGGCTGAAATTTGGCATGCAGGTAGATGTTATGACGTAGGCATCCGCTAAGAAAGGATTTTGCAAAATTCCCACGGGAACGGGAAAAATCAGGATTTTACTTTTTAATATTTCTGCGCATACGAAGTTGCGGGGAAAAGCTAGTTTTTCATAATATCACAGGAAACAACTTAAAGGAAACAGATTACAACTTTGAAGTGCTCTGTACCGTACTAAGTAAAATGAGCTACTCAATACTGTGATTTGCTTAAGAGTTCATTTGTATTTTGCAAATGGACTTGCGAGAATGGTTCACTCGTACCTACTTAAGGATGAATTCATTACACTTAAGTCCAGAGCGAAGGTGTTATTTAGCATTTTTATTTTCACAATATTTGTGGAGGCAGAGTCAACAAAAAATGGATCTAATTTTAGCTATCCCATCAGCACCCACAGCTTATTGGTGAGCGTCGACACATTTGTCAGGGGAGAGGCAAGCTGCGATAGTTAACACGTCCCGTTTGTGATTTATCCGGGACCGTAGTCGGGCTATCGACTGCTTGCCTTCGTCGCATCGTTGTAGCTTCTTTAGTTTTAATTAGAATACAAAAATAGTCGCTTACAGTGACAGATATGGTCGCAGTAAAAAATACTTGGTTTTCTTATTAAACGTAGCAGTATTTATATAAACATACTAAATGAAGTCCCAGGTATCATCTACCCACGCATTCCCGTTGCACAACCAAAAAAATATAGATACGAAACGGCGATGTTTTTCGACGGTGCCGGGCCTTATCGGACGGCGGGAATTCGTTCCCAATTAACACCCGACCACTGATTTATAGGTCGGTTTGTCACATTTTCGCTTGCACTAAATTAGGCCTGTGAGGTGTGAGAAAACAAGAATGGCTGATATAAAAGTTAACTTCTCCGGGACATGCGAAATTTATTTCATCTGATAACTTCTTTGAATGCGTATTTTTTCTACACGGAAGTGTTTTCAATACTCAATCGTTTATTGCATTCCACATGTGTTACAGTTGTTAATAATAATATACATTGTATAAGGATCAATGTGGACCCTGGTGGGCACAGCAATTTTGGAGAGGCTGCTAACTACATATTTACACATATTTATATAAGCTAAATCTTATCATCTAGGAATTCTTTTACAGTATAGTAAACTTTTGAGTTCAAAATTTGCTTTAATTTTTTGTTGAAAGTTGTATCATTACAATTGTTGTTGTTGTTTTCGAATTCATGTAAAGGTTTATCCGTTACTATTCACTCACAAGCGGCCAAGAAAGGCTACTATTATGCGATGCTTTTATACACATGTAACATTTTTTTATTATCAGTTTCTGGCACCTATTTCTTACAAACCATGAATAGATTAAGTATTAGGTAAACTTTGGGCCTTATAATAACTTTCACCATCCCACGAGAAATGCATTTTAATTTTAGTGAACATCCATACTAATATTATAAATGCGAAAGTAACGCTGGACTGATTGAGATGAAATTTGTCATGGCGATAGTTGGGGTCCCAGGAAAGGACATAGGCTACTTTTTATCCCGGAAAAACGCATAGTTCCCGCGGGAACGCGGCAACCGAATTCCACGCGTATGAATGCCATAGGTATGCTATAAAAGGCCTAAGCAGTACCTATAAATATTTCGATGTAGTCAACAAATTAGTGCATATTCATCGTTCAATTGATATTAACATAGATCGGCAATGTTGATAAAACTATATATCGCGTGAAGTGTTAATTAATATTTATAACTTCCCTAATAAAGACGCCAATTGATCACCTGTCGCATGTCTGTCAGATTGTGCTAATGCTGAATGCCGGCAACGTCCACAGAACACTTTGTATGGAAATGAGCTTAATAAGCATTAAATTTTACAAAGAGACTTTGGCAAAAAAGTTGATGAAGGCAGCCCTGATGTGCCAGAGCTTTTTTGTTCAGGAGTGATTAAAAACTTCTTATGTGGGTTTCGTGAACAAATCGAAAAGGACTTCGTATGTATGCATGTAGGTAGGTATATTATTACCCGACTGCGCCAGAAAGATGATTAAGTTTTTCGAGTGTATACATATAAGTATGTAAGTACATATAAGTACCTATGGTACCTATAGCTATTTCTTTGCGATGACCTGTAAACGGCTTGAATGATTTCAGATTGCGAAGTGTGTCGTTAGATTTGTCTTGATTGTGAGAGTGATACTGGGTAACATATACCTATATCAAACGCTTAATTTATGCAGTACGGTTTTTTTAATGTTTAAAAAAATATAAAAATCGTTTAATAAAGTACAAATATGCTTTTTAGAGCCCAAAGATACAAAATAACTTTTAATGGCTTGAGAAAGATCTCTGAACCTTACCGTCATGAATTCTTATCATACTTTATTATCTCCTTGACCTCGATCGGTCATAAACGACGTGCGGCGAGCGGAATACAAACGTAAAGCCACCGCGAGTGCCGTTTCAAGTGCAAGTCAGGGGCGGTCAACCTTCCGAGACCACGTTCGCTCTAAACATAGCCCGTGCCGGATATTAGGGATTATCATAAAGCAAGTGGAATGGGATCGGCGTCCCGCCCGCACAGGGCGCCTCTATTTTAACACCTACCACAGTCGTGGGCGCAAATTACGACGCCAACGTAACTCTAGAGCTCGTTGGAAAGCGTGAAGATTGATTTAAGTATCGGATTGTCGACGCCATTAATATCGATCACGTTTCGGTTCAAATAAACTAACTAGTTTATAGGTATACGTGACTTTGACTGGAAACGCGCTGCTTTCAGAAGGGCGGTGTCATGATTCCAAACTTAAACTAGCAGCATGTTTGGAGCAGAACATATCAGATGAACCTATTTTTTATTATTTTGAAGTTACGAACAAAAGCAAAAGTTCGCTCAAGTAACGTAGTACTTAAATTTCACATAGCACATGCCATGAAAGCTTCAACGGGAAGCGCGAGGCAAGGTCACGCAGGGCTACTCGTATCACTACACAAACCCGACCCGCTCAAACTCTCTGTCAACACAACTCAAAAAAAAAAACTACTCGTGAACATGGCCGAGCCTGCCCATGAGCATCGCCGCATCAGCACGCAATGCAATGCAAGAAACAGTGCATAATGGCGTACCTAATGAACGGGTATCTCGTATAATGTGTGATAATTCACTGAATGGTAACTGTCAGTCAACGTTGGCGACAGGTTTGGCTCGAACTTTTATTGTATGCTGGAAACGTGCTCAGGTAATGACGACTTCGTCGAGTGCGCGATCTGATTGCAATGAATGACGTCTCCGACGCAGAGAATGGCAAGCAAAGCGGTGCGTGGCGGGCGCGCGGGCATGCTGCGGCCACCCGCGCACGCTGCGCCGGCGCCGAGCGTGTGGTCCTCCGCCCGCGCCCCGCCCTGGCCCTCTATGCAAATTAGCCCGCGTAGACAACAGATGGATGACGGAATAAACAAACCGCGTCCTCTGCGCCGGCGACGGCGAGCCTGCGATCCATAAACTGTCTAGATAAACAGCCTGCCTGCTTCCTGATTGCGTTAAATTACAGATTTATTAGCGCGAATTAACGGAGAGTAAATAAAAAAGATTTAATTAGGTATATAAATAACAAATATGAAATTGTCCGTTGCTACGTCTAATACCAGCGCTAAACATAAAAAAACATCATTTAGATCACGGTCGCATGAACGTTTACTGTTAGGCTTCCATGGGGAAGATTCGCAAAAAAAATGTAACTAAAATACATACATATTTACATTATAGGTACCTACGACGTATGTAGGTACGTATAACATAACTTGTGCAAATGGCATAGGGCTGTGTTCTCATTATCTACCTGCTATAGAATACCGTAAGTCATGTCACGTTCCGCACATAATATTCTCATGCTCCACGGCGGTGGGCCCGGCCTGCTGCGCTCCCGATTGAGCCATCACGGTCGCCTCGCTGTTTCGAGAATGAATTCCGAGCGGCGACGGGCCGAGCGCGGGCGCACCGCAACACAGCACGACGTCTTCACACAAAAGCCGGCCGGACAATCGGATCCTTCGTTTTTGTGAGTGAATAGAAATGTTATACTTTTTTTTGGTTTTTATTATAGGTCGTAATTTCACGTAGGGATATTTACGGGCGGCCGCGGGCCACCTAATTAAGTTGTTAGGCGACTCCGAGGCCGAGGTATTGTTTAACAGATGCGGTCCCGTGATGGATATCGGTTTCAATATGTATTGTTTGACCGGTAGCTGAAGAAATGTTTACTATGAAGGCCGATTTAAAGGTGTTTATTTTATCAGCGGGAGGGTGCTTCCATGAGC
Organism: Aethes cnicana; assembly: GCA_963971205.1. Lineage (NCBI taxonomy): Eukaryota > Metazoa > Arthropoda > Insecta > Lepidoptera > Tortricidae > Aethes > Aethes cnicana. Next base: position 4,879,116 of record OZ020274.1, on the reverse strand, counting down.
GATATCCGAGTGCTCATAATTAGCCAGAGGCTACGATACCTATATGGGCTGCTTATTTATAGGTGTGCGGCACTGTAGTAATGCACCCACCTACAGAAGTATTTCCACATTCCGAAGAGTTGGAAGAATACAAAAAATCTCCCGCTATACATTATCAGATGGAATAGTTCATTGACACGTTAAGTTCTGTATTTAACTCGGGATTTTTTCCTAATTATTACTTAGGTAAATTTCAAGATTATGGAAAACATAGAAATGTGGACCACCCAGAAATATGGAATTCGGGCAGTAAAAAAACGTACCGGTTGTTTACTATCGGTCGACCTTCAAGGACAATGTCTTGGTCCAGAACTATGCGCGATTGTAAATAATATTTTACTATACAAACAAATTCATTTAGAGACTTCTCACAATTTGTATTCTTGTTTGGATAAAAAAGCAGTCTATAGTGTGGATGGACCCTTTTGAAAGTATTCAGTTGTAAAAGAGAGGTTCAACTTGAATGTGATACCTACATATACAAGTTAACCCACACCAATATGATACGTTTTTTATGCTTGTGTATGTGTGTGTGTGCGTGCGTATGTGTCTGCTACAAGTGAGTAACGTCGGTCGTAGCATCCGAGATAACAGTGAAAGTGTGAAAGAACACTCAGATGAAAGAAATCAATCGTCCTGCTCATTCAAGATCATAATACTCGTAGGTAGGTAGGTAAATAGGTATATGGGATCTCTTATCCTCCTAAATAACGATTCACTCTCTCCCTATTTAGCAAGATATAGGTATATCATTTAATGACCTGTTCGGAGAAATGGATCTTCTATTTAAATTTTAGGGATTCTATTAAGATAATATTCTCATCCCGGTTGTGATCTGCGTTCCTCTCGTTCTCTTAAACTCGTCACTCTTTCTTACTCCACGGGTTTTGTTTCGAATTCTTTCACCCTTCAGGCAATCCGCCTCTGGAATTCGCTACCTCTAGATATTAGACAAGCTCAAACCAAGCTCTCCTTCAAGCGAATGCTGCGTAAGCATTTGTTTGAGAAGGTCGCGTAGATTTGGAATCCTTCATATTTTCTTTGCTTCGTGCGGCTGGTTTATGTATGTATTAGTTTATGTATGTTTATCTTTTATATATTTTTTATGTACGTTTATGTAAATTTATCCTCTTTTGAAATTATTTGTCCTTGTATTTCTGTAGTTTCTTTCTGATATTGATGCACCTACTCATTTTTCTTTCTGTTTGGCCTTATGGTTGACTGGTAGAGAATGCCTTTAGGCATTAAGTCCGCCAATTGTATACATTTTGTATGTGCAATGAAGTTTAAATAAATAAATATTTCAGAGTCTGCTCTAAATAGGTAGGGAGATAACACAGGGAGATAATGTATTAAAAGGTCATCATTTTACAAACTCGAATCAGATTGCGTGGATTGGCCCACGCCATTTTACTCCTGTTTATCTCTGGACTCTGTAGTTGCACTTACTATCATAAATAAAATAGTACAACGGTAAATAAATATGATGTAATCGAACACCTATTTATACCTAGTTCGTGTGAACGTAAACAACTGCGAGTGAAGAAAATATACGGATCTAATTAGGTGCATACATACTTATATTGCTTTAATTTGCTTTTGATCCATTTATCACGTCGCTCAGATGTTCTATATTCTGGATAAGTAGGTTATTTTAGAACTAGCCTATGGTTATCTGACTTGTATCTAATCAATAAAGTAAGAATAAAACAATAAATAATAAGAAAGTACCTACCTATTCACATTCCAATCTTAGATAATAAAAATAGTACATTACAAACCTAGGGTGGTGAATTCGTAAATGTCCCAGATCGCAGGTTTCTGTGGCCCGAACCGACGGTGAGGGCCATAAATATGCGATCTGGAGCTTTACGAATTACCACCCGTGGTTTGTCAAATGTTTTACGTCTTGCCTTGGCCAAGAAGTGAGATTTTCTCTCCGCGTAGCGGGCAGAAAATCCCACTTTATGGCCAAGGGTGATGTAAAATGATTTTGATAACTTACTTGAAGTGTGAAAGTTAGTTGCTACCTAAAGAACCTAATTATACTATCAAACGTTTGTTATTGAAGCAATAAATAATGTTATCTCTATCCGTACTAGTTATAAATGAAAATGGTAAATTGAACAGTTTCTTTTAATCATGGCCTTCTCATGCTACAAATAGTAAAAAAATGGTAACTTAAAATAACGTTACGCTATAAAATTTAAATATTAAACCCACCTAACTATTACGAGTTCTCTTGATTATGACGAGATAGGTACTTTAAAATTTGCATTATAGTACTTAATCTAGCATTTAAATTATGTACTTAAATAAGTTTCAACATCGATTGTCTACGAATTCAATAACAATACAAGTATCTGGCAAGCCACAGTGCAACATTGGAGTTGTTAAGTGCCGCCACTTACCGAATTCGCGCACACGCGCGCATTTGAATATAATCGACTACACTAATTCGTTACATTGCGCCGCCACCGGACGTTTAAATTGTAATTTGGGTGATGCATGCATTAATGCTGGTTGTTGATGGCTGCATTGATATTCGAGGGCGTATAAGGGCCGAGTGCATGGCGGTAGGTTGCATTATGCCTGGCACGTCGGCGGAAGCAGCGTCGGCAAGCGACCCATTGGTATTCCTCAAGGTGCATTCTGCGCTACAATGTGTTTAACTGGGTACTTGGTTTTTTGTGTGCGGAAACTTCGAGTAAAAGTCGGTTCTGTGTTATTGTCGAGCAAACTTTCGAGTTTTATTTTAGGTTGAAAATGATTTTTCTCAAACATGCAATGAAATATTGATATTATGTTCTTCTTATTAGCCTGGGAAGTATCACGTTTCAGTCGCGGCTAGACAATTGGTCTGTAATGAAATTTCATACGAATGTTGCAGGCCTAGGCCGGCAGCTCACTTTTTTTAATTTCCATATGATATATTTGTGACACAGCATCTTGGCATTCCGCCATTTAAAAAAAACTAAGCATCTTACAGGCCGAAATGTACCTATGTTTTTTATTCTTTTTAAGTATAATTCGATAGCTTATATTGATAAAGCTTAATTGTTTTCTTGAATAAGTTTCGTATATCCACCCATCTAATCTAACTACCGATCACAAACAGATGGTATTCATTATCATAAAAATTTTGTTTGATTGAAAAGAGGTTATATAATTTTGATTGTCAAAATAATGAATGACAAGTATCGTTCCACAGGTCCATGCTAAGGATTCGTTCAGAAACATGCTTACGCAATGTTCGAATCGTATGAATACTCGTACGTGTTAGTTTGTTTTTTATTCACCTATAATTTCTCAAGTAATATTTTTTTTGATTTACAGATTTTTGTTTATTTATTGCATTGCATGTTTGAGAAAAGCACTATACATACATCGGCGGGGAACGGAAGTTGTCGGCCTCGTAACTATCCGGTATATAATACTCGGCCTGCAACATCCTCCTTCCCGGCCTCTGTAGTAATGTACCTACTATTACTACCTTACCTAGTATAGCATTGCGTTGTGTCCGGTTAACAAATTTTCCCTTGACTGAGATGAGATAGATATGTGAAAAATCGTCAAGAAGTGTAAATTTACACGTTAAAATTTACATTGAAACAGTATATTTATGATAATGGAATATAAATGGTCGTCCATCGACTATTTATATCAATTAATCAGTCTATGTCGTCGATCGACGGTGGATTGAATTGGTTCACATTGTTTTAAGTATACGAGTAGTATCTAAGCTTATTTTTTTTACCTAAAGTTCCCGTAGTTGGAACGTCTATTTTCACGTACAGACATACGAAAGTTAACGTTCCATATTTGAATTTTGCTCAAAATTTTCATAGTATCAATTTTGAACACAACTACATAGACGAGAGGCCTTAGATAAGTTTTTGCCCGACTGCGCCAGAAGGAGGGTTATGTTTTTTGAGATCCGATTTTAGCTTGCCAGGTGTCGTTAGATTCGTCTTAATCGTGAGAGTGACACTGGGTACCTATATCAAAACTGCAAAAAAAAAAACAAAATGGCTGACTTTTGGAGGCATTTTTAACTTTGCCAAAAATATTTTTTTGTCGAAGCCTAAGAGTGGGGTATCAAAATGAAGAGTTGAATGAATGTATCACAAAAATATATATGTATATATAAGATATGTGAAATCAAGAGTTTGTATGCAGACGGGTTTTATAATTTTTTGCAAAAATCGAGTTATTTACCGAAGTATAAAAACTATCGATCGATGTCATCAAATTTACCATCTATCGATACCTGAGAAGGGAATAATACACTGGTGTTTATCTATCTGAATTACCTTGGACCCAGAGCTGGTCGACGCGCGAGTGTATCTGGGCGGACTTGAGCCCGACGCAGAAGGTGGAGAGCACCAGGATGGCCACGAAGAGGACTTTGCCCGCGTCGCCCTGTAGGAAGCAGCCAAGCACGAACAGCTGCTCCTGCAGCCACGCCCGGATCCACAGCGACGTGCGCCCGCCTTCGATGTTGCCCTGCACAAACGCACACGGTGAGTCTCCCAGGAGATCAAGCCAGGCAGAGTTAGAGCTCTAACCTACAGTCACTGACACTGGGTTAATAGAGAAAACTCAATGTTAGTTCAACCGCGTCCACCGCTTACAACGATTAGTGTTAATACCTATTTAATTGGTGTAAGTGGGCTTAAATAGATTAAGATCAATCAATTGCATCTGATTAAAATCTGCGTCAGGTATTACATAAGTATAATATGTACCAGTAAGTACGTAAATCATAAACACTAGTATACTCGTAGTGCGGGAGCCCAAAGAGGAGATTTGTAGAGTGATTCACACTGCTACACAAACAGGCTACTTTTTATCGCATAGTTCCCGCGGGAACGCCATTACCGAATTCCATGCGGACGAAGTCGCGTCCAAATAGTGGGGTTTGCTTTAAGTATGTATATGCATACCTACCTACGTTTCTGTACTCTGTCGCTCATTAGTTCGTTAACCTATCTTAGGGACCTATTTTCCTATTTACTACTAGTGCGCACAGTGTTGCCACTTGCCAGCAGGAATCCCAAAGACATCCGGTTAAAATACCTGGCCTATAGATGTGTTATTCCTGTTTATTAGTTCCGTTCTCGTTCATTCGTTACTGCGCGAGTGAGACAGTAACTAATTATATGTACATCCATACATGCATCTAACTATCTATCGTTTATAATAAACTAGCTTCTGTGGAAGCCGTGGTGGCCTACTGGTTCGACCTAGCGCCTCTCATGCAGAGGGTCGGGGGTTCGAGGCTCGCACCTCTAAGTTTACTTATGTGTGAAAATCATTTACCACTGTGTTTTTCGTTGAAGGAAAACATCGTGAGGAAACCTGCACGCATCTGCGAAGCAATTCAAAATTCAAAGATGTGTGTGAAGTCCCCAATCCGCAGTGGGCCCGCGTGGGGACTATAGCCCAAATCTCGTGATGAGAGGAGGCCTGTGCCCAGAATTGGGACGCAAATGGCTGTAGTAGTAGCTTCTGAGGAGGCTGATAGAGGATGTAGCAGTAGCAATGTTTTCCTTTTTCAGTATTTACAGAATGCATCTCTTAAATTTGCCTGTGACATAGGTACGCAGACGGAAGGATGTGAGAGGAAAAATTCCGAAATTCTAAGAACTTCGTGATCTCGAATGATTATTTTTATAATTGAAAGAGATACCATATGACTAATTTAGAGTTGAAAACACTCCCGAGTGTTCTAAACCATGTGTCATGAAAATCTGTTTAGCCGTTTGAAGATCATCAGCTCTTTTCTAGTTGATGAGGGGATCTGACAAACTTCCTTATGTCCGATCGATAAACAAATGACATTTAATATTGGTAATAATTTCTATTTTCTGAAGCTTTTGAATGATGAATGTAATATATTATGTAATGTGTAATCTAATGTAACTAAAATTGTAGTAATATAATACTAATTGTGTACATATATATTTGCATGTATTTAATACTGTTTACGCAAATAAATATTTCTGATTCTGATTCTGATTCTGATTCTGATTCTGATACGAAATTTGGTACAGTGTTACTTCAATGATATTGAAAGTTTACGGTAAGATAACCATGACCGACCTGATGAGCCGTTTGAAGATCATCCGCTCTTTTCTAATTGATGAGGCGATCTGACTACCTTCTATGTGTCCTATCGATTCGAAATTTGGTACAGTATTACTTCAATGATATTGAAAGAACATCCTACTTTAAAAAGGACAAAATAATAGTAAAATTTAAGTTTAAGTCGCAGATTGCAACAAAAGGATTTACTCCGAAAAATTTGCAAAATCGACACAACTGACTACACCTGTTTTCTCACTTAGCGGTCCCCCGACTCGACTACGCTTGGAAAATAAAAATATTTGAACTTACATAATATATGTGACGATAATAAATATACAGTTGTACTGTTATTTAAAGAGTCTCTGAAGGTACTCGTAACTCGCTACAAAACTATAAATCATGTGCTGCGGAGGTTGCTGTGGAGGCTGCTGCGGTGGCTGCGGCTGCTGCTGCCGTTGCATCACTATCTACACGTGCTGCACGAAGATTGGCTAGCCCCAGCGGAGCTGCTGCCAGCCATGTCTGCAGTGCCTTTGCCGGAGCCCAGCTTTAATGTTATGTCGCATACTAACAAGTGCCGTTTTGTGGAATAAAATTATGTGATGAAATATTATTTGTTACTTTTTAGAGTTTATTTTTTGTGTCGGGGTTTTTTTTTATAATAGTCAAAGTAGGGGTATTTGATATTTCTACCTGTAAACGGCAACCAATGGGCCTTTTATTTTTACATAAAATAACGCAAGGCTAACAGAAAGTTTCAATATTTTCCAATTGGAACTAATTTCAATTGAATGAAAACATTTTCTGTTGTTCTGATGAAAAATTTACTGATGTGTGATTTTTCATGGAAGCAAAAAATTAGATTTCTAAATTTCTAAATAATTTATACAAAGAAGAATAAAAATAATAATGGTTTATGGTTGCTTAACGGTTGCATGAACTGCGCTGGGAAATAAACACTTCGTTTCCGTCCAATTTTACGTGTGTATCACTATATAGAAATCTAGGTGTAGGTAAATAAGTATGTACATATACCTAAACCCAATGTATTTACCTATTCTAGCCACAATTGGCAGTCTGATTAACATATGCATTATGCACAGGTACGCGCCGCAGATATAGGTAGGTATACGAGTAACGCCATCGTCACGTTTGCAACGTTGATTTTAAGTAAGTAGGTAGCTTAACTCATTTATTTAATGCAATTTTATAAAGTTTTATTTACCCGAGTTTACGAATGTTATTTTAGAAAATAGTCAGTAGGGACCTAGTGAGCGTCCACCATCGAAAGACCTTAAAATGAGGGGTCAATCTTTAAATGTTTTCTCCATAGGGGTAACTATCATCGGCGGACAAGGGCGGATCCAGGGGGGGGGGGGTCATGGGGGTCATGACCCCCCCCCCCTCGGCAGGACTAGGTTTACTGCGATTATTTATTTTTAACCCCTGACGCGAAAAAGGGGGGGGGGGGTTGTATGGCGTGACCCCCCCCCCCCCCCCCGAGTCGAAAGCTGGATCCGCCCTTGTCGGCGGACGAGGTAATAACACGAGGTCTTTAAACGTGGAAATGATTTCGGAGATGATTGTGATAAATGAGGGCCGGCGCTCCCGTGGCGCCGCGCAGGGCTCCGAATCTCAGCCTCACTAATTACATAATAATAACTCAATCGGTCGGCGATTACGCCATCCACCTAATAGCCCCGAGATCGGCGTCGCCGCTTAACCCTCGGCGAAAGGTAAAACCAAGACTTTATTCTTATTTTTCAACACAAATAATGAATTTAACAGAAAAGTAACGAATTGTTGTTTTCGTAATTTCGTAACACCATTTTGATTTTATTTAGGTACCTACCTATATCTTCCTTGCAAGCTATCCGCGACTAATTTATTTATTTACCTATTTATTTATTTGGGAAACCAACCAACCTTATCTAATTACAAAGATTTCTTAAGTGAAATATATGCTAAATGGCGAATTATAGGTTACCACAGTTTATACAAAATAGAAGAGGAACCGAGTGTCATCAGTTTACCAAGTAAGTAACAATCATAAAAAAACATAACCCTCCCTATGGCGCAGTCGGGTAATGAACTGAGCTGCACTATCGTACTACCTACATGGTAAACATTACGGAAACAAGTACTTATAAAACAAACTAACCACGAGAATAATTTGTGAACGAAATGTATGTATGTAATTGTGTGTGTGTGCGTGTGCGTGGGTGGGGTGTGTGTGTATATTACATGACTAGAATGTATGTATGTATGTGCCATAGGTATATGGCGCTATATATTTATTTATTTAACTTCACTACTTAGTATCGAGCGTATAATATCATGTTTAAATTTATTTTTAGACGAGATGAAAGGGTCTACATCGTTGAATTGCTTGTTGTACGTTCGTACTATAAGCAATTAACTTTAATCCCATTTTTTCCCTTTATTGGACACTTTTAATTAACATTGATTATTAAAAATAGACGCATTGAATCAATTTGAAAGAACCAAATCCCTCACCCCAGTATAGGTATAATGGGAAACATAAAGTCACTCACAAATTCAACACACATTTTGGCGTTTGATCAGTTTGGTACCTACCAAAAAAATGTAGTGCACTGCACTGCACACCACACCACATCGCCAGTAGATGAGACAGTAGGTATTTTAACTTTTTATGATCGGGATGACTAAAAAATCACTGTCAAAAGTACTTAGGTAGGTATGTCTGTTATTTTTGCTACCATGTGTATTTAACTACCGTTGACATGGCAGGTACCCTAGTTTTTTTTTAAACCAATATCTTTAGTTTTAGTTATTTCAGTAAAAGTACTCCACAAAAATACTCTCAGTTGTGATGAATGAAGTAACGTCGTTATGACACCACAATTGTCATACTCGTAACATGCGCGGACGCAAGGCCAAGGCGACGACCTACCTATTACTCGACTCACCGCGCCGCAAACCGAAGTGACGACCAGCTCCATAGATAGGTATGCTTCTATCACTTCTATGGTGGTAATCGTAGTCGTCACTTTTCCGTCTAGTAGGTATATGGGTACCTACTACAATTCACTTAATCATCAGTGCCAGGAAAGCTTAAATTTTTTTACAGTTTAATTTTAAAAGGTAATGTTTTACTAACTACCTACCTAGCTTCATTTTCATTCATATTTCTTGAAACTAGTAGGTATATGGGTACCTACTACAATTCACTTAATCATCAGTGCCAGGAAAGCTTAAATTTTTTTACAGTTTAATTTTAAAAGGTAATGTTTTACTAACTACCTACCTAGCTTCATTTTTATTCATATTTCTTGAAACTTGTGAAATCAAACAAGGCAAGTGAATTCTGAAAAATTTAACTATCAAAAGCTTTAAAGAATGCAGCAGTTAGGTACCTACCTATTTTCTATTATTTTGGACACAGATACTTCAAAAAGTCGTTGTTTGTGTACCTATTTCCTAAACCACTTTTCGGTATGTACACGTAACCGCGATCCTGACTATCGAGCTGTATGGTCGGCGAGGAGTGGAGTGATCCGAGTGATGCGCAAAGGCCGGTCGGGTAACGGATTACCATTGAATCACGCCTTATTAAATTACCCGTCGTAAGCCGCGGGGACGCCTCTCGCGAGAACGCAACGCGAACCTGACAGCACCAATTACACCATCGTTAGCGACCCGAGCGAATTCCAAGGCGTTTATTTTCAATCGGCGTCGCACGGAGAACGCGAACGGGAAACGAGTTCGCTGAACCGTAGTAAGCTCCCAAAGATCACCGCAACATAAACAAATAAATACAATATTTTAATAGATGATAGGTACGGCGGGAGTCAGGACTGCTCGTACAGTGTGCGGGCGCGGTGAATGTCGAGCGCGCTGGGTGGGCGTGACGTCACGACCGGAATGCGCCCGCGCCGCCCGCGCCGCGTCCCACGTGGAGCGTACGCCGCGTGCACCATCACTGCGCAGACCCTTCATTCAGGTACCAAATACGGCAACCCTGATGCACAACATACGCCTCCTACGTATCCAATGTCTTAATCGCACATTGACGATTCTTTATGTTTCGAACAGGTTGTGTACGCTCTCTTTTATACTGGAGTATCAGTACTTACTTCAGAATATCGGGTTGGTGCGGATTATGCAAGTACTACGAAGTGGATTAGTAGCTGTAATCCACAATGCGCCGACGCCGCTGCGACGGTCCAACTTCCTGCAGATAAGAGCTCGTCTCAAGAGCACGTCCTCGGGACCAAGTACCCGGGCAAACATGTATCCCATTCGGTTGCAAATTAATCGGCTTTAAAAGCGTTCCTACTGAATCACGCAGAATACTAAAAATAATTTCGACAAACTATAATTAAATACGTAAACAGAGTACTTAATCATTCACAGGAAACCGTCAAAAGATAATTTAATAGGAATGAAACAGCTGCTGGGTGGTGCTCCCCGCTTTTAAGTTGAGCCTATCTTATCTCAGGTCAAGAGAGTTATAATTATTAAGTACTTCAATAAACATAATTACTCCACAAAGTGTCTTTAATTGGTTTAATAAAGTAATTATAATCCACCTACCATCTTCTATCACTTGAGAAACAACACGCAAGAAGATATTTTAATTTAACCCCCGACGTTTCTTTTAAATAGGTACCTATTTATATATTTTTATTTCGATAAATTATTGAATAGGTTGTATAAATAAATGGCTTACACCTGGCTTGCAAGAAGCCAATAAGGTCCTAAATGATCACGTTCACCTTACGGACGGTTTGTATCCTTTTGCATTCACAAAATACCCTTCAACAGAATTAATCTCTGCGACAGGTGCTCTGCGTCTTCGTTCTTCCATTTGTGTTTTCTTATCAGGTCGTATGGGTATTTATTTAAACTCAGTACGAATAAATGAGTATCTAACGTTGAAAGATTTATCAATCATGCACGTCATCTTCCGAGGTTGTGATTTAGTTTGGCGAGTGGGTTCGAGCGGAGGTTTGATTGGCGCGATCTTTGACATCCGCTGGCATCAATCGACATCGCCCGGCGCGGCCGCGCTAGTGTTCCGGATCTGCATATAATGGGCCGTGAGTGTGGGCCTCTATTATCCCATCAGAATGCACGAGCCAGCGTGTGCTTAGTTGCCTCACAGTACTTACCATAACCTTAAACGGAATCGAGAATACGAGTTCCAGTTTCCAGTTTCTGTATATCTATCGGTGAAACAAACGCCGTTGTGGATTATTCAAATGACTTTGTTTGTGGTCTTGTATCTACTCGTTGGTGACCGTCAACTGACCTACCAAACACATTCCCACCCAGTCCAGTATACGTTCTCGCCGTTCTTCTCTTTATCAATTGGCAGTGATCTAAGTTCATGCTTAAAACATGCAACAGCATTGTAAGATGTTTGTTTCGTTATTCAATCTGACTAAACACTTTATTTCATTGTGGAAGGTGCATTTAGTACATTTCACGATTATATTTACAAGTCGGCATCGTCAAGGATTCTGCTAGTTGGCCAATTGGCTACTTGGCCAACGGCTTATATGAATGTCAACGACTCTTTTATATCTTTTATGTCATTTACGAGAATTTTACAACGAAATCCTTTTGGTGAACGCTTAAAATCCACAAAGTTTTGAGTAATGGTAAAAGTACGATATGGAAGCCAAATTTTCACTTATTTTCAAAATGTGCTCTATTGAAAAATTAACGAATTCTTTGTGGTAATGTCTGACGCGGAAAACGAGTCAACAATCTCGAGAAAGTTTAGTAGTGGACAGCGTAACCGGTTTGAGCGGCATATGATAACGACTTTATCAGTAATGCACTAGGTTACGAGAGAAGTTGACTGCAACATTGTGGGAGAGACTCACTGGAAGTAATGCGCCCAGCTGACACCGTAGCACGCAGCTACTGGGTCGGAAGAGGCGCCACGGGCCCAACAGTGACCAAGACTCAGTGAGGTGTGAGGGCGGTCACGTGGCGAAATCGGATATTTAAATTACTCGTGGCTGCGGCTAACCCACATGCCGCAAACCTGATGTTTTTTATTGGACTCCATTACCTTATTAGTCGAAAGATAAACGATACCAATTAACATCTGGGCTCTGCTAATTTTTTTGGACCAGGATATAATTTTTTTTATATTAAAACTTAATAAACTCTTGGAATTTTACTTCTTTTTTTTAACAAACAGCCATTTGGAATTTTAATTAAACGATAGCGTTAGCAAGAACAAGCCAAGAAGCCAAAGAACGTAGCCAAGTTTTTTACATCACAAGTGACAGCAACTTTTAAAGCAAGCGGTTTATTGCTCTAACTATTCTGGTATAATTTTCTATTCTATCAACAACGCTTTTCAGAAATTACGAGAATGCTCTACAATGTAACAGCAACAGTTTCTCTGAATCTTGTACAATCTCAAAAAGGTCCCGGCCCGGCGCAGCTGCTGACCGTTGCCGTAAAGCGCTCCAATGTTTGGACAAAGACAAAAGATCTGTGGGAAAACTAAGTGGGAAAGAGACAGGCAATTACCCATAAGGAAAGAAAAGCAGCTATTCCTTCACCGAGAGGGAAAGGGATGCACGATCGGAAACCACAAGATGTCTCAATTCCACGACGCAGCGCTGTGCGGTCCGACCAGACAAGACTTTCAAACTTTGTAGAATCTTGCGCAGCATTCTTTTTGTTTTGTTTTATGTAAAGGATCGATAAAGTATAATTTCGAGTTCCTATTACAATTTAAAATTTCGTAATAACTACAATGAGTGTTTACCATGTAGAAAATGATGCGGTAAACACCATTGTATATAGATCATTCTCACTCAGGTCTTTGTATAATTCAAGTTATCATTTTCTTATTGTAAAACAGGACAACAAGTCTGTTTATATTTGTAACTTGTGACGCATTCTAAATTTCTCTACACTACGTCTGCACCATTTCTACAATGTTGACGGGTAATCGTTTCAAAAACAATTTCCTCGTAATTGCGGCCATCATCAGGTTGAATTTCTCCTCTAGTAGAGTAAGTATGGTATGGCATGCGCCGTTGATGTCTCTATCGGCGCCGCCCGTAGCGGTGCGCGTGCGCCGCCCCCCTCCCCGCTGCGCCTTAATTGCTTCATCTTGCATACGATCGACCAACTTCACCTACATCATAGCAGCTCCCTACGAAATTACAGCTGTTTCTGTTTTGTTTCCTCGAATTTGTTTTAGTTGTTGTTTAGCCAACAGATTATTGTGTATCTTAATTTGGACAGAGTTTTTCTTGTCTATTTAAAACTTTTGATGGTTTTATGTCGGTTATTTCGATTTCCGACAATGTCTTATGACAAAAGTAGTTACTTTATTGTCGTAGCTATTTACTTGTGACATAGAAGTACAGTTAAGGACCATAAAGTGTAGTTGTTTAGTTAGGTAGATCGTTTTGAAAAGGCAGGAGGGTTTGCGAAAGGCTCGGTGGGGTGGGCCACCGCGGGGCGGCGGCTCCTTCTAGGAAGCGAGCCTTCCCCGTATCGCCGCGGTCCCGTAGGTAACCCACCCGGCGGGTAATTTGGGTACTGTAATTGTTTTCCCAATAAGTAAACTTGAGAGGTATGTATGATTATATCGCGAACTCGGCTGGCACTGCAGTGTGTCTGGGTCAGTTGATAGGGACGTCACCAAAACATTAGTAAAGAATGGTGTGGATAGGTAATCAACACTTTCTTTTTAGGGTTTTGTCGGTCTTGGAAAACAGGTAACGTTTATTTTCTTATTTTGAACTATAACTAGGTACCTAGTTACCCGTTAACTAGTTAAATAACACCTACGTGACGTAACGTGCCCTTACATTTTCAACAACATAATTCATTGAAGTTGTATTGTATGGTTAAAGTTGTAAATAAACTAGTCAACTTTTTGCAGAATGCTTTTTCATACACTGGAGATTCAGGACAGTTTAAAATACGCGGTTTTTCTCGTAGACTTACTAACCACTAGACGGCGCCACGCTTGCGCTGCCGCGTTCCATTGACGCTATTGACATTCGCAGAAAAACAAATCACACGTGCAATGTGACAGTAGAAACTTGACACTGGACGGTGTACCTTTTCGAGTTCTGAGAGAGCTAGCGCTGCATCCACCCAGCTGGTGCGGATGTAGAGGTCGGCGCTGTGGCGCGCCTCGGCGGCGGAAGGGCTCTCGCGTGCGGCAGACACTATCCGAGGAGTCGAAGGAGCCTCGGAATCGGGAGCCACCATGATCTCGGGGCCAGGCTTGTCACCAGTATCCTCATGAAGACGGCCGGAGTCCGTCTGGCGGCGCACGCTGTCATATCACTCGCCGCCACATAACCACACACTGTTACACCGTTATTCTGCACTTTCGTTTGTCACTGTACGTTTCGGAACATGGAACGACACCGAGTTTCGCTACAAAAGTAACGCACGCAGCACTCACGTGTCGGCACTAGCGCGACTCGACCAACACTGAGTATTTGTTGAGCCGCCATCATGATTCGGTCGGTTATGTTGCCGTTCTGGAATACGAAAACGCTCGAACGGCGGCGGAGGCGGCCGAACGCGCCGCTTGGGGACCACACACGTGATAGGCCGTCTCGCTCGCACAGTCGAGGGTGGGAGACTGGAGTACCAGAGGGTAGATGAAAAATAAACAATGCTAACTGCGAACTGATTGTTGAACTCTAAATGCTTCAATCAATGACTGATACTGTATGGGATAAGATATCAGAAAAGTGCAACTAAATTTTAATTACCTACGTAGGTATGTAAGTTAATTATATTGTTTTTTAGTAGGATCTGAGTTACGCGTTCACTTCAATTCAAGTTCGATCCATACAGTTGTAGAATCATTTTAACTGGTTATCTCACTTAGAATTTGTTTAATGGTTTTGTCTAACAATAAGTAAACAGACGGAAGTGTTTTGTTCAAAATAGCCGAATAAAGATATTTCATTTCATTTCATTACTTA
Source organism: Aethes cnicana (assembly GCA_963971205.1). Taxonomy (NCBI): domain Eukaryota; kingdom Metazoa; phylum Arthropoda; class Insecta; order Lepidoptera; family Tortricidae; genus Aethes; species Aethes cnicana. The sequence continues at coordinate 4,864,012 of OZ020274.1, read as the reverse complement.
CACTCACGAGAGCACAACTAGTAGGTATGACTCTAGGGGTTCAGCTATCGCGGGCGTGTGCCAGCCGACGTCTGTGTACAGATAATAAAGGCGGATCAAACATTCGGACGCACCATATCATTTTGTTTACAGAGTTTTCTGAGTAAAAAGTTGGGCGAGCGCCCCCGGCGGCGGGTAGCGGCGAGGCCCTTTGAAGTCACCGACATAAAACGCCGCCGGCGGCGATTTAACTAATGAATTTATATAGCGGGCGTGCCGCGTGCGCCCTCCGTCCACCACGTCCACCGGCCTTCACGATAGCCTACGTAAGGACCCGGCTGTTTACTTAGGGGATTGTCGATTTTCCGACGGGCACGACTTTTCTATCGATACCGCAGAAAAGCCTGTAGTTTGCCGTTAAATATGGAACAATATTAATATGAAACGTTCTTCTTTGTACAATAACGACTAATGCTCTTGCAATTCACGAAGGCGACCGCCTTTACTCTTAATACTACGTTGTTAAGATTCAATATCATTGAAGTCACTCGCCTTCGTGAATTTCAAGAGCTTCGAGTATACTTACTAGCCTCACGAAGTGAATGTTCGGTTCATATCGATTCCTAGATTGTAAAGTTCTCAGACGCAATTTAAAAGGCTTCACAGTTGCCACAGCACACAACATTGACAAAGAGAAGATCAAAAGCAAGGGATTTAGGACTGACCGCAATATACCATCAAGTTAAACAAGTGCATATCTATCTACATACTGTATTTCCAATATTTCCCAATGCAATAGATATCTATCTACATTGATCTTTTTCACTTTTCCCCTAGAAAGCTCTTACGACAGCAGGCATAACCTATGCAAATGTTTATTTGTTACAGTGGAACACAATGTATGGGTACACATAGTAACATAATCTAATGGAACATCAATTGGACTCTTCCACCGCGCGCAGTGCATGCAGAATGATCCTGACGTCAAATTGACGAATGTGTCGCGCAAAGGCAAAGCACCGCGCTACACCGACTGAATCCACAACTGTTTTGGCGACACGCGACCTGAATAACGTGTCTTTCAAACAATTAAAAATCATGCCAGATAAAGCTCGATTTTATCGCATTTAAATATCTACGGCGGATGCAGTACATGTCCAAATTTTAAAAGAGGCTTTCGACATTATGGTTATAAGTACTTCTTTGTTCTGTATTCATCAACATTTCAGTCGAAATACGTTCACTGCTGGGCATGACTCTCTTCAAGGCGCAGCAATCAGACTGGTCTTGTGACACTCCCATCTAGTTCTATAGTAAAATAAATGTTTCTAATTCACCACTGCCTGTTTACGTACCACGGCTGGGCACAGGCGTCCTCTTTCATACGAGAGCTTGAACTATCCTACACTACACGTGCCCATTGCAGTTCCGGCCCCTTGTAGGTATAGGTTTGCGCGGGCTAGTTTTCCGCAACTCGACGACTCAATTGCGCGTATTTTTCGTGATTCGCGACGGCGGTGTTATTCCTGCCATCCCAGCTCCTGAAGGAAGCCTGGCAGACCCTTGATGTTGCCGACGACTTCCTGGAGCGACCTGAATTATCACAGATGCATGCAAGTGAACATAATGAAAAGAATCACTGAAAAGTTCAGTGGTAAAAAATTAACTTCGTACGTAAGCTCAGAGGTGCGCGTTGAATTTCGGTCTGGGAATCTCTATACATAAAAGACAGGTGAGCATTTCTATCTAAAATAATATCTTCATCGATCTCAATTAAGAAATAACAGAAACACGACATATGGCTTCGATAAATAAACCTTCCGTTGTAGAGATCTCTAAATCAAGTTCGAACAATCGGATTAAGATCTCCAGCCACACCTGACGACATCTCGATTTCACGCGCACCCTTCCCAGAACTCGCTGATGGAGGTGTAAATGTCGCTATTCAAACTATTTCGCTTAAAGAACTGAATGCAATAGATAGATCGATCTAACGATATTGTGTTGTATGCAACTAAATTTACCACTGGTTCCTTGAATCGGAAAAGACCGTTTTAATCCCTGAACATAAGAATCAATTTAGTGAGACAGGTAACTTGGTTTAGTTTCAATAGGTGGGTTTAGGTTGAACATTTTGACACTTCGGCCAAAACGCAGCGGGGTGCCCTCTGTAAAGTTCTTCGAAGCTCGCGTGAGGTATGGTGCAGCATGCGGCAAGCTATAAGGTGAACGTTTCAATTACATACTCGACAAAAAGGGTTTCAGGTATGATAAGTAGGTATCATATAATTCAGACACTTATTAGCATACCTCGAACAAATCATGCGGATGACGTCAAACCACTCATAGGATGATTTCAAAAAGTATTTTCATAAACAATTACTACTTATCAATTATCAACCTCTTTAATAAAACGATATCGCCACTTGACATGAGCAGAGTAGGTACATAACATCTTTGACTGACATTGTCATTCAGTTGAACAATAAAGTGACTTCGTAATTATTTAGATTTTTCTTTACAATTTTTTCAAAAGACGCAAAAGAATGAAAAAAATAAAATAGAGAAATAGTTGTGTACATAATGTCATTTTTTTTTTAGTAACATATTGACTTTTATTATCAATTATCGTACTTACGTAAACAAATCTCGCAACATTTATTTTATTCACTAAGTACATCATCCTATCATTCAGATAATTCTGTATAGATTTCTTGAAATTATACGCGGTTAATCTGTTACTTCGTGCAATATGTCATACGGATGTTGCAATACATACATCATCTGTGTGCAAAATTAGGTACGTAATTTTTACGTCATCCGCATGATTTGTTCGAGGTATGCTTATTAGATATCCATAGATACTAATATTAGCGCTGCCCATGACTTGGCCGTCGTGTAGGTAATTCGATTATCGCGTTCTCGCGGGAACTAGTAAGCGGGAAGTAGCTTTGTCCTTCCTCGGGACTGCAACCATTTTCATACCAAATTTCATCTGAATCGGTCCAGCGATTTAAGCAGGGAGGGGTATCAGACAGACGGACAGACATAGGGTTACTTTTGTATTTGTAATATTAGTATATGGATATAATATTTATTTAAATACATTTATAACCACAGCTGAAAGTCAATTATGTTTCATGTTTACAACGTGAGGTGGCCCTAGTAGACTTTTTACGAGTACTATACAGGTACTTGATAGCGTCCCAAAATCTTAGTTAATTTAACGACTTTATACAGCGTGCGTAGGTGCATGAATTATCGGGTCTCGAATCTCAAACGGACACTGACGGATTTATGTGACAGCTGCGTAACGTAACGTACCCGCTAGAATTTTGCCAATGGCCATCGCCATGGAACTAAAACTTACATTTGTAATGGAATAGCCATTAAGCGTGACCTAATTTTCATCTGCCTTCTTGGTTATTTTCATCATAATCCCTTGTGATAATAATCTAGGATAGTAGATGTTAAATAAGAAACTATGTATAATAGCTTGAATTTTTCTTAAGTCGCCTGTATTAGACTTCAACGGGAGCGTGAGCTTAGTTTGGTTCAATTCAATTGATGATGAATTTTAAATTTATAATTACAGCGCGTATAGTCATAGTTAACCACATTAATATTTTATTTCAGACAAGTTAAAACTACTTAAAAATAAGTAAAATCCTTAAAAAACACTTATTAGTTAATGAGCCAGCCTCAACATATTTTTTGAAGAAGGTTAAGGATAAATTGGGCAGTTGTGATGGTATACCGAATGCAAACCTGGTGCTCTTCGTACGGAGCTAGAGATCTAAGATAGCACTTCCAGTCATAACATGGCGGCTGTAGTGGGAGTAACTCATTGACATGAGCCGCCTGCGCCGGCGCAGCTGACGCCGTCGCCGCGCTGTTTTATTGGCCTCGTAAAGTGCGCCGCGAGACGCATACAGAAACTATAGGATACGATGGATCTGTGCTCCTTGATGGTAGATCTCCGCAGTGAGCAGTAAAATAAGCCTGAATTGCACAAAAGGTTCTATGATATGACGTAAATACATGAAACACATCGTCGAAGTGTGTTATTCTACCACCAGTGCCACCCATCAATTTCCTGGTAATTCTGGCGAGGCATCGAAGGCACGAAAACGGCTTAAGTATAGAAAAGTTTGCTACAACAGCCTATTTACCACTGGAGGCCTGTGCCCACTGCTTGGCACAGGCCTCCTCTCATCACGAGAGGGTTTGGGCTATAGTCCCCACGCGGGCCCAGTGCGGATTGGGGACTTCACACACATCTTTGAATTACTTCGCAGATGCGTGCAGGTTTCCTCACGATGTTTTCCTTCACCGAAAAGCTCAGTGGTAAATTCAAATTGAATTGAATAGAAAAGTTTAAAGAAGTTGTATTCCATTAAATCGTAACTAAAATATTCTATACTCGTACGAAATCAACACTTTCTTGAGAATGCTTGCAATGCAATATATATTACTCTTTCTTACTTTTTACTTTATTTTCTGCCTGCTTGAGAACAGTATAGTAAAGAAAACCTTATCAAAAGTTTTTGTGTCGTCATGAAGTGTAATAAAAATCTAAATTAACACCGGCGCCATGATGGAAATGATGAGAATGAGAAATTTTCGACCCGAATTCAATCTATAAAATTAAGATAGGTAGGTTAGGCAGACATACGACGTGAATGGCATTATATTACACTTTTCATTTTTATTTTATTGTTTTCAGACTGCCGGGTTCTATTTACGCAGTCTTCACAGGAGCCTAAGACATGCGTTATTCAAACAGTTGGTCGAATTCGCCCGGAGACTCGTAAAATGTGTTTACAAGCTGTATGAATGGCAAAAACAATAAAATGTGGTCGGTGCGCCGGCGCCGGCCGACGACGCGTAAATCAATTCGCCGGAGCATTTTAATTGCGCGCGCTTTGGTTTCGCCACGCTTCGCACCTTCGATAACGAGCCTATCTCACGCCGTTAAATACTGGATGTAATGACTATAGTAAATTACTGCATCCAAGTTGCATGTCGCCTATGACGTTTTCATAAAGTTGCGGTTTAATGCGTAGCTGACAGCTATCGGTTATATGTCAGCACTGGAGTTATACTTAAGAGGGTTTACTCCGAAAGTTGGCAACGTCGCAAATAGCTGTCAAATATTTTGCTGTTTTCATTAATTTCTCAATATTACTGAATGAAAACATGAATTATCGCTCTATGGTTGAATAAAACATTAAGTATGGATTGCAACAGTTATCATAGCAACACGAAGTTTTTATTATTATGGAAGTAATATCTTTTGAAAAACTTTCCATGCATTTTATTGTAATCTTATCATTTGAATGCGTAACCAACAAATATAAAACGAGACGCGTCATTCAACCATAGAATGATAATATCTTCCTTTTTAATTCAGCAATATTGAGAAAGCAATAAAAACAGCGAAACATTTGACAGCTTTATGCGACGTTGCCAACTTTCGGGATAAACCCTCTTAACTACTTATAGGGTGATTCCTGAATCCTCTCCTGTTTTGTCGCCTGGGACGTGATCGGAATCAACCCTACCACAGACCCTATATAAATCAGTTTCTTATATCAAGTGGGTCCTGAAACTTTTTAAATGTATCTACGTATACATATAATGATAAATGATAATGGTAATCCACGAACATTCAAATTAAGAATATTCACAACTCAAGAAGTTAAATTATCTTCCTGATGCAACCCAGAAAAGCGTTTAATGTAACCATACACATAATTGAAATGTTCCTTTTTTGTTTTTGTTAATTATAAAAATGCCTAGGTAATGTTTCTGACTACTTAATATTGATTTGAAATAGTAGCTTATAATTTACCGAGTCGAATAGGGTTGGTTCCGATCATGTCTATCGAATCACTAAGATATGTTCAAAAAAGGTATTGTTGATTTAAATAGTTTTGGCTTTATTATTTTTGATTAGGATTAGGTAGTATAGAATTTGGAATAGGTAAGTGAACCTAAAAAAATACTTAAATTAATACACAGCCAAAATTTTAAATCGATCGCAATGCTTATTAGGTGCCACTCATAAAATTATCATCTCATTTTAGTTTCTCTTGAAACTTGAACTTCATAAGCGAAATTATTTACAACCGCTATTTTACGCATTCATTGATAAAGCAAAAATACGTTCATTGCTCATAGCGTAGTGCAATCAGTTCGGGCCGCGAGCCAAAACGAACGTTACCAAATTATTTACAATTTATCCCTAATAGCCGCGCGGTGGGTGGCCGGCCGCGGGCGCCCGCCTAATTGGATAAATTGCTTAGACTTACGATAAACAGAATTAAACAAATTGTCGATGGTGCCAGTGGAACTAGAGCTGCTGCCACTCCGTCACTGAGCCCTGAATTATACACAGCGACAAGGAAACTCACGTGATCGGTGTAATTGCGGCTATTACGACATTAAACAACGGCGTAGAAACATTGTTTAAAGCCCACTTATTTTAAAGTTCCGGAAGACGAACTATCGGTAGGCCTCCTATAAGATGGAGCGACGACCTGGAGGTCGCGGGAAACCGTGATGTGCAAGAGCAGTTTGGAGTGGCGAACCTTAGGGGAGGCCTAGATATGTCCAGCATTGAACTCTTTTAGCTGAAATTATGACAGAATGAAAGGCGCAGATTGAAGCTTCTTATTTAAATGTATGGTTCAAATTCATCAAAAAACAAAGATTACACGCTCGCAATCGGCATGTTAACCAGGTTTTCACGAAAAGAATTACAACAAATTGGATTTTAACGATTAACAAAATTTCTACTACTTTTCACGCAGTTTTTGAAAGCCTACTTTAAAAACGTATTACATCTATTTATTGTAAATATAAATGAAGGGAAATAATTGATTGAAAAGGCACTACCCAACCCATCCGATAGACGCATCCGATGAACAGGGTGTTAAACTTAAATCATTCAAAGAATGTGAAAAAAATTGCTCACATACAAATGGATGCGAATAAAATTAACAATATAAAAGTTCTTGAGGCAATTTTGTCATTTTACTTATCTCATTAACTAGCCGTTAGGGATAGAGGTACGACACGCAAGATTACAACAAAAAATAGTTTAAGCATAATTATGGTGGTTGATGATATTGTGATAACATCACCAAGCAGAGGAATTTAAGTTACCAGCAGTTAACAGTGTGCAGTTTACACAGGATTTTCTTCATTTCCATTGGAAAGTGACAATTTACCAGTGAACCGTACTTTCACACATAATGCACTTAAAGTTTTAGTAAAACATAGTATTTGAGCAGGTAAGTACATTACATAGAAATTCTGTTTTACGATATGCTCAAGTAGTTTATTCTAACAAGTAACACTTACATATCTTGTTGTTTAACTTTCTCCGAAAACCCATCACCAGGCGTTTCGACTGACTCAAATACTCAGTAAGTAATCGATACACGTCGCAGAACCGAAAACATTGCAAGCACTGCAAATAAAATTGTTTAACACGCTCGGCGAGGCCGCAGCTTCAATGCAGGCATATCCTGATTACCTATCTGTCCCACATATGATGTAAAATCTTCATGTTTCGTATTTCGCGGGAACTGTCCTTTTTTCCGAGATAAAAAGTAGCCTAAATACAGGGACTCTATCTGCATACCAAATTTCATCTAAATCGGGCTAGCGGTTCAAGCGTGAAGAGATAACAGACTAGATAGACAGAGTTTTAATTCGCATTTATAATATTAGTATGGATATTATACCACGTATTTTCAGTGTGTCCACAATTTGAATGTCTTGACAACAATCGCAGTTGATTTCCAAGTATATGACGGGCCTTTAACTGGTATCAATGGCTCGCGATGGTATAATGGCTGCATACTAGTAGCTACATCACCTCCGTGGGTGGTCTGACGTCTCTATGTGGCTGTCTCGGCCATGAACACGCATCTTAATGTCCTTATAATTCACTACATCTGCCACTTTGCCCCGCGTAGGGTCGCCATCAGTCGCAGCGTGAAGATCAGTTGTAAGAATACGTTACGTTCTACGGATTCTGTATGAATGCAAAGTAATAGCTATGCGGCTCTGAAAATATCCAAGTTACTTGAATAAATAAAGTTTTATTTGCCTACTTCTTAATATTTAGGTCTTGGATCTATTAAATGTGTAGCTCTATGCATTAATGTGAATGTTCCAAAAAAATGCGTGGCAATGTGTGGCAACCCTATGAAACCCATAACGCAAGCCGATATTTACCATAAATGATACACAGGGTCGGTTTTTTGTAATTTTCTTAATTAATAGTTAATGTCTGGTGATGCGTCTTAACGTGCGCTGATAAGTAGTTTAATTATTTTAATCAAGGCCCGCGCGTCTGGATTCTGTCATGTAGCGGCCAGATGACGCTGGGAGTGGCACCGAAGACGGGGAATGAACGAACTAAACTAAGTCTATGACATGAATATAGGAATTAGATCTCTAAAATCGAATACACATCTTACGCGCTAATTGGACGAAAATTGGAATATAGGGTTTTTCGGGGGTGACAAATCGATCTACGTAGATCTCATATCTGGGAAAACTCATTTTTAGCAAAGCTCGGTCGGTCCTATACACAAAACACGCCACAAGCGAAGTCATTCAAATTGACCTACCTACGAGTAGCGCCTTTCATGTCGTGGGTCGAACTAGGCTTGCACCTTTGAGTTTACTTATAATTATAAGTGTGCGAAATTCTAGTTGAATTTACCACTAACTATTGGCTTTTCGGAAATATTGGGAGGAAACCTGCACGCATCTGGGAAGTCATCAAGGATGGTGTGTGAAGTCTTCAATCCGCACTGGGTCAGCGTGGGGACTATGGCCCAAATGATATTTAATGAGAAGGCCTGTGCCCCGCATTGGGACGTAAATATGCTGTAGTAGAGTGATGGTTGGATATGGAGAGTGGTACCCATACATTTTCCGTAAAACGGCTACGTGTCCTATCCAAGTTTAAATAAGGACAGGCTGAAAGTCGAATGGGTTGTCCACGACTTCACCAGATGAGCGACAGCAGCGAGCGTGTTCGTAATACATTACACGATCGTGACGCTCGCTGCGCAGTGGTTAGTTGGCATCATGCGCAATGTATTGCTATGTTAATACATAGTTTAGTAAATATAAAATGGACAAATGTTTCTGATTACGATTCTGTACTCGCTCAGCTCACTGCTATAAGTGGTCGCGAAGTAGTGCCCATGCCAAGGAGCTCTAATAATAACGCTGATGCTTGAAAATGAAGGTCTGTTCTTGTTAAGTTAAGAAGTTAAGTTATGTTAGTCAAATCATTGGCAGATTGAACTGGCACAACAGCATATTTTTAAGAATTTTTGTATGATTTAAATATTTATTGTTATCTTCAATAAATCTGCAATAAAGCCTGTTAATTCCATATTCCATATTCCATTCCATATTCCATTCCTCGAGTTCAGAAAAAAATCAAATAAAAGTCAACTGCTTATACAAACTTTTGATATACCCAGTGTCACTCTCTCAATCAAGACGAATCTAACGATAACAAGCCGTTTAGGCTACAGTCGGTGCCAAAGAAATTTACACGGTGGGACTGAAAATATGGCAAATAATTAACCCACAGTATCGGCTATCGGTTCTAAGTATATTGTATAGGTCTTTAATTTTTTTCACTTCTCATGCTCTTAAAATATTACTTTAGTCTGTGCACATCGGGACTAAAGCTCTTTTTTAGTCTCTAGGGACTAAAGTATTTTTTTTAAATTTACATTGGAAACCCGCCTAAACAGCCAACCACAGAGTTTGTGAAAGGAGGATTATTCCCATTTCCAGTGAACCTAGACAATTTCTAGGGCGTGAAAAAACGATTTAATTTCGTGAAACACGATTTAATGATTACGAATACTAATGAATTTTGTTTTATTTAAAGTGAATTCATTTAATAATGCATGACCCAATTAGTTTTAAAATATTTTGCATCTGTTGGCTAAATATCATTCAAAACGTCACGTGATAAAAAACAGGTCAAGTACGAGTTGGACTCGCGCACCGAGGGTTCCGTACCTACAAACTTGATGATGCAAATTTAACAATACAACTTTATTATTTGCGGTTGCTGAAGTAGACACGGCTACTGCGCCAACCGCAAATGATAAGTTTGTATTAGGAAATTGGCTGTTTTTGCGCCAAAGTATATAATATTTACGGTTATCAGATTTATTCCTGTACGTGTCCTGTAAGACCTTGCTTCTGGCCAAATTTCATGATTCTAGGTCATCGGGAAGTAGCCGGTTATCTACTTTGTTATAATAAATATCGTAATTTTGTATGGAACTTCGTTTTTTTTCCTCGCATTCGAAGTGAAAAGCAGAGTCGAACTATAGCCACCCTCGCTCTGCTCGGGTGGCTAAACATCTCGTGTCATAATGGCTTGTTTTAGTCCCTTGATAAACAATCTACTACTACATAACCCTCCTTCTGGCGCAGTCGGGAAAAAAATATATTATTTAAAGTGTCTTAGTAATAGTACTATCCCGTATTTCACCTAGTAACGTACCTCTCTTAGAGAGAGAGTTAGTCCGTCTGTGTCCTTCTAGATATGAGTTGTGGGGCATTACTAGGCTTAAGTGGTATGATAGTGAGATGACGGTACCGGGAATCCGTTGAAAGCGATCAGCACAGGATCGCTCTGAGTGGCGAGCCTCGGGGAGCCCTGTGTCCAGCAGTGGACGTTTTTCGGCTGAAATGATGATGATGATGAATATCTTCAATTTAAATTAAGAATAGACTACATTTTTACAAAATATCAATCTACTCGAACTTACTTAATTATACAATTTTACAGAGTAAGTACACGAAAAGAACTAGGTACCCGAGTGCTGATGCAGTTAGGTTTACGAGCGCACACGGATGATTGTAGAAATTAATCTACCTATTAATTTATGTCATTTCATAAAGCCAAGTAATAAAGTATAAGTAAGTAATTATAAAACGTAAATTTATTAGTCATTAAATGGCGTCCATATCCGCCTTTACATTCCCAAATGCACCCGGAACGTTAACGAAAATCTTAGCATCGTAACAAAGCTCTTATGAATAAAAACATAAACAACCATATGGAGCAATAAATTTGTTTATTGTACAATAAAAATAATGTAGCGAGCGTGTTGGGTGGTCCGCGCACAAAAAGCCGGGCGCGGCGAGGGCATAGAGCGGCGAGCGCCTGCGCCGATCAAAATCATCACTAAATATTTTTTTAATTAAGCTGTCGCAAAGAACAGCTTTAATTTGCCCGTGGAAAACATTAACCACCTGACAGCGGTAATGCCACTCTTTCGTTGCCCTTTTCTTATATCCGTCCTCTGAAACCGATTAAAGACCAATTATAAGGTTGACGCATACCCTTGATAAGTCTTGTAGTTTCTTGGCAGTTTACTTAGCATCGAGTCATTTATTGTTTAGCATTCATTATTAATTTTAGTATATTTTATGCAATACCCACTAGAGATTAAAATGGGGAAGACTCAGACACAGAGAGATATAGAATTTAATATTATCTTATATTCTAAACGCGCTAATCTTGTATATTTCTCTATTTATGTATCCAAGCGATCCCACAAACGGTTCCAACGATTTGGTCGAAATTTGGAATATAAGGGTTGATCGATCTAGCTAGGTCTCATATCTGAGAAAACTCGGTTTAGCTATTTTAACCCGAGCAAAGCTCGGTCGCTCAGGTCCTATGTACTAACTAGCTACCATACTATATTTCCATTAATGTACCAGTTTTAAACTAGCTAAATGTTTCATGGACATGTGCGATTTGCTGTAGATAAAGATAATTTTTTTTTCAAAAATATGACGCTATATTAAAAAACTTAGATCTTATTTCGTCCAGGCAGCAGCGCGGCGCGCCCGGTGTGCGCGCCGACAGCGCCCGTCGGAACAATCGGGCCATTGTTTTGTTCCGACCACGCATTCATTAAATAATACTTGTCGTTCCACTTAATGACTTAATTCTAAAGCTCGCTGCGTCACACGCAAGCATTCAAATGACTGCATATCGTGGGCGAAGCTAACTCGTCGAACTTTAGTTAAGTAGTATTTTAAATGAGGTAAAATATGGCAATAGCCTACAGTGTTTAACGACGGGAAGTTGCAGACTTCTCATTTTAGACAAATTAACGGTTATCCGAAAATCAAACACGGAAGTCGATTGGAAGTATAAATCTCGATAAACGGTGACTCCGAGGGACGGTTATTACAACGTAACGAAACTGGACTTCCGAGAAAAGGGCACAAAAAGTTTTTAAAAATCGCCGGAAACGCGTTCCTCAGTGATTGGGTCTAAATTCTGCGCTAATGTCTCTATAGGGCGGCAGATTGATGGCGGCGCGATTGGGCACGCCACGTTCCGCTTCTCGGTAGCGGCGAGATGATAGCCGGCGCCGCGCGTACGCACTCAGCTAATAACTAGTCAAGCTGTGTTGACAGAAACTGTGAGCCGGGACAGCTTTGTTAAGCAAGATCCTACCTAACTATGTTTTTTTATGTCAGTGGTATAGGCAAACGAGCGCACAGCCCACCTGATGGTAAGTGGTCACTGCGGCCCATGGACACCGACATCCTACGATCCCCCATAAAGAAACCATAAGATGTCGAATGCGTTGCCTACCCTGAGGCCTAAGATGGAATGCCTCTGTGCCAGAAATTACACAACAGTGCGAGCACTGACTGCTATTTGTTTATTTTTTGCTAATTATTGCAACTGTGGGCATTTCTGTCTAATGTTTACACAAGATTTCTTAGCTAAATTTGATTTTAATACACGGAATCAACCATAATAGGGAAGACGACAACTTTTTTTCCCTTAGTCTATCAGGAAGATTATTGAAAAGTATTGGACACGTATTTTTTCTTTTTTCACGTAATCAAACTTATACGGAGATATATTCAGTTGAAATGTCGCGTGACGTCACGGTTAGGTACGATTTATACCTAACGGTGACGTAGTTAGCCCCCACTCTCCAACTTTAATGCGTTTTAACTTAGTCATTCTTTGTTAATTTGATAAAACAAAAAATACGTGTCTAATATTTTTTTATTACCTGACTGACGTGACGGACTAATTAGAATTTCGATTTCTTCACCCTGTCGTCATCCCTATTATTAATATCAAATACGACAAGCGATTACAAACAGAATTTTGATCAGGTTATATGCCCGGTTATGTATGAGAGTAAAATAATAATAATTTGAATGTCATTTTAAATAAATCTAAAATCGACGCCATGATTTCGCTACCGATGCACGATGTTATAGTTTCTGACTTCTCCATACCGACCCATTTGGATTGATCACCTGTATAGTTTAGTCTGGCTAAGGCTCGAGAACTGCTGGACTGTTTTTTTTTATACCAGTGGGTGGTATAGGACTTAGCTAATTATATTTTTTGTTTATTCCCTGAGATTCAGGGAAGGTTTAAAAAGAAAAATTCGGGAAGAATGTAAAAAGGAACACCTAAAAATAAGAAAAAAAATACTTTGTAAAGTAACTGCGGTGATACGAAGTTCAGCGGGTCAACTAGTACCTAAACAATAAAAGTAACGATGCCTGTGTCAATAGTAAAATTGTACCGGTTTTAAGACAAATATCTAGAGTACAAAAAAGAAGTATAAAGATCTAAATTACGGACAATGAGTCAAATTACCCGCTCACATTTGTTTGTTCTATTTATTGTGGTGATTCTCTATGTCATCTATAGTGTACGTAGTTTACGACCAATTGCGAATAATAAAAGTTGACATTATGGAGACCTATCGGATTGTTCTAATGAATGGATATAAAATAAGTCATGTCGAAAGAGTTATGGTGGTGGTCGGAGTGATTCAGAATTCGTAGGTGGTTTACGACCCGGTGACTGTTAATGAGAACACCGTGAAGGTAAATTGCTAATAGAACTTGCTTTAGATGTCGATTCAAAGTATTATTTCAACTGTAATGTCGTGCAATTCGCATGCGCTGGAATCAGCCCCAGGATGTGATGTGTTTGCGCTTGGTGAAGGAATTATGGCTGTTGGCCGTGAATGTCTTAGAATGTGTGAGCTTACAGGGATAAGAGGGAATCAAGTATTAGGTACCTACTTAGTAACGTGTTTTTATATTATAGTTTAGTTTACTCCTAATTTACTTACCAGCAGTGTATTGGTGACATTTGGTGTCTACTGTAATACCTATTGTGTAAAAATATCTTGATAAAATTAAAAATGTTGAATCTTAAGATTCTAAAAAGTGAACCGTCTGACGCGGTGTTTCGACGTCAACTTAAGAACCTTTTGTTGGAACATCCGTTATATTCTGTTAAAGAATACATGGACTTAGATTTATAAATTTGTAATATATAATTTGACATACCAATTGTACCATATTAATCCTATTATTTGTTAATATTATTTCTTATTTTGGTATAAAAAGACGATCCTAACGGTGAAATATTTTATTCCTGATTTTCATTATATTTTTATTTTGTATTCTTTCTGACGATCTCAATGTGAAATTCTCTTATTTTGACATGTAAAATATGCTGTAATTTGATATTGGGAAATAAATGTCTATGTCTATGTCTATGTCTATGTCAATTTCGTAAAGCAAAACATTACACACTTCGTCTACATCCAAACCAAGAGCGGTTCACAATTAACCCGCAGGTTCTCGGAAACTCTAGAGGGCTAACGAATAGGGATGAGATAATTAGCTTGAATTGGTTTGATACGTTATATTTGTATTCTAAACCGCAAGTGCATTTGTCTATGGGGATAATATATTTTGAGCTGAGAGCCCGTTCGTCATTTGTATTGTGACTTTTGCTATCGAAGGAAATTACAAGAGGCGCCGCAACGCTACCATTATTAATTTGACTGTGTAGAATTGGGTCATAACCTAATAGTTCGCCTAACAATAGTATCGCGGAAACCAACGTTACATAAGTATTTAAACTGACTGACTGGAAGAGATCGCTATCTAAGTCCGTCTGTTGTTTACCTATTTATTGTGTATTATTTCTGTATTTTCTTTATATGGTGTTCAATAAAGAGTACCTATTGTTGTTGCTGTTGTTGTTGAACCAATTCCATTGCTATGTGCACCGACACAGTCCCAACCATTTTAATCCTTCTTTATTCCCTATTTAGAACTGCAACCCAACAACAATTTACACAGGTTTAAATCATCAGAGGAGTTGTGGTATGATTATGATTCACCACCTGTATGATGTAATTTATGGTCCTTCGAATTTTAATATATTATATGTGTCATTTGTTTTGCTATAATATAATTATAATTCAACATTATTAGGGTTCCCTGAATAAGGAGTTTACTTATTTACTCGCATCAGATATTTATGGTCACCTTGTTTGCTTCCATATATATGGGGACTCTACGCATGCATGTTGAATTAGGAAATCAAGATACAGGATAAAGAATCACAAAAATCGATTGTTACAAAATACCACCTATTTAAACCATCATCGTCATTATCAAGTCACAGTACGCGTCATCTGAAGCCATCGATGCGATCAAAGCGGCGCGGGCGCAGCCTGCGAAATTTAACCTCATCATCATCATTGTCATCAGCCGTCATTTGTTGTTTTGACCGTGGAAGTATATAGTAACTAATAACTGGAACTACCACTGCGTGCGACCAAGATTTGTGCCAGGTGCCTGCGAGGGGTGTAAAAGTCTTGTATCTCTCTTTATCTAACTTTATAGCGATAAACAAAGACAAAAAGCATCTAGTGAAATTTTGAGCACATTTTCAAATTGTTTTCAAATCAAAAGCGATGCGATCAAAACCGAAACGACCTTCTGGGTTTGAAAGTTCCCTTAAAGCCCAATTTTCATTGTTTCGAAATTGTCATTACGCGCTCCAGATCTATATTACCTCCATGGTTTTGATATAATGCTGCCTACTTGACATAAAGAATATAAGTACCCTGGATTATAAGTGTAGCTACCAATGCAACTTTTAGTTAATACTTAAGATACGAGTAATAGGTACCAAGAACTTGGTTTCGGGTGAACAACTTAGCAGGAAGGTTAGTAAATACATATATTGAATTTGGAGTTCTTTGAACATTTATTTTAAATACCTGCCACGTTTTTATGAATGCTACACACCAGTATTTTGCTCCTGTAGCCGAATAAGAAAATCAAGATCGTGGGATGAAGAATCTTTAGAAAAGTCGATCTTCACACATAATCACCTATTGACTTTTCAATCTTTTCATGGTCATCATTAGCAAGTCACAGTGCGCGTCATCTGAAGCCATTGATGCGATCAAAGCGGCGCGGGCGCAGCCTGCAAAATTCGGCAGCCCCGCACGCGCGGCCGCCAGGTGTTTCGCAACTGCGGTCTGCTTACCGCCATTAAATGTAAGCAAACGAGCCACTTTAATACATCATGTGCAGAGGTCATAAGTGTAGCGGGTTCCGCTGCACATGAGGTAGCAGAGGCTCGTTCTCGACTTACGATAGAGATGATTGTGTTCTCAGTGAGATATGTTCAAGGAAACTGCTGTACCTAAATCATATTATTTAACTATTTTATTACTATGCACAAATGCACGTTTCTGTTTTATCTCCGAATAAATAAATAAATAAATAAATGATACGATAATATTATTCAAAGTAAAGAATTTGATGGAATTTGGTATAACCATAGTCATGACATAGAAAAAATAAGGTAAATTACCTTATCTCTGATATTACGGACCTAATGATTACGCCCGTAATTTAACTTTTTTATGAGTAAACTATAAATGTTTTGAAATTGAGTAGGACATATAACGATATCACCTAATTTTATAAATTCAACCAAAAACTGGTCTGAAAATTGGGATCTCGTTCTAACTTAAACTTAAGTTAGAACGAGATCCCAATTTTCAGACCAGTTGAATAGACACTTGTGTCTATTTAAAAGTATAGATCTACATGACTGATTTCGTAATGTATACTAAAAACACACAACACAACATACATATTTCAAAATTATGTTAATTAAAAATTAAAATGAACACTTCTTTAGTGATTGGCAATAAAGCAAATATGAATGCATATTATGGATAAGCACGTAGATAATATTATAAAAGACACTTTTCAGGATTTTACAAACTTTGGCAATAGCTATTACATATGGGCATAAAAGAAAACGTACAAATAGAATTGTTCACGTTTGGAGCCGTACAAATAAAAACCTAAGGTCAAAAGTATAGTCCCATTTACTTATACGAGTCACATTGTAATAAATTTAACGCTTACTTTGTTTCCAACACTATTTAACTGCGCACTTATCGAGGAGCATTAACATTTTACCATGAATAATGCGACGCTCGGGACGTCGTATCGTCTTCTTGACCTTTTGCCCACACATTAATCCATTCAAATATGCGATTATCCATGTTATCAGCCCACCGCAGAGGTTTCCGTGGTTACAAAATTTCTGGACCTGTGGGTAAGTATGAATCATTTGTCACTGCGTACTGATATCGCGCAACGACGAACGTTTACGAGTATGGCTGCACGACTATACGGCCAGCGCCGTAGCACTTACGCCGCTGGGAAAGAGACTGTTGTTACCTAATCTGCGCGCCATGTTAGTAATGTCGTACTTTACGGGCTTTGGTTAAAGAATTGCGTTAATCGCATATTATGAAATTGATGAAGTTTTAAATTATTTTTCTTTATACGAATTTTACTGTTTATTTATATTTTTGGTCTGCGTTGAATTTGAGAATTGTGTGATTGTGCAAGAACTGTTGAATGAAAATTGAATATCGCATCGCGCTTCATTTTACTAAGTAGAACTTAATTAAAGTATCTGAAGATAAATTTTGAATCTGATTAAACCCTGTAAGGTTAATTATGTGGATTTTTTTTTAAACTCTCGGTGAGTGTTTTCGATTGTTACAATCTTTTGACAGTTATCGATCGCCCGGATTCGCGTCCGATCAGATCGGCCGGCGACGTCAATCACGGGCTCGGCGGTAGCTAGTTCGCTCGCGGGCGCGGGCCGCGAATGCGGCGCCCCTGCCACGTGGGTGGGCTCCGCGTGTGGCCGCGCGCTGGGTGGCCCACTGCCGCTCACGCACACAGCCCCGCCGCACAAACACGCGCAAATAAACACAATAATCAACTAACGATACTTTCCGTCACCGGATAGAGCAATCGCTCGGGGAGATTATTGCGGGAATCGCGGCAAGTGACACGCGCCGCGCCCACGCCGAGATCACCGACATTTTCTAATCCGATTTACTGCATACACCACTTTATACAAGGACTCGACCACCGGTTACCCGCCGATACTCCCAGCAAATGCACGAATGCAGCATAGCGAATAGTACCTCTTACCAATACTGCCTGTAACGGTTCTACTCATTCACATTAAAATCCGATTCACGATGCAGTATCTTGATTAGCAATAGCGTAGTCTGGCAACTGGGGCTATATTCGAAGTCTTAAATAGGGATCTCCCTGTTCCCTATAGGATCGCTCACGCGTCAAGTTGAACTTTAAATCAAGCTGCTTAAAGTTCACGCGACGCGTGAGCGATCCTATACGGAACAAGGAGATCGATATTTAAAGATTTCGAACATAGCCCCTGTATTTCTATTCTAAATGCAAATATGGTCACCATCAACATCACGATCATATCGGACGTAGGACAATATTTCCATGGCTTCAAGTTCCTCCAACCAACCAAGTATCGCCGTACGTGGCCGTACCAACCGGTGTTACGCCAAGCGAATCTGCAACGAATTCCCGCTAAAGCTGGAGCTGGGGCCTCATTTAACTTCGCAAATAGAGGGATATGAGATCTCCATATCCCTTAATAATCATCCTCAAGATATTATACCTACCATTTAATCAACTAGTGCCTGGACGACCGAGCTCGGGGGGAAATAGTTGAATATGAGTTTTCCCAGATACGAGACCCAGCTAGATCGTCTTTTACCACACGCAAACCCTTTTATGTATTGCAAATTTCGTCCAAATCGTTAGGGCCGCTTCTGAGATAGTTTGTATAAAAACAAATGGAACTAGACCTCCTATTTCAAGTTTAAGTATCCATTAGGATAATTAATTTAGGTTATGATTCAGTTACTTGGGATGTTTCATGGGATTTTTAAAATAAACTCCAATGGGGCCAATGGATTCATTCAAATGTATATTTGAATTAATATTTATACAAAATATAGCTTACATAGCAACACACACTAGCTACATTTTTTTTATCTCCATATTAATAGGTTGGTAGATATAGTATGTTTTCCGCGCGACGTTGACTGAAACAGTTCCGTGTGAGGAGGTTGCCATGCCATCGGCAGATAAACGATTTCGTCTAGCGGCTAGAAAATTACCATTTGTTATTCTTAGAAAGTTATTAAGAAAATTATAGGCCCCGTGAACACGCACTTCAGAGTTAGCTCAACTCCTTTCGTTTAAGTATGCAAGTCGTTATTATTAGGCAAAGGCATCGTTTCATTCTGCATAAGCATATGCCTATATAAATGTTTACTGGAAATATTTTAATTAATGTGCTTTTTAACCGACTTCAAAAAAGGACGAGGTTCTCAATTCGTTGGAATCTTTTTCCTTTTTTTATGTATGTTCACCAAAAATAGTAAACGTGAACCGATTTTGATGATTCTTTTTTGTTCGAAAGGTGGTACTTCCAAGTTGGTCCCATATTAATTTGATTTAGTTCTGATGATGTGATCCATGAGAAAATGAGGGAACTCCTCAAAATTTGCTAGCACGTAGATGATTTTGGTGTCAATTTCGAAGACTTCAGAGTTACTTATGTATTTATAGAAATACATAAGTAACTCTGAAGTCTTACTATAGAGTAATGTTCGGAAACTGTAGCCGAAAAAATTTTTTTTATAAAAAAATGAAAACCGCTTTGAAACTCCGACTAACTGCGAAGTCGGTGTCAAGTGAACCGACCGAAATAATTGATAATCATATAGTGAACTTGACATTGACATCGCAGTCTGTCGGAGTTTGAAGGCGGTTGTTATTTTTTTATTTATTATCTCCTTTCAAATTTCTTACAAAATGCGTCATTGAAGCT
This sequence comes from Aethes cnicana, assembly GCA_963971205.1. Classification (NCBI taxonomy): domain Eukaryota; kingdom Metazoa; phylum Arthropoda; class Insecta; order Lepidoptera; family Tortricidae; genus Aethes; species Aethes cnicana. Next base: position 4,843,896 of record OZ020274.1, on the reverse strand, counting down.
AATAAACGTTCGACTTTGACATACTCGTGCATAAGTTAGACATCAACGCGCGAGGGCAGTTAGAATGGTTTTTAGATTTAGTTACATTCATATAATATCATTTACTTAAATTTTTATGATGGAAGTAGAATATATTGGCTCAAAATTTATCATCAAAAGCTCATTTTATTGTCAAGTCAGTGCAATATGCCGTATATTCAAAGACAACACTGCGATCGTATCGTCGCGCATCGATGTCGTGCCGTGTTACGGCGCGGCAACGTATCGTGCATGCTGTACACTAACTATGACGTATTGTGATGGCATTGCTGTGACTCATTGACCCAGAAACGTATGCATGTAAAGAAAAACTGTATCATTTTACGGCTTTATTTGTCGATACAAAAAGAGTGTAGCGACTAAATCAGTAAAGACTTTAGCTGTTGATCAAGACTTTAGAGAAATTGCAAGAAATATAGGTACGCCATAATGTTACCTACATTATGGCGTATATATTGGTATATATTTTACTAAATGTTGTTATTATTTAAAAGACGTTTCTAAAATATGATTAAAACTAAGTATTCAGCTTATTTTCCAAGCATCGTCCACACTACATGTATATTTTGAATTCTGGCAGTTTTTGAGTTCGAAAATAATAATAATAAAGGAGCCAGATTATTCTTAACATTCACAAGAAATGTAGCACTTAAAGGCTTAATGTTTCCTCTCAGGGTACGTGATCAAATCACTACATCATCTTTCGTCGCTGTCCGGCCTCCGCGGTGGTCATTACTGCGAATTTTGACTTTTTATGAGTCCATTGTTTGAAATGGCATGTTTTATTATACGGTAGCCTCCCAGTGAGTTGTGAAAAACGTAAATACAGGTATTTATAATGGTGTTTGACTTCGTGCCTTCGCTCTTATTGCTGCTTTCGTCAAGCATTTTATTGTAAGGGCAACACTCTTAGCATTGCAGCATTCAAATAAGTCCTACAAAGTACCGACTTGGTTTTACTCAAGTCGATGGTTTGCGAGTTGCAAAAGCAATTCATGCAATTTTTGCAAGTTTCATAAGATATCGTTATTCATCGCACACAGAGTAGGTCCGAAACGATTAATTAGTGATTATATCCCATTAAGATGCCGTCTACAACCCGAGCCTTGCTAATGATAGACCACCTGCACCTCTATTACAAAAGCAATAATTCAAAGTTCAAAAAATGGATGCACGTAAAAACAATTAAGTTTGACCGCTTTACCATAAAAGTACATGACCAATCTCAGAGCAATTAAGGAGTCTAATAGCAGGAAAGGATAGTGACGTCTATATGCGTCCACGCAGCCATTAAAAGTTGGCCAGGGTATCTCAGATCCTCGATGCTCGAGACAGGCGTAGGATAGCAGGGTCAGCGTAAATTGGTAAAAGGCGCATAGTTCAACAGAGGTCCTAGAAGCCATAAGAGCCTATATTTGGTATGGCCGGTGAAGAGTTGACGACATTATTTTTTACTGGCTGTCGTATGAGTGCTTTTTTTCAATTTAATATTCCTCACCATCATTCATTTGTCAATAGGTACCCTCTCTTACAGGTACATGTAGTTGCCTCTATTATAATTAAATAGATCTATAAGTTCTTGATATATATTCAGCAACCAATGAGCAAGGTAGGAGTCCGTACCGTACGATATAAACGCGAAAGTAGCTGTGTCTGATAGCGATGATCTTGAATACGAATGTGTTGCAAGTAAAAATTTTCAATATCTGAACTAAAGATGATGAATGACGTGGGAAAGTGACGAAAATTGAAAAAATACAACTTTAGGTTTCAAAGTCGATTTGAACTTGTACCTCGTAACGGTTATCTGAACTAGGGGAGCTGCAGACCAATTAGGTACACTGTTGAGTTCTACTTAGGAGTTTTCAACTAAGTACCTAGTTGGAGCAACGCGATGACCTAATGAAGGTCGCTGGAATTTGATGGATTTCCTATGGCGCAGCCGTTAAAAAGCCGTGGTAGCCTATTAGTTAATTTGACCCATGTCTCCCCTGCAGAGTTCTATTTGAATTTACCACCGAGCTTTTCGGTGAAGGAAAACATCGTGAGGAAACCTACACGCATCTGCGAGTAATCCAAGGACGCGTGTGAAGTCTGGGGACTTCACTTTATCCGTACTGGGCCCGCGTGGGGACTATAGCCTAAACCCTCTCGTCATGAGAGGAGGCCTGTGCCCAGCAGTGGGCCGTAAATAGGCGTTGTGGTGGTACGGTGCAAGCAGGTCTGTCTCAAGGTTCACCACCTTGGGAGCCGGTCAAGCATTGGACGTCTTTCGACTGAAATGATGACGAGTTTTCGAAAACCTTAAATTAAAAGATCGCTTAAATCTTACTAGTTAATGGCATCGGCGAGTAACTGGTTGAAAGTAGAATCTTAAGCGTTTCTTAAGTTTTAGGGCGCGGTAATAATTTTCAATTCTACCCGTTGAGGGATCTACAAGTATCAAATTAGCACTTGCACAACGGGGTTGCATAAGGGCCGCGAGGTGGGTGGCCGCGTAATCAATTAGTTCGGCCTTCGCCACCTGCGGCGCCCGCTGTTCATGCATCCCGTCTGCACATATCTCTATTCACATTTTTCTAAGACTCGTGTGAACGTAGACCCTGACAGACGTAAAAAAACTGGTTCTCATGTCCGATAAGTGAAAGTGGCTCAATTCGAAATCACGCAGCTATATGTATAACCGGGCTTATTTTGATTCAATCACAGATATCAAGATAATCAGGATTTGCGGCATATCTACACGTTTCGAAAGTTCCGTCTAAAGATCACATACGCGGTACATATCGGTTGTAAGTTTAACGTCCTCGCTTCTTTATTGACATACTAAGTCTTAAAATTAATTTTAACAGCCCCCATATAAAACTTAATAGGCGATATTTATTTCCTTTGTAAGTTCGATGGAGTCCAGAAAACATTGTAGCCGGCATTAAATTCATAATGAGAAGCAAAAGGCAAAAGACCACCCAAGTGGCCGGCAGTGGCTTACTTATATGGTTATCGGAGTTTTGCGAAAACAATGCCATTCTCGGTGTAGGATGACTCAATTAGCAGGACAGGAGATAGCGACGCTCTACACAATAGGTTGTAAATATCTGCCGACGAAAGCCACCGGGCGCTCAAGACTCACTACAGAAGATTTATGTTTATATTTTAAGCACCATTTACGGACTAATCGTTTCCTACAAGGAGAGCTTAGTCACAACGACTGCTAGCTATGGCATTTAAATTGCTCGCTTTTTTTACTAGAACTAATCAAACAGATTCTGAATCTTAAGTAGGGTAAGTATTGTGATTTGTAAATGTGGTCTGAAAACAGAGCCATTTCTGTACTTTAAGAAACTTGAAAAGCATATCTAATTGTAAGAAAATAAGCTTAGCTCGACGACACTGTGTAAGCTTCGCCGCCGGGCGCGGCTGTCACACGCAAAGCAAGCCGACAGTGACACTGTAGAAATCGAAAGTAAACATGGAATAATCAATCATCAATGGATAATTGTGACCACACCGCTACTTACAGAAAAACTGAAAGTTTATTAATGAAGGGGCAGGATGTCGTGTCGTTCCCAAGGTACTTTTTTAGATTTTTTCTCGTTTCGTCAAGGTGCAGCCGGCCGCTGTACAAACTTTGCCTCGAGCGCGACATCGATAATTCACTCCTCAATCTGATTTTTTATTTGGACATGTTTCCACTGTCAACCAGTTTCGCACTAATCTTGGATCCAGTTCGAAAGTCTTGAATCATTTCATTATGGAAAGTTCCCGAATCGCAGTCAAAATCGTCGAATGTCGAATTGCAAAACTCGTAGGTACTGACTGTGTTAATAATATTGCAAATGTGAAAATTTAGTAGGTAACATGTGAAAATCTTTAAAAAACTACTATATACATATAACAAAACTTCCTTTAGAGTCAAGTACCTAACTTTACCACAAGTGCCATCTATTGGGAAAATTATGTTTGGATGTTGTTACTAAATCACGCTAAAACGGCTGAACTGATTTAAATGAAGTTTGGAACACCGATAAATTACCTACAACCTGGATTAAAACATTGGATACTTACTTTTTATTATAAGAAGTTGGTAGTTTAGTATGACATCCCTTGCTGACGAAGTCGCGTTCGTTCCCTATTGATTTCTATGAACTCCCTTTTGCGCCCCGAATTTGGCCCCTGACTGAATAGGCAGAAAATGTACTCTTAGTAGATACTTATACGGACTCTCCATATCCCTTCGTTCCGTTTTGAACAGATCCTCTGATGTGTCCAGATGTTGTCAGATGTCGTGTCGCAGTGGAGACAGGGCACGGCCGGCGGTGGCGGCGATGGGCGTGCTTCCTGGCCGACGCCGGCGTCCACCGCCTATTTACATTAATCCGACGCGCCGGACCCGCTACCCCGTGAGAAACTCGCCCCAACTAATTCTTACAAATAATTGTCAAAATGATTCCTTTATTTTTAGTATCTACCTACCTAGTTGTTTATCTGAGAATGATCTGAGACGTCGTTGTTTGTTTACAAAGTTTTGAACAAACACGGATGTCCTGTATGTCACATGCATCGTGAGAAAGCAAGGGATTTACAACACGTGCATTTCAATATTTGCATATTAAGGAGTTCCAAAATTTTTTCGGGGTATTTCACAAAAATTGAATCATTGGTGCTGCCGTGGTGGCCTAGTGGTTTGACCTGCCGCCTCTCATGCAGAGGGTCGCGGGTTCAAATCCGGCTCGCACCTCTGAAATTATTTATGTGCGAAATTCAATTTGAATTTACCACTGAGCTTTTCGGTGAAGGAAAACATCGTGAGGAAACCTGCACGCATCTGCGAAGTAATTCAAGGATGTGTGTGAAGTCCCCAATCCGCACTGGGCCCGCGTGGGGACTATAGCCCAACCCTCTCGTTATGAGAGGAGGCCTGTGCCCAGCAGTGGGCCGTAAATAGGCTGTTGTAGTGTAGTAGTGTAGTAGTAGAATCATTGGTGCACAGTAGTAGTACAGCACTATTTCTTAAATGTTTACATATAAAATATGAATGTATTTTTTATGAAAAATTGCCATGAAGTAAAAAAGAAAATCTGCTTCGCATTTTCTTGTTTGTTCTAGATATTATTGGTAACGAGAAGTAGCTCTAAACCAACGTCTGAAAAAACTGTTAGTACAAAGAGTGTCGGGTGCGTTTGCACAGGCAGTTAGCGCACTGTCGTTACCCGGCCGGCCGGGACGGGTTGCCGTTTCGCAGTGTTGGGTGCTGTGACCACGTAAAAGGACTATGGGGGACATAATCAGTCGATGTGTAGGCTCAGAAAAGCTGGACTTCACCAAGGGAAATTGCAGCTCCTAAAAGATCTCTGTGAATTAGTATTACACGAATTATTAATATTCCACACACACACACATACACACACGCTCATGAATTCAATCGTCATGGTTCATTCGTTCATTCATTCGCACCATCGTTTTCAACAATATGTAACTTGTAATTCTTAATCAATATGTAAGTAAGTCAAGTGTAAACAATATTTCTAGTTATATTTAAGAGTAACTACTTTACCTACATGTACTATCTAGGGAGACCTGTTATTGGCTCAACATCTGTATCTTTAGTTTAAGACTTCTGTTTTATGATATAGTCTTCTAATAAATAAATAAATAAATAAGTTTATTTTACCCAAAGCGAGCAGACCCTAGCTCTGTTCTAAGCATCGACGATAACAACGTCCCCAGCGTCCCAGGTAAATTAATCGAAAAAAAAGCTAGATTAAAAGATCCAACCCAATGAAAGTATTTAATTTATTTGAAAACTCAAGTACCTGCAGTGTTTGGCTCCAGTATCCTTGTGCACCTATCCGTGGCGTATTGTGTGCGAGTCGGCTGTGTACTCAGGACCTCGCACAGTAGCTGTTTGCGCTACCTGTGCTACGCTCTACCTGAGAGCACCCGGCGCAGCTTCACTCACACTTATCACAAAAATACAAAATCCAAAGGCAAATGTACCAAAAGGGATTACGAAATCAAACAAACCGAGAGCAATAAAAAGTAAAAACCTCTCGAGATCGGTGACTCCTACGCGGAGATAATTAGAATTTTTAACAATCCTCTATTTTAATTAATCCCCCAACGTTTGCTGACCGCAGGTTTATGTCGGAGAGAAAGAAACAAATCATAAATCTTTCCTGAGACATGTTTAAAGCGAAAAAAGTAACACATGTCCGGGGCCGTGTTTTAGAGAGGACTAATTTCCTTTAGGGTTTTTTTTTTCGTTTCTTTGGGAAATACAAGACCGAGATACCACCCACGAAGATGTACGGAGACAGCACAATAGGTATAAGCTGGTTATTTCTACGGGTATCGAGAGAGACACGGACGGTTTTTACCATGTTTTTACTTGTATTTGTGTACGAGACTAAGATTAAAAAATACCTATCTAAGTATTAATTCAGGGAAGGATTAAATAAAATGTGGTCAAAACAAGTAAAAAATAGGAAAATTTTATGTCACCATGAAAAATCAAAGCCGTAAGTAATAGTCATGTCATGTGTGTTCATCATCTCCATACCAAAAGCATGTATGGTTTGAAGACATAAAGACAAACAGTCATGAATTCATACACATTTAGGGTAATTATAATTCATAATACAGAAATGTAATACAATCTAAATAACCGATGATCTTCTGCTATTGGAGTAGTTTCTTTCTAATATGTACTTCTAAAACTGGCGTGTTCTGTATTTCATTTCAGTCAAAATTCTTACTTTACTAAGTTTTTGAAATAATTATTAAACCCCGAAATAAAAAGAGAGGTTCTATAAGATTGCCATTTTTGTGTGCCTTCGTAGTTCCGCGTAATCCAAAGTGTTAAGTGTTCTTAGCTAAGAAAATCGGTACAGCGGTTCGAAAATCATCGGGTCTTTACTTATATAGACAGTTTTGGAAATTTTCAATTCACACTATTTTATAAGCCTTTCCATTTATCAATATCTCTAATATATAAATTTCTCGTGTCACTGTGTTTGTAACCTAACTCCTCCGAAACGGGTCGACCGATTCTTATGAAATTTGGTGTGTATGATCAGTAGGTCTGAGAATAGGACGTAAGCTATTTTTTATACTCACCCCAAAAAAAATATTCTAAGACGGTACGAAGTCCGCGGGATCAGCTATACTTACATAAAACTCATCCGTTACTGACTGACAGACTAACGGATGACAACGCACAACCTGAAGCTCATACATATATTAGAGGAATTCCCGAAATTCCCACGGTAACGGGAGAAACGGGGTTTTTCATGTCGATGTTTTTGCGCATACGAAGTCGCGCACAATCGCTAGTATAGATAGATGAAAATTACTAGCTCGCGACTTCGTCCGGAATGGAATTCTGTGAGAGCGTGTACTAATAGTTAATCTACCCCCATACTAAATTTTGTGGCAATTTATTTATTTATTTAAACTCTTTATTGCACAAACAAAAAAAAAAACGCAGTGTACAATAGGCGGACTTAATGCTACAAGCATTTTCTACCTGTCAACCTTGGGGTGAAACTGAGAACATTTACTTAGGAGCAAAGAAGTACGTACATAATATCAAGTAAACTGAGAAAGAGTTCATATTAAATAATGAAAAAAGTAATCCAAGAATGTATACCTACACAAATATACATATACCTATATACATACATAACTATTGATAAACACTACATATACTACTTAAACCATACATATATAAATACCATACAATCAGAAAGGTGGAAAACAATCCGACAAAAAATAAAGAGATCAGCAATGAGAGAGATAATGCTCACGAAGCTTCTCTTTGAAACTGAACCTATTGGGAGCCTGTTGAATAGCGAGGGGCAAGGTGTTCCAGAGTCGCGCCGCCTGGACTGCGAACGAGTCCGAGTAAAGACGAGTGTTGGTGAGGGTAGTGCACAGCTCGAGACTACGTGACGACCGAACAGGGCGATTATGATTATCCGTGACGAACTGGAAACTATCTTTAAGGTAAGAGGGAGCAAGAAAATCATTAAGAATTGAGAACAGTTGTGAGAGAATCCTAAGGTTTCGGCGTTGACGAATGGGTAGCCATTTTAGCTGTGCCCGATAGAACGAAACATGGTCGAATTTACGAAGGCCAAAAATGAATCGAATACAGTTATTCTGAAGTCGTTCCAGTTTATTTAAGTGAATTTCATTGAGATCTAAGTAACACACGTCAGCATAATCCAAATAGGGCATAATAAGGGACTGTACGAGCATGAGTTTTGTGCTTGACGGTAGAAATTTTTTAAACCTGTAAAGTGCACGCAACGAACCTGACACTCGACGAGACACTTCGGTTATCTGTACGTCCCAACTAAGGTTGCAGTCAATGTAAAGGCCGAGGTCTTTGACGTGAGTAGAGTAAGGGACTGGTGCACCATCCAACAACACTGGTTCGACGCTGTTTGAGTCAAGAGAGTCAAGAGAGCAATCTGACCAGTATAGTTATATTTCTCAAACATGCAATGAAATATTGATATTATGTTCTTCTTATTAGCCTGGGAAGTATCACGTTTCAAGCGCGGCTAGACAATTTTTATTTTTTATTTTTTGGTTATGGCACTAGTGAACTGTGTGCCAGTGTCTAGTAAAAACTTTAGGAAACTCGCGATTAAAAATAGGATAGGAAAGGAACACAGTAGGATTTGATCAGGAAAGTTATGGGAAAGAAAATGAAAAAGGATGATAAAGGAAAAAATACATATTTATATTTTAATATCATTTAAAATTATGAAAGAGGATAAAATATTATAATACTAATTAAGTACATACGAGGGAACATTAGAAGACAAGATAAGCGCGTAGGCAGAGGAACGTTAAGGGAAGAGCTAGACAAATTGGTCTATAATGAAATTTCATACAAACGTTGCAGGCCTAGGCCGGCAACTCACTTTTTTTAATTTCCGTTTGATATATTTGTGACACAGAATCTTGGCATTCCGCCATTTAAAAAAGCTACAAGCAATATTTACTCTATGGTTCGCTATGACATTCTGCCAATACAGCTTTAAAAAAACACTAACCATATTTGCTACATAGGTAGCGCAGTTTTATTTATGTAAAAAAGACAAAATATATTATATATAAAATATTATTTTATTTATTTATTTCATTGCATGTTTGAGAAAAGCACTATACATACATCGGCGGGGAACGGAAGTTGTCGGCCTCGTAACTATCCGGCCTCACTTCGTTGGGCCGTATATAATACTCGTCCTGCAACATCCTCCTTCCCGGCCTCTGTAGTAATGTACTAGAGTTCAACCCGGACAGAAATGCGGCACGTAGGAACTTATTATTAGTATAGTCTAGATAAAAGCAGCATTCTACTACAACAGCCTGTTTACGGCCCACTGCTGGGCACAGGCCTCCTCTCATCACGAGAGGATATGGCTATAGTCCACGCGGGCCCAGTGCGTATTAGCGACTTCACACACAACCTAGAATTACTTCGCAGATGCGTGCAGATTTCCAAACGATGTTTTCCTTTACCGAAAAGCTCAGTGGTAAATTCAAATAAAGGACAATTTTCTTTATTTAAGTACAAACTAAAATACTTACAATAAAAATAAAACTAAAAACTAGAACTAAAAATAACTTATAAATAAAAAAATGGCACAGATCAGTGACGCTCGGCAAGGTTCCCAAAAGGCTGGCAAAACGTTGGTGCCTTGGAGTATGGGTCGGCCCCTTGTCTGGGATGCTACTTGCGTAGATACCCTAGCTCCGTCCCATATTCCGAGCACGAAAACCAGTGCTGGCGCAGCGACATCTTCGGCTGAAGACTTCAAACGTCGCAAAATGCTACCCTGGGAAGCAGTTACATGTTTGTGGCTTTAGGGGTCGAAACTTTGGGGCCTTGGGGGCCCAGCGCACGTCGTCTTTTTAAGGTATTGTCCGCCCGCGTCATCGAGGCTTCTGGTCACCAGAGGGCTGGCCACTAATTCAAATTGAATTTCGCACATAAATAATTTCAGAGGTGCGAGCCGGATTTGAACTCGACCCTCTGCATGAGAGGCGGTAGGTTAAACACGTGGCCACCACGGCTGTAAAAGCAGCACTCGCAAGTACCTCTTTTCTTCATGAATATTCCGTTTTCAGTGCACGTCGTTAACGCCTTGTCCGGCGAAGTCTGATCGCGCCCCGCATTATTTATCTCCGGCTTTCATTTTAACTGTCACTTGAAAGCCCTGCTTCTGAGCAGTGCAAGCGGGGACATTATCTGTAATGTCCCCGCTTGCAACTTGCATTACAGGTTTACACAACTTAGAAGGCGTGTGGATTAAGCAATAATAGGCTCTGCGTCAACCGCTAAGTGCTCCGCCGCGCGCCTTCTAAGTTATGTCGTGCTCTAATCGTCGTTGTTCGTTGTGCTCGTGTTGTGTCCCTACTGCGAACATTTGTAAGTAAATAATTCTGCATTGTCTACATAGTGTATATGTAGATTGCAGAATTATTTACCTTGGAACTTGTTGTATCTCTAAGGACATATCATCAAGATCTTTCTGAGGCCTCATTCAAGTCCCTAAATAGGGATATGGGATCTCCCATATTCGGAGAAATATCCTATCTTTTATATATTTTTAAGTATTTATAAGTATTTAGTTATTTTTAAGTAGTTTTAATACTTGTTATGATCAGTTAATAAATTTTAGATTATACTGTAAAATACAATGTTGTCTCTTTCAATTTTAAGGATTATATTGGGATAATATTCGGAATCTGTGCTAAATAGGGCGATAGTGTTAATTTACTCGTAGGTTATAATTTAAAGACATGGGAAATGCCTATATGAAATCGAATGAAGCCCCTGTTATTATTTCGTCATTCCATGGATATTTCATCAATGAATATGTCGTTTCGCATTTAGTAAAAAAATACTTACACAGACTTTAAAGTTTTCGTAGAATCAAGACATACCTACCATATTTTGACGTCGCATAACCATATCGAATAATGAAAGATAAAATATTAATATCATATAAATGTTGAGATATTTACAGCATGCAATAAATCGTCGAAATATTATTGCCGAATATTGGAATTCTTATTCCAGCGGTTTACATTGGATTCCGGCGGTCGGCGGCGAAGACCGCGGCCAGCAATCCCCTTCGACATCATGAAATATGACGGTCGCTCTCACTCGCAGCGCGAAAAATAAAAACCTCCACGCTTTATTATTATCTCCACTCCGTTTACAAACAGAAGATTTATAATACGACACGTATCACTATACTCATTTAAATACATCAAGCTAAATTAAGTTCTTTAGAGCGACGCGACCGCAAAGAATGAAGTGCCTTTCGAATTATAAACGCCTCGTACTAATTTACGACGACATATTTTTTATTGCTCATTGTACTATGAAACCTTAATCAGATTTTACGCAGATGGGTATACCTACCTATAAAGTTTCGTGATATCAACGTTAGTAAAAAATATCAGGTTCGATTTCATTATGCTCGTAGAGTTTTGTTGAACCGTTCTGTGTAACAAATAATAAACAGATAGACGGCGGCTTTATATTTAGGAGTGGTGGAGTGTCGTGGTGGGTGGTCTGTCGCGGGTCGCCGCGTCGGCAGACAGAATAAGGCCGAGATTTGTACGATATCTCGCGCTCCGATGGAATTGAAATAGATAGCGAGTACGGATTTATCTCGCGTCGCTTGTCGCGGTGGATCTAGTGCAGCGTGCGCCAGATACGTCGCCTCGCGCACGATCAACGTCAAGCGCGGCCACACCGCGAGCAGCCCCGGGACTCCGACTCCACTGGGCGATTCTACCGCCCTCATTACCATTTCTGCATTTTTACAAATCTCACATTACAAATGTGAGAAGCCACCTTCTATTTTGATTGCATCTGATGCCACTATTGGTGCGAATTGATGCGTTCCGTATTACAAGTTGTTAGAGATAGTTATTACTCATTGTAATGAGGGCAGTTGTTTGGCAAATGTTTGACCAAATGTCTGAAGATGCAAGGCGAATGAGCCACTGATCATGACCATGACTGAAGAAATCCGCCGCCGAAATCGTGACTCCCCACGTTTAGTATGCAGGCTTACAACCAATTAGGTATATAAGCCATGCTCGCCACGGTACCTGATTGGGGCAACAGAACCATAAGTACGTACATAAGTTAAAGGCACCAGTCATGGTCAAGGCTCTAGCGAAGGACACTCGAACACGAGAAATAACGTTGACATTTAATCACAGCTAGCTTGTCCAAGTGTGTTCAATTCTGGGGCGTTTACCTTATGTATGTATACTTAAGAATAGATAGATAATCTATGATTAACCTAAGTAACTCTATTTGAGAACAGTGAAACAAAAACGGAAAGTCACATTAAAATAGATTACTTATTTAAGTACTATCCCATAAATCAACATTGTCCTATGTTCACATACATATGTAATAGACGTCGGCTTAACAGTGAGACGTCTACGTAACAAAATGTCACAAAGCCCCCAAAGGGTAAATGCCCAGTTAAATGCAACGACTTAAATATTGCATCGTAAGTGACACGCATTGAATTAAGGCGTCAAGTGCCGTCTATAATTTGGCTGACAATATAACAATCGGCGACGCCGGTGGTCGCGCATTGTTGGGACCTTCTCGGAAGGTGACCGGTGCCGTAAAGCCTTCGCCTAGGATCGTAAACTTACAGCCTGTAATTACAGGGATCTGTAGAAACGACGTATGAGGAAGCCTAGCCATCTCGTAATCATAACGTTTATCTCCTCGGAAATACGAAATCGCTTTCAATATATGCGGTCTATCAGTAAAACCAACATTATGTATACAGCTACTAATGATTAATTATTAGCATCCTATACCTACTCACCAGCCTTACATCACAACATAGGACCTACGAGTTGTTTAGATGTAAATTTAAGTAGTACCAGAGACAAGGTAATTACTCGTATATTAGACTGTCGATCTCCTTGCCTTACGGCGTAAGTACATTGTAAATAGCCAGGGCGCTTCAACTTTTCATACTTCGCCTGTACAGCGCCATCTAGATGGTGCTCATGGAGTTCAAATTTATATACAGGCTACCTAGGCAGCGACATCAATTGTCGTATTTAACACTCATTTCGGGCGTACGCTGATTTGTTTGAAGATTTACCTTATTTTTTCTATGATAGTACCTATAGCCGCAGCGTGAAAAGTAACTTGGCATTTACTTAAATTCACTTTCTTGGCACTTGCTGTGCTTTGTCCCCCATTGAGGCACGTACATACCTATTAAGAGTGGTTAGAATTTTTTATGTCTCTAATAGCACTCATAAAAGACTTATTAAAATGTAATAAGATAGGTGTAAGCCAATTTTCACGCTTTACCCCTCTGGTACTACCATAACAGCCTATTTACCTACGTCCCGGGCACAGGCCTCTTCTCATCACAACGGTTTGGGCTATAGTCCCCACGCGGGTCCAGTGCGGATTGGGGACTTCACAGACATCCTTGAATTACTTCGCAGATCCGTGCAGGTTTTCTAACGATGTTTTCTGCACCAAAAGCTCAGTGGTAGATTCGAATTGAATTTTGCACATAATTAATTTCAGAGGTGCAGCCGGATTTGAACCCCCGATGAGAGGCGGTTGGTCAAACCACTAGGGTAAATTGCCCTCTGGTACAATGTCTAAAAAACATTTAATTATTTTCATTTTCTAAATATACCTAGATCTATCTTAACTGAATGATCGGTTTGTTTAATGAAAAAGGCTAACAGAGTTGACACTACTAACTACATACAAATGAACCCAAATAAGGTGAGAAAGCACTGAAAATTTTGATGATCGTAAATCTTCTTTCCTCAACGTAAGTATAAAGTTATTAACCATGTCAGCACGTAACACATGCTCATAGGTAATTATGCCAATCTACATTCCTCTATAATAGCGGTTGCAATATCTTAAACGCCGGTATTATGCTAGGCCACAAACCCACGAGGCCTGATTGCAGTTTACTGCCCCACCCATTCTAATGGCGCCATGCAAGTTGTAATAGATTGCGATTAATTTCAGAACAGGACTTTATACATAGCGCTACGACACAGAATATTTAACGGTACTACATACAGAATGGCCACGGAATCAACCGCCTGAATCAATTCGCCCTTACCGTCATTTGTTTCATCCGGAGATGGAGAGTGGATCACTGGCCCGCGTAGACCCACAATATTTTTTAAGACCTATTCAACGATATGCCGCACTATGGGGTACGCAAGAAAAAAAATTACATCCCCACTTTACGAGTAGGGGAGGTACCGTATAAAAAAAAATATTTCAACATTTTATTGTACCACTTTGCCAGCGTAACTAATATGCATATTCATGCCAAATTACAGCTTTCTAGAACTAAGCATCTCCGAGCAATAGTGCGGACAGACGGACGGACGGACGGACGGACGGACGGACATGGCGAAACTATAAGGGTTCCTTGTGGACTTCGGAACCCTGAAAAGGATACCTGGCTAATAATAATATTATAATAAGTCATAAATAACTATTTTGAAAGACTTTTTATCACCTCTACTGGAACTTGCTTTTTCCATCTTGATGAAATAAGTTGTCGAATCAAAACCGTTTCGACAAAGTTTTCTAAAACCTGCGTTCTCATAACAAAGACGTTGGCAACACATCGTTATTCAGCCGTCGACCTTACGATGTGGGTAACTTTCCATGTAACACCGCAGTTTTGGAACAATGTTGCAAACCGAATGAGCTGCCGAATTGGCGCGACAATCGGCACGGACGCGCGTGCCGGCGCGTGCGCCGCCTGCTAACGCGCTCGGTTAATCCCAGTGCACAACTACACAAGCCCCACATCCCACAAGGCTTAACTCTAAGTAATACAAAAGACCATACGTCCTTTCGACTCCAAAGCGGACAACACATCGGTTGATTGACGAGTGAGACAATGACATGCAAGTCGTGAGGGGCTCGGGAGTTGAATGAGCTGCGTTGTGAATATGGATGACTAAGTAACTTATTTATGCGTCCCTTTATAATAATTTAGTTCAGGTAAATATAAAAGAAGTTCGATGCCAGTGGTACAAGATTGGTCTGAGTGGCGAACCTTATAGAAGGCTATGTCCAACAGTGGACGTCTTCGCTTGAAGCAAGGTTGAAACAACAGCCACTAACTAGTTAATCCCATCGCATACGTGGAACCAAAGTCGATGATTGCAATGAAAACCTATTACTCTAGGTAGTAGGTATATTGGAAAGAAAGAAAGTAACTTATTCAGCTATAAAAACAAAAACAAAACATACATTAATAAAATTCAACACTCAAAAAAACATAATCAATGACAATTACAAAGTAAACATAACTTAGAACTAGCTTAGGTTTATAGCCGAAAGGGCTGGCCAGATCAGCGTAATGCTGTGGCGCGGAGCCACAGCACTTTTCAGCTGCGCCCGTTTTTATAATGCTGATGTATCTATCTAGGGTACCTAAGTAATCTAAGAAAGTGTGAAGCAACGCGTAACTAACACGTCGTCTCGAGAGCGGTACACTGGCGTGTTATTCTCGGACGTGTCTAAGGCATTAATAATTATTAATAGTAGTTATGTGGAGCGGTCATTTGATTCACATTACGCTTGGACGGGCCGTCGTTTAATCTTCTCGTAGTTCCATTCAGGCGAGCGCGGTGGCCCGCCGACCATCCCTCATCGCGACGTAGACGCTTTCATAGGCTAAAAGCCACTCACTAAAGAGTTATGCGTTTCATCACACGGCTCCAACCCTGACTTGAATAGGAAATTCCTTAAATGGAAATTTTAGTTTAGAGCTATCTGTCCTTGGGCACGTTAACAGCGCAATGATTTGCTTTACGATTCAACTATTAGGCCTTTCCTTTTGTGATGTTTTGAAGACTCGTAGTTGAATTCGACGGTCACATCTTATGTTTACATAAAACGTACTACAGCAAAAATAAATTACTTATATATGTATAAGCATGCATTAGTAGAAAATTGGCTTCCTATCGCGTTAGGACACAGAGCTTTCAGAAAGTTCAGATATTTATTGCTTTATATGTATAGAACCAGGTGCACTATTCTAAATGGTACTAATTGGTACATAGGGATAGGGAGCATCTTTATCCCAAAATAAAAATGCACTTTCTCCCTATTCAGCGATATGGTATATCACTGTTATACTAACCTATCAGTGATACACCATCTCCCTATTTTGCGAGATGGTATTTTAATGATTAAGGCAGAAGATGTACTCTTGTTTACGTGATAGGGACACTAACTATGCGTATCGTTACATTATGACTGTACTGTTCTTAAATGTCTGGTGTTCAATAAAGTGTATTGTATTATATCATGTCCAATAGAGCCTCAGGTCCGACATCAGAGGGTATTTTTTTACAGGCAATTAAGGTATGTTCCTTCATTGTAGGTAAAGTATATAAGGTTCGCATTAAGCGCATAATCGGGCGGCTACCGCGGCGGGCGGCCCTCATTCATCAGCGCTGATTGATTGCAACTGTCCGAGCGCTAATGGCGGCGACTGGCCCCGTGCCCCTCGATGCATGCAGCTAAGCCAATATTAATGCCTGTTATTGATCACCGACGCTCCAAGTTCACGGTTACGTGTTAGACGTTTCAACATTGTGAGGAGGTAGGTAAATGAGCCGCGGTGAAGCCTCGTTAACGTATGTATTGGCAATAAATCTTTAATTGAATGCGTATCGCCTCTTCAATCTTCATGAATGATCGCGTTCATTACAGCGCTGCGCTAGATGAGGGACTGGCTGGGCTGGACGCATCTATAAACGGACATGCTATACAATCGTAACCGAAATAAATGCGTCTTTCAGATTATACTGCCAGCCGTTACCAGTTTGATTACATAACGATGACCTTTTTATTACTCGGTGTTCAGTAGTTTCAGCGTGCAGTAACAGTTGGTTATAAACCGCAAGGTACTTATCTCATCAACACTGCATTTCCCATTTTAAAAACCAAAGTAAAAAAGGGCAGGCAACATGGGCACCAAAGTTAAGGCAAATCTTTTTTTTCCGTTTTAATCAATTAATCATTCCGTGGAGAATGAAGACTTCAATGTTTAAACAGTTTCTTTAGGTAACCATTCGTTCGAGTTAAGTTATAAATGATATTACGTTGAAAAGATTCTGCAAAAATTCAAGACGTGATGCAATTGTTCATTATTGCAAACAATGACGATTCGATTTTGTACCTGAACGACAACAGAATAAGGTACACGTAACTAGAATGTGATTGATAAACTTTTTATACGACAAAAACATAGGTATTGGTAAAGATATAGACAGGTACCTACATAATTTCACGCGAAATTTTTGTAAAATGTTAGGCTATTTTTAGATGTCGGCATATACTCGTGTGCAATGCAAACGGCTTCCTTGATGGTCTATTCACTTACTATACAGAAGAATAGCATGCAACGCACGTAGCGGGTGACAGCGGCAGGCCTATTCCATACTAATCCCATTAGACTGATCTCAAGATAAGTTTCTGTCGTAAATACCACACCGATCCAAGATTAAACCAAGTAGTAGTTCGTAAGATTCATGTTTAGTTTTTAATTTCACCTTGCTCTGGTATTGAGCGAGGCTTTGCATCTCAACTTATATGTACATACCTGTAGGAAAGAGTGTACGTACCTATCCAAAAACGTACTTAAATGCTATACTTATCGAGAAAACGACTTCCCTATTTTGACAGAAGGGATTTCCCCGCGAATGAAAATAGAGTAGCCGAAGCATAGTGAAGTGTCATTGTTATTTATCAAAACCACTGACAGCCCTTGATTCATGTATGCCCTTTCCTTGTGCTCCATGTCCTATGATATTTCCCGTTTTAGCTCTCAAGTATCAACACTTGAGACGCCTTATTTCAACGGAAAGCGGCACCGAAAATATTGGGAGTCCTTTCCTTTGGTGTTCAATATGTCCGGATGTTCTCAGACACTAGCCGCATAGCGTCAAGCGCAGGATGCTTGCTCGTCCGGTGGTCGCGATACGATCGTCACGTCAGGCTTATCTCGGCCATCATTACACTCGCTAAGCGCACGGCGCGCATGGACGAACTTTAGTGTAAAGGCTTACATGCAAATTTGAAGTTTATGACAAAAGTTCATTTACATACAAATACATATGTAGTTGATATATGTGCCTATTAAGACTATACAATGATATAATATTATGCAGGAAGAAATTGAAACCACCAGCACCACAACTGTCAAATTGCGTCCCACTGCTGGGTGGGTACAGGCCTTCTCTTATCACGAGTGGTCTTCCTGAAACGATGTTTTCCAGAATTTGAACAAGCAATCACGATTGATTTATCGCGCTTTTTTTTTACCGGATTCAAGGGAGGTATTTAATTTCAGTTCCCTCTCCGGGTGCGCAGATAAAATGGGTCATGGACATGGACCTTTTTTTCAGGAATCCTGCTTCCACTTTGTTGCGGCGCTTCTTCTCAAGCAATGGGTCTAGGAAGCGTTGGTAAATTCTTTTCTGACGTGTAAAAGTGCCCCTATGTGGCCAATTTGTTGAATAAATGATTGAATTTTGAACTGCCCGTGGAGACACTGGTTCATACTAAATTCAAAGTTGGACCTTTGAGATTACGATATCATTTTGTATGGGGGAATGTGTCAAGTGACTAGCTGTTACAATAATGCAATAAACACAACGTTTTAGAGTACGACAACTTTATTAAATAGGTACTAAAATATATATTCTAAAATAAAAACGCAAATTTGACACAGATAGTCTCGGATATAATATACAGGTACCAGACCGATACGGTAAATATAAACTAGGCATTTATACCCCATCCACTGAACTATATTTTGACTATATACAATTGCATACGGGATTTCAGAACACCATTCGTCTGTTCATGCATTAAATCATTTTGAATCCAGACTAGCTAAAAATAATTCACGATTTGTTATTTTTATATACACTAAAAGAAGGTACTTTATACAAAATTGGTACCTAAATCATGGGCTAGTACAATTGATTTAATTTAAATATACTGTCTTTTAATGGGTAGTGTATTTGAAATTCATTTAAACAAAATGTTCGGCATAAAATAGGAACATAATTAAATTACAACATAAATGATCGCAAAGATCTTAATAACATCCGAAAATAGATGAATTAATTTCGGGTAACATTCATTATTTACACAAATAAGACACAGACAGTAGATATAATATTATCACATTTAGGTGTACTATCCATGAAAATTCTTTTAATATAATTCATCAACATATTTTCACGTAGGCAACCCACTGTTATGTAATCTGTGAACAAAAAGAAAAACGTAAATTTAAACACGATGATCGTAATTGAGACACGTATGATAAATAACGTAACCTTACTTACGTGTTAGGTCTTTGGCCATTTTATTTACGTTATTATTATAGGACTGGCTGGATAGTAAAGCTTAGTAACCACGTCACGTTTAATATCGAATCCATTGACGTATCTTCTTGTTTCGGCACATATTTAAGATTCTCTTGCATCCATGAGTTAGCGCTGGTAACCTCGAGTCAAACTAACCTTTAGCCTCACTTGCACCAATCTCTAACCTCGGGTTAGGCTCAAAGGCCTGTTAGCAGCAACCCTATTAACCTCGGGTTACCTTTAACTCGAGTTAAGGTGATACAACCCAGCTAGTGATGCTGGTAAAGTATCGATATTAAATCAATTTAAGCCGCTTTCGCGCCGCGCAACCAGTATCTTGTTTTTTACAAGGTAATAGGGATGACGACAACTTTTTTTTCCTTTGTCTATCAGAAAGATTATTGAAAAGCATTGGACACGTATTTTTTCTTTTTTCACGTTATCAAACTTATACGGAGATATATTGAGTTGAAATGTCGCGTGACGTCACGGTTAGGTACGATTTATACCTAACGCTGACGTAGTTAGCCCCCACTCTCCAACTTTAATGCGTTTTAACTTGGTCATTCTTTGTTAATTTGATAAAACAAAAAAATACGTGTCTAATATTTTTTTATTACCTGACTGACGGACTAATTAGAATTTCGATTTCTTCACCCTGTCGTCATCCCTATTATACAGATATGCAGTCCTATGGGCAGTGATATCTATTATCGTACTTTTTTAAACTTATTTCGGGCGTACGCTGATTTGTATGAAGGTTGTCATTTCAGGCATACTTTACTCTGTCTATGCTAATACTGATGAAAGGCTCACCCTAGCTGAGCTCGAAGCCGGCGCCGGCCTGGATGGCGTAGAGCAGCTTCTCAGCCAACTGTTGTTCCGAGCTGAACTCCGGAAGCTTGAGCAGGTTCATGCACGTGGAAGATGAAGGCAGCCGGTCCGTCGCGCCCGCTGATTGGATGCAGAACGGCGGTTGCAAGTCCTGCGTACAATACGGTACTTGACAATCTCAACAAATAATAAAAATATTAAATAAGATCACAAAAATAGAGGAAGATAATAGATACAGACAGTATGTAGTAGACAGAATACACAATGTGTCGCATCTGCAATGCAACCAACTCGTGATATATGAGATGTGTACAAAGATGTCTTAAAGCGACATATGAAAAGATGCGACATCGAACCCTCCCAATGGGAGCGTTTGGCAGCACAGCGATCAGAATGGCGCAGGGTGATGAACAAAAAGGTACGGGATTTCGAGGATCAACGTAAAGTTGACCTTGACACCAAACGCGACCAGCTCAAAGCCCGTCCACCTGCTGCCATCTCTTATAATTACATAGACGGTGTGCTTACGTGCCCTCAATGTGCACGAAGTTTCGCCGCAAAGATAGGCTACATTAGCCATCTTCGGGTGCATGAGCGCCAAAATACTTGTTAGGAGTCGAAGTGGTCGCCATGGCCGAAATCGGTCGGACTCATCATCATCATCATATGAGAAGGTGTAGCAACAGGCGGCGCCGGCCGCGCGCATTGTTTCTGCTCGTAATTACCACTCTAGCAGTATTTATAACTCAATGGGGAAATCCGCCATTTTGTAATTGTATCACCGCTCAGTACTTCTTGCGGACTTAGGTATTATCGTGGTCTAATTGCAGACATAGCATACAACACCAAAGCTATCATGAAAATTCAATATCTCCCTTTAACATAGCTTTTTGTTACATGTTACTAATGGTGATCCTAAAAATGATCCAATATTCAGTTAACTTTTTACACTTGTACTGTATTGTCTCCCGTGACGAAAGCCGGCATGTGTCCAGCAGTGGGCCGTAATGGTCTGCTGCGTCGTACAGCGTGGTACCTTGAAGCCCAGCAGCGGCGGGCGCGAGCAGCTGGTGACGAACTTGAGGAGCTGGCGGCGCTGCGCGTCGTCGAAGTTGGACACCACCTTCCAGAACCACTGCACCGTCGGGTGCGTCGCCGAGAACCCGCCTGTCACGCAACAAGTAATAATCAGAAGTCTGGTTAGGGCAACCGATTTTAGAGGCGGCAAATTGGGGCCAGTGTTTTTTTGATATATTGGAATTAATTTTAACCGAAGTTGCTCGCAGGACTGATGGCCGACGGGGCCAGAAAGTTCTGGAGTGGCGTCCGCGAACCGGTAGACGAGCTGTCGGTAGGCCTCCAACAAGATGGAGTGACGACCTTGTAAAGGTCGCGGGAACGCGGTAGATGCGAGTGGCACAAGACCGGTCTGAGTGCGCCTTGAGGGAGGCGCCTATGTCTAGCAGTGGAAGTCTATCGGCTGAAATGATGATGATGTAGTTAACAAGAGTGTAATATAGATGAGGCAAGGGAGCGCGAGGCTTAATTCGAATTCGACCCTGCAAATAAATGCTACATATAAATCAAATTCTTGTTTACTGACAGACAATGCATATGCATAGCTTAAAGTTATGACCCTTTTCCGGCCACACTGCACGCTTAGCGCGTTGCTAGTCGTAATGTGTAGCGAAGTAAACAACCGTGTCGGTTGTCACGAGTTGCGATGAATCTAGGCGTTTAAGCAAGTCGCCTGCCTGAGAGGACGTGGCCTTATCAAATTATGATAGCGAGGACGAGGTAAGACGAATCCTCACCGGCGTATTGCGTGTGCGCCCGCAAGTCCTCCAGGTCGATGGCGACCTCGGCGCCGGAGATGAGCAGCTGCAGCTCTCGGCACGAGAACATCCGCAGCCACTCCGCGTTCACCACCGACGTCAGCCCGCGCTTGAACGCGTTGCACTGCGACCTTATCTGTCTGGGGATAACGATGGAGGGTTGAGATCAAGGAGCGCAACCTTTATACTTCCAAGTGTCCACCGAAACTGGATAATTTGATGGCGCTGCGCTCACAACTAACTGTAAATTGTAAATAGTCGCCTGCAGTAGCGCCTTCAGATGGAACGGCTGCCGCGGCTGGGAACGAAAACGGCGGGGTATCCCCCCCCCCCCAAATCATCTAAGTGTACTCGTGACCAATCTTCATTTATTCGCCACTGGGGGTGGTGGGCGGTGTGAGGCAAGTGTGTTGCGTATATAATTCGCTGGGTACGTTTTCGCCATATAAGATAACGCTCCTTTATCTCTAGCCTCCATAGACGTGACGTGACATTGTCGACAATTTATTGCATTAAATAAATTATTAAGACAAGGTGAAAAAGTACCTGTTAAGTTTATAATCTGCGACTAGATGGATGTATTCTATTCTATTTTCGGCCGTCACCGGAATGTTGGCACCGCCCGGCTTTAATTCTTCTATCTGAAAAAAAAATCATCCAGTTAATTAAACGCTAGCCCACGATAGCGAAGTCTTTTCCCAAATTCAAGAAATAGCCTTACATCTGTGTTTGATGAAGATCCTCACCTTTCGACACGCTTTTTCTGCGTTCTTTTCGTTTGTACTAGATCGATCCGCGAAGACGCGAATGCACAATTTTTCATTACCACATAATACAGGATAGAAAAGATTTCTAGTCACTAATTGACTCTGTTAACCCTGTACTGACTAGAATCTATATTATTACTAATAATAAGTCTGTAGAAGAAGTCGCGTCTGAAACTTGAAATTTAAAAGAAACTATCAAGTCGAGGGGACTATGTAAACGATACTGAACACAAAATAACGATTTAACTCGAAAACTACTCGACGGATTGCAACAAAATTTGGTATGGGGGTAGTTTATAACACTGGTCAACATATAGGCTAACTTTTATCCTGGAAAAATGCATAGTTCCCGCGGGAAAACTACTAATTCCACGCGGACAAAGTCGCGGGCAGAAGGTACGTTTAATTTCCTTACCCTTTGTTCGCCCAGCTCGTCGCTAACGATGGTAAAGTCTAGCCCCAGGTCCGGCACGTCTTGCCGCCGGTGGGCCTTCAGCAACAACAGCCCCCGGTAAAGTCCAGGGTCCAAGGAAGCCAGTGCGTGCACGTCGGGTTCCCGGGAAGAGCACAGTTTCCCAAGGAAGAATTCCGCTAAGGGCAACTCAACTAGTAGGTTCTCGTATAACGCCTGAAATGAAAAATACAGGAATGAAACTGGGTATTAAGACATAGGCTACTTTTTATCCCGGAAAAACGCATAGTTCCCGCGGGAACGCATTGACCGAATTCCACGCGGGCGAAGTCGTGTATTCAATCAAAATAAAATGAGGTTAGTGTGCAATTCATCCGCTGTCCTACTTTGGACCACTTTGCACCAATCAGAGTTACCTCTCTCTGTGCCTTGAATCAACCTCTTTAATATTTTATTGTTTGCTCTGTGTTTATGTGAATTTGTTGCAAATGGGTCTTTTGATCGGCGACCTACTATAATTTAGCCTCAGCTGCCATCAATTATTAAGCTATCAAGTGGAAATAGTAGCATGTCCTGTTTATAAATGTTAATATTTCAGATATTTAAGCTTCAAGGAAGTACAAACTTAAATATCCTGTTCTAAGAAGTTATCAAGGCATTATATTGTGAAAACAGTAAATAGGAAAATCAGTACCTTCCCAAGCATCCGTCCAACGAAATAATAATGCATGGGGAAGTCGTCATACAACAAATGTACGCCAGGGTTGGGATACAGCATGTTGTCCTTCGTCAGACGAAACAGGCCTCGATTCGGGTCGAATGCTGATCTGGAATTACATTTGAATTTTGGGTGCCATCTATCTCGCATAATTCTTTTTGTCCGAAACTGTTTACGCATAACAGGCTTCGCATAATTTATTTAGGCCGAATCTTTTCTTTGCCGAATTTTTATTAAGCATAATTCTTAATTGGCCGAATGGGTGTTTATCCTTATATTGTGCTGGCATAATGTTGACTTGGCCGAATTTTATTATGCATAATATTGTTTGGCATACTAGTAATTTAGCAGAATTTTGATAGGCCGAAATATTGTCCGAATTTATGTCCGAAACAACAATTAATGTAGGGACCGCCAAAGTTCACATAAAATTGCTAGTCCGAAAATGTATATAGTATAGCTAAGTATAAAATTTTGTATCATATAATTTGTTCAACATACTTCATTAGATAGAGTTCAGCAGTTCACGGTGTGCGGTAACACCAAAGTTTGAAGCAAAGCCGACTCGCATAGGTTAGGTTATTTATTATATAAGTAAATGAAATTATCAGTAAGTAAAAATCCCCCCTCCCCCTATTTAGATAATCATAGATGTTATACAGGATACTCATTCAATTAAAACGGCGAAAATAAAGGTATGCGAAAGTAGTTTTCGGCGTAACAAATTTCGGCGAAAGTAATTTTCTGCCTAAATAATATTCGGAATTCGAAAATTATGCGTGAATACCATTCGGCGTAAATAGATTATGCGTAATAGAATTCGACGAAAAATCGTTATGCGAGATTAGTTTCGGCGTAAACACTATTATGCGTGGTGTCTTTTGTGATATAATAAATGATTTCTATTCTATTCTATTCTATACTGATTATGCAAAATCGAATTCAAATAGTGATAAATTAGCAGTAGAATCTGTAAGGTTGGCAAATAACTGTCTAATACTTAGTTGTTTTCATTAATTTCTCAATATCCCTGGATGAAAAATTAATACTTCCGGGATAAACACTCTTAACATTCGACGACGTCAAGTACCGACTCGATAAGTGTCGTTGAATGCATGGCGTCTGATCCGGATAGCCGTTGGAGGTGCAGGTTCAAATCCTAAATATTCCGTAAATATTTTTCCTTTCTTTACGTTCCCTCTCATGGTGAGGGGAGGCCTATGCCCAGCAGTGGGACGCAAATAGGCTGTAGTAGTAGTACGTTCTAAACTGAATATTCCTTTCGAAGACCTCAGAAGCGATGAAGTACAATCCTTTTCAACTCATCGTCATTTGTATTAATTAATATTAATATACTCACTTGAGTAACTCCGAGAGGAATTCCCTGAACAATCCTCCCCCGTCTACCCCCGCCTCCTCAGCCCCCGCCTCATTGATCAACTGTACCCGCAGTTTCAGCTTCATATCGGGCTCTACAACAAACCAATACCATTATAACAAAACAGACCAACCTTTTAAAACTATAGTATAGACCAAGGCTGGCTTACATCAAGAAAGTTAACGTCCGTTAAATAAAGTTTTGCATTATGGAGTTTTTCTTACATTTACAGTACCAATTTGAAAATGTGTATCTACCGAACAAGAGTAAATTTCAGTTACATTATTATGCACATGTTTATACTGCTTCTAGCCTTATTTCTTGAGACTTGTTATAATAAATATACATATTTAATGTGCGGAATATATATATTTAATAATCAGTTAAGTTCTAATCCATTATTATATAAAATTGCTTTATATAAGAAAATGTAATTTTAATAGTATTATGTGCTAATTAAACATTACTTCATTGATTGTTTGTTGTAAAACTGAAACATAATTGCCATCAATATTGACGCCGGATGGGCTTAAAATCAGCATTAGCTGTGCCCATACCCTTTTTCCATAATAAATGCCTGTTATCTGTTAAACTACAGAGTACCTGTGTGATTTGTTAAGCTAATAAATAATGCATGTTTCATATTATTATGGAGAATAAACGAATTCGTATTTGTATAATGGAGAAAACGACGTTTCTGTATGGAATTAAAGCTGGCGCCACATTTAACGGACGTTACCTTTTTGAATGCAACCCATGCTGGGGTGCTTTTTGGTCTTACCATTGTCAGGACTCAGTTTGTCAAAGGCATCCTCGTATAGGTGCGTTCGGCGTATGCTAATGTTTATTGAAGGTCCCTCGTTGAAGTTTGTCAGTTCATACCAGTGATCGTGCTTTTCCCTGATAAATAAGAAAAAAATATTAAATATTCCGTTTAAAAACTTGGTACTTTCAAGAGCAGAGGTGTGAATCGTAACTTACCTAACTAGTAGTCCTTGGAAAATAAGAACTCTAGTAGAAAACGGAACGACGAACGGGATTTCTCTTAAAATAGTGACTGTCCGTAGCTCTTTGATCGTTAACGGCGGTCCTTCATCTGTGGAGCAGATATTAATAGTACATTACTGTCGCGGCCGGGAAGTTGGCATTTGTTGGCTAAGACAAAGTACTTGGTTTAAAGGGCCGAGCGAACAGCGAGGCCTTTTAATAAATATGAAGCCTACAAAGCCTCAGCCGTAACTTGATTTGATTTAAGATCCTTTGTCCCCTCAGTGGGGGTGGGGCCGAGGGCATTTCTAGTCGATCTCCATCTCGATCAGTTTTGAGCTTCGCGCTTGTTTTCGCTCCAACACTTAACGATTTCCTTCGCTTCCTTTTCTCTTTTTTTGGGATTCCAATCCTTTGCCTGTTTAAGTATATGGTAGAGGCCCTACCGTAGTGTATGGCCGATCCATTTCCATTTGCGAACTTGCTTAGATGGTCGATTAGGGCTTCATGACAGCGTACTCGGAGGTTCTCAGTCGAGATTTTCTCGGGGGCAGTAAATACCGAAGTCTTGGTTGAGAAAC